>VZRE01002595.1:397247-459083 GCA_013396775.1 Cephalopterus ornatus | reverse complement strand
CTGAGGGAGCCCGGGGGCGGCGGGCGAGGGCGGAGTGGGATTGCCCGGAGGGCTTGGGAGCCAGGCCTGGCTCAGAGCCGCTGGATGGCGCGGGCGGCTCCGCTCCCGGGCACTGGGCCTGGCCCGCTGCGCTCCTCCGCTCCCTCGACTCCGGTGCCTGACCCGAGGGATGGGTTGTTGTGGGTGCGGGAGTGGCTTTCGTATTACCCCTTTTCCCCCTTTTTTCCCATTTTGACCATTTAATCCAGCTGTGTCAGCATTAAGACTGCAGGAAAAAGCCCGGATCCTGGTCTGTAATGCATGTAAATAATGACTTACATGCAGTATGCAGGTTTCACACCCACAAGGTTCTTCACTGTGAAATACAGATAACATTTCACAGCAGGCCAGCCCCAGGAGTGCCTTTGTGAGACTTGTTACACCAAGAGCAAGTCAACAGAAGAAATTTATTTCTTTTGCTTATTTTGAGGTCTGAGAGGTTGGTGGTGTATCATTTGCAAGCAGTCTGCTCCGTATTCTCTCAGTATCTAGGTACACTTCTAGTGCTTCTTTAAGTATATGGCCATCCTTGTCATAGGATATTGACAGCAGAATTGACATGAGGCATTGGTTACATTTAAGACGTGGTAAGAACCTAAGTGTGAAGTTGTTCGATGTGAGGATAAAACTTTTCGTTTGTTAAATGCAAGATGCTTCTTTCTCCGTAAGAGGAAATTCTTCCTGCCTCTTCTGCCTCCACCTCTGTGACTGGCTGTGGGGTAGCAACCAAGAAGGAGCTAGGACAAGTTAAGATAAGCTTTCTGTATCAACTGAGATAATGGGTTTTAAGAAGTTCAACTGCAATGAACTTCTAGAAGCTGAGTTGTGAGCTTATCCACATGTCCTTTCCAGGCTACAGGAAGAGGTCTTAAGGTTTTTTAGTGATAACTTTTCCACTTAAAATTCAGACCTTTCTAAGCTCTGTTCAGTTGGATTTCGTTAGTTAAAACAGAAGAATACGTGGTTTGAAACTGATGTAAAGAAGGAGGCATGAACTTTAGTTCTGCTACATTCTTTTAAGAGATATTTATATGACATTTATTCTTCATTAAAGTGGAGATGTGTAGTATGTTCCTGATCTGAACTATGCCAAATGTCCCAGGAGCTCAGCTGAGCTCCCTTCCATTCTCCTTAAGCAAAGAACTTCCAGCATTGTCTGCTGGCTCTGGGATGAGCCATAGCCCAGCATAAAAATCCATTCTTTTGAATCCTGGTCTTCAGTAGACTCTACAGTGCAGCAGCATTACTAAACAAGGCAAAAGACATCTTGCAGACAAAATGGAACATGAGAAATAGCACAAGATTTGTAAATAGATTTTTTTTTTTTAGTGCTTCTCAAGTAATACAGATTAGTTTTTCCCATTTCTGTTGTATCACTCGATCTACAGAAGAAACTTGACTTATGCTTTTTGCATTTCTTAAAAATGCACGAAACATAAAGGCTTTTTGGAGGAGGGTAGCCACTGTCAGAAGTCTGCGTTGTCCCCCTTTTTTTGCTCCCCTGTCCTCCTCATAGCAAAACATTATTTCAAAATCTAGAGATTTCAAGAGATTTAACTATTTAAAGGGTGTAAGAGTGATTTCAGAAGTTTAACAGTTGCTCCAAGGGGGCCAGTATAGTACTCAAATTGAAGGTATTGACTCTCAAATGCTAGCTGATGATCATTTTCCTCCACTGCTAGGAAAAAATGGGACTTTGCTGTGAGAAGTGACATTTAGGATTAAGCATTTCTAATATAAACTAGTTAGTTGTTCTTTGGCTTCATAATAAAAGACTTCATAGAAGTTTACTAGATTACACTAGTAGAGGTATCTGTCCTATTAGTTTGCCAGAGCAATTAAGTTCCCTCATATTCTGCTTCTGCAGAGAGAGTGGTCATCAACATGTTTGAAATGACTGTGGCCAGTGGTTTTTACCTGTATTTCTGCACTTAAAGAGTTAGTTGTCAGTGCCCATGTTGTCCCTGGAACCCCTGTTTCATCCCAAGAATAGGGCGTTTTAGAGTGATGGAGTCATGGTCCTTCTTCCCTGTAAAGGGGTCAAAATGGGAAAGGAGCTCATTAGTTCCCACCTTGGAAGCTGTGATTATGTGGTCACGGTAATCTATCAAAGCTGCGTTGCTGCCAGAAAACATTCTTCTGCCCTTTCACAGCTAGGGATTTTCACTGCTTTTCTTGGCACTGAGTAACCTGTACACTGATTCTGTGAATTGGGTCATCGGCTGAAAACTAATGGACTCACAAAATTTGTTCACTGAAATCTGTGTATCCCTACACTGTTGACAGGACAAGGCCTGTTGGCAACACTCTGCTGGCTCAGCCACACCCTGAACAAGCAGGCAGAACATTTCACAGATGATGGGTGTTTTCAGACTAAAGCCATGGCAAACCTGCCCTTTTTCCTTTTTTGGATGCAAACATAAGGGCAAAGAAAGAGGTTTCCTTCAGAGAGCCTCTGGATGTCTGCCCGAGAAGATGTTGCCTGTCAAGTCTTTGTACTAATTTGACCCAGATCAATAAATAAAATCTATTGTCAACGAGTACTTGCTTGAATAAGTAATTACACGAGGGGAAGGGTAGCCATTCCATTAGCATGCTTTTTATTACAGAAGCACATTATTTATAGGCAATATAGCTTACTTAGAGACATCTTAGAGGTCCCAAAGCCAGAAAATAAGAAGGGAGCTTTATAGCAGAAATTCACATTCTAGATGTAACTGTTCAGTGTAGAGAGGCTTAGTTTTGCTCCATAATTTTTAGATTTGGGTAGGAGTTCATTAAAGTACCTCAGGAGTTGCAGTCACCAAAGTAAAACACTTTCTTTAGAAGAAAGATAGTTTCCAATCAAATTAAGAAAGGACAATATAAAACCTGGACAAGAATATCTTTATTGATATAGCTGTTGGGCTCTTCTTGAAGAGATACTGATAAGTTTACAGCAGAAACTATCAGTGTAGAGTGCCTTTCTTTTGCAGACCTCTAGAGGAAAGGAGGGAGTTGCTAGTTTTGATTACTTCCATAGGAATTTGAAGGAAACAGAGGAGAAGAGACAAGAAACCAGAGAATGCAAATATTAATCTCACTCGTAATCAGGTGAACTGCTTTTCAAGCAAGTAGTAGCAAGAAGTAGTAGAACTAAGAAGTGCTCTAAGCTGAGAAGAGTTTTTGCATGGTTATCTTGCTGAAGTGTTTTCAGTGTGAAACAAAGTGCAGCAGATTGAGAGCTGAACGCATGGATGTCAGTATTCACTGACAAGTATCTTCGTATTGGAATTAACATGAACGTGTTACATAGGTTGAAATTATACATTGTTTTGCTAATAGCATAGTTATGGCGCTGATCATGTAATGCCAAAAAAATAAGGTTTATGTAAACATGATCTGCATCTAAATGGTGTTGCAATTGCAACACAAACAGCCAAAATGCCTTTTAAATGTAGGTTATTTTTAGTGACAGTCCAAGCCATGAAGATGAGAAGTTAGAAAGAACAACCTACTGAGCAGACAGAAATCTCAGCGTCTCAAGATCAATGACTTTCCTGAATTCCTTAGTCTTTCAGATCAATTGCCACCTTAGAAATTTGGAATGTAATTGCAGGGATACTCTGATAATTCATATCAAAAGATGATAGAAATGTAGGAGGCATCCTGGAATAGCAGGCTTGCAGAGTTGCTTGGTCATACCTCATGGTTACACCCTGGGCCTCGGGCAGGAACCACAGGAACTGACAGTGTTTTCCTCACCTTCATAAAAATGCTAATTAGATTTGGTTCTCTTGTGTGGCCTGCAGTAGGAGGGAGAATGGTGGTGGGTAAGTGCTTCTATGAGTAAATAACGAGGTTTTTGTTCTCCCAGTACTTAATTTACAGCATTCCCAAGAATGAAGTGTTGAAGTTTCACAGTGAGACTGGCAAAATGCTTTTTTCAGTTACTTTTCTTGAATGATTTTGGACAAATGTTCTAATGTTACAGTAATCAATGAGTAGCACAGGAAAAGGTAGAAAACCATTGCCTACTGAACAAAGATAGTATAGAGCTGAGAAACATTTCTGGGGTTGATTTTGACTTTTACACACTTCAAATAAATGGAGTGCAGAGGAACCTGAACTAACAGTGGAGAACTAACACAAATTAATTCTTATTTCTTATGTAGTAGCTGTCATTGAAGAGGATTTTATCTGTTAGAAAATATCCAATCTCAATGCGATTTACACTGAGAGAATTCACTTTGATTCATAGGAAGTTTCTCCCATGTACTGTGTATTAGGTAAGAGGAGGGTGCATGGAGGTTGGAAGAAGAGGGAGAGTAGGTGCTGCAACTTCTGTCTTCTGTAGTGGACAGTGTGACCGACTGGGCAAGTATCTCAGTGTGGACACCAGTGGATCCTCATTAACTGCTTGGGTACAGGCTCTGATTTGGACTGTGGGCCAAGCACCTAGATGCAAAGAGTTCCCTCTTTACAGATGTTTTGTTTCAGCTCAGAGGTGTCAGTTTCTGATTGTTCTGCTCCATGGTTCTTGGCAGCCCATCAGAAATCTGTGCTGTGTATGGACCTATGCTTGCAGCTCAGGATGCAGGAAGGAAGACTGAGTAGATGGGATATGCAGTAGAGGAGTACAAGGGTAGTTTTTTGGAGGAGAGTTGTGTTGTAAAAGAGTAAGGGACAGTGTTAGTATGGCCCGAGGTCCTGGTTTGTGGCATGAAAGTAATAAACATGTGTTTATGTCAAGTCCCAGGTGAAGGTGGAGGTGTAGGAAAGGGGCCAGCTTTTGAGAGCTGGAGCTGCATGCTGCTTTAATAGTGGGAGAGATGGGCTTGAGATCCTACTTCAAAGAAGCAGTAAGAAGATAGGTAAGGGTGTAGGATCCTGTGTGGATGTCAGAGTGCAGTAAAGGAATGGAGAAAGTGAAGTTGGTCCATGATACTTAGGTCCTTTTCTGCTTGTTAGCTGGGCAGAAATTGTTGTGGGTATCTTATCTGTTAAATACTCTGTTGGTAAATATTAGTACTTAAAACCTTTACATAAACCATATGCAAATAAAATTAAAGAAAGGGAAAAATACTATAATATACTTTATCTACTACTGTAATTCAGAATTATAAATAAGTGCAATTATAATTAAAGAAAAATAGCAAATAAACTAAAAATATTAATTTAAGGAAAATAAAATTAAAATATTAATTACAAAAAAATATAATTGAAGTAAAGAAAAATGAAAATACTGTGATGTACTTCACCTGAGCTTGTTTGAGTAGCAGGCACAGAGTTGTTCCTGCTGTTAGAGGCCGTGGTGGGTTCTCCAGCAACTGTGGCAACATGTGTAACAAACTGAAAAGCCTGACACTATTAACAGTTTTTTCAGAGTGAGTACAAGGCTGATTAAATTAATTCTAAACTATTTCTTTGATAAAATGCGTGGTTTGAATCCCTGAATTCTGTAGTATAAGGCCTCTTTTGTCATCCTTTAATCACATTCAGATCTTCCCAGAGCCTTCGTGATGTTGTCAGCGTGCTTCTTGAAGGCTCTGCTAGACAGAGTATTTGAACAGTGATCATATCTGTGTCAAGTACAAAAATAAAATCTCCCTGTTCCTGCTTGATGTTGCTGTTTATGTGTCAGCTGTTCTAGCCAGTCCTCTGCTGAAAGCATCTGTTCAACCAGTTATTTCCTGACTTACATCTCTAGGTTGTTGTCAAAGTTGAGCATCCCTGAATTGCGTGCTCTGTGGTGTGCATGGTGTGCTGCTGCCTTTGTTCTTGGTGTGCAGTTACGTTTTATTCTATTGAAGTGCACATCACTGATCACCTTTTTACCAGAGAATGCAGACTGTTCTCTGTTAGGAGCATGTCATCTCTATTATACGTCAGCCTCCTAGCCTTTGTTTTTACCTGCAGATTCTATCGTGTATTTTATACATTTAAGTAATTCTCTCTCCCTCTTTCTCTTCCGCTTTCCTTCCCCCACCACTCCAATTGCATGAGGCTAATGCCAGAACCTTGTGAGGCCTCCTAGAAATCTCATATAACAAATTAACTTTTTAGTAGCCGTGTTCTCTTGCTTCTCACACCTTTGAAATCAAATAAGTGGTGATATATGTGCCAACACCATACTGTAAACTGGCACACTGATCTGAAAACAGGCACACTGGCTGCTCTTCCAGTTCCCCTGGGAAATGCAGCATGGCATGGAGAGGTAAACAGGTAACTTCTTCAGTCCCCACAGCTAAACCTAGCACAGCTTCTGAACCCATATCAAAGACACTTACTGATCATTTATATTTAAAAATACATGTGGAACTTGTCTTTCTTATTTTTTTTTAATTCCATTTGAATATGCTCAAATTGTTTTGTATCTACTTTCTCAACCAAAATGTTAGGTGATTAGCTGCGCAGCTAAGTGTAACATATCAATATTGCTGTATTTATCAGGAAAAACTTGTGGGCTCATCAAAAGTGTCTAAAAAGATGCATAAAATCCTTAATAAGGTTTAAGTAAGGACAGTGATAAGTATAATACTTTTGACAAGGACTGTGATAACTGTAATACTATTTTCCATTTAATAATTCAGTCATATAATCTTGTATTAATTGTTTTGTCTGGTATTGGTGCTGATTTGTAGCTGACAAGCCTCTGATTGCCCAGCTCATCCTGTTGAAATATTTGGACAACTTTATTTTACCTTTTTTGGATTTCTTGAGTGTTTCAAGAATTACTAACATTTACACTAAAGGTCCTATGCAGTACTGAATTTCATAATCCCTAGGATGGTATTATATTAAGATTTGCAATATATGCAGATCAATTCAGCAGAGAAAAAGTTGTCTATCTTTCCAGACATATATAAACCAGTGGACGTAAATAATAGCTTTTTGTTAAATCAGATCCTTTGTGTATATTGAAAATCTAAAGAAACTTAACAGGAATGTATAATTTAGAAATATTATTGTGTTGGTGTGTTAATTACTGCATTAATTAAATTATTAAATTTAGTAAATAAATAAAATTAAAAATTCATTAAAAATGCATTTTTTCTATTACACTTCATCCTCAATTCAGTTTTTGGTGTTTTGTGTAACTTATCATTAATAAATATCTCTCTTACATGCATAGATTAAGTATTGTGTATCTTGATTACTGCTTAAGCCAGATCTGTTGGGCCTCCTGAATTCTGTTTGGAGAATGCAATATCACTAATGTCATAGCTGACTGGTGTAGCGGTCAGAAGCTTCCACAGATGTTTAAGCTTCTAGTGTGAATGATATTCACATACTTGGAGTATTTGCCAAGCAGTGTTCATTTCTTTCTGTAAACCACTGTATCTGTACACAAGTACTGCTACTTGATGTTTCTGGTATTGCTGTTTTTACAAGGAAATTAGGATGCTAATCCAATAACATCTTCGAACTGGGGTTTGACATGAGTTCTCACTCCCAAAATATTTCAAAATAAAGACTACTTATTATGGGTACTTTCCTAGCATCTGACTGCAGTTCCTTCCTTCTGAATTTTCAGTTGGCACGTAACTGTACAAACAGCTGATATATCTATTATTCATCACAGAAGAACAGAAACAAAAAAGTGGAAAGTGAGGAGGGAGCTTTCTCAGGCAGTTCTGCTACTGGTGAAATGGAGTCTTTTTGTCAGCCCCACAGCTGCTTGTTTTCTCCTGTAATCATTTGCTCCTCACCACATTCAGAACTTCCTCCTTCAGCAGCATAGATCCAGGTGATTTCAGGCTCTGTTCTTGCTGTATGGGACATAGACAACCATTTTTAATGGGTTCTTTTTTCAAAATTGATTATTGGTTATGCCTGCAAGGCAAGGCAATCAGCCCCATGTGTCTTCTCTATAAGCATTGTTATACAAGCAAAGATGTGCTCTTGGTTATATTATTTTCTCTTCTTTGGCCAAAATATACTGTGCCAGTGAAAGTTACTTTATATATGTTTTTGCCTCTATGTGAGATTTTGCCAGTGCAAATATATTTATCAGAGAATGCTCTTTGTCATCTTTGTTATTAGTACAGTTATGTCAGCAGAAGCATTTGTAGAGGTTTAAGCATTTAGTGTAAACTTAGCTTATTTGGAAAAATGGGTGTCAAAAAGGTGACTGTCAGAAAGATTATTATATGTTCAAATCAACCACCATTTTTTTTAACCTGTGGTTCCTAAACTCTGTCTAAAACCATAACGTGGTTTAGAAGGCATCTGATTCCATCTGATCATATTGTTTATGGAATTCTGTTGACCTAATATTATTTTTTTTTGCATTTGTTTTATTCTGAAAAGCTTTTTTGCTAAGCTCTGCTGATGGCAATAATGGAACTGTTAACTGGACGACTAAGCGAGCCCACAGTTATATTATCAGCAGAATAAAGGCTGTTCAGAAGAATGGTGAGTTTAGGTTGAGAATTTAAATCCCATGTTGGTTTAGTCAAAACTGCTTTTAAAATTACTCTTGTTTATTTAGTCATGTCCGTGTCTTACGAATAGGGTGCTGTTTTAAGGTAAGTAATTTGGAAAACTTAACATTTCCTCAGTCTTGAAACATTCACAGACTTGTGTGTCCTTGTGAGTCTTCTCTGACTTTTCCTGTTCCTGTAGCTTTGCTTGAAATAATGGCAATGTGTATACCTAATACTGCACACTTTCTTATCATGGCTGGTTGCTTGGAGATACCTCTGCAGTTTGCTTAATATAATAACTTGTCTGTAACAATTTAAAAAAATCTCCTCACATACAAATATAAAAGATTATTTTACTGTCATTTATGCAAGTGCACATGGAATATTGTGGCTGGTGCATGCTAGCTGAGAAAAAGCTTTGCACTGATTGCCCATCCAGGAAGGCAGTCTGAATTGCCCTCCAGATCAAGTTATTTCTGGGGTTATGCTTCATCTGCTAAGTATCAGTGGGGAGACAACCCACTGAAATTCCCAGAAAAAAAAATTTCCGTGTGGATTGTTTTCTGAAGGTCATCAACATACAGGCTTCAACCAACATGGTGAATCTTCTAAAATTTCTGGAAATGGGGTTCTTCTGTATCTGACAACAGGCTCTGGGATGCAGGCCGATATCCTGGCTGAATTCCTTGCTGTGCCCATGTTCAAGACCTACAAAAAGATCTTGAGATCTACAGAAAGGCCTCCAAAGGATCTGGAAACAAGAAAGAAGAAATCAGTGCTGTCAAGGTAGCTGATGTTGTCTTTTTTCTAGCAGGGATCCGATGTGATCCTATGTAGTGGAGATTTTCAATTTCCCATGATTAGTTTTACAGAAGCCTTTCACAATCTCATTGAGATTTTTGTCTACCACAGGGAATTTGCCCAGACAATTCACAGCTGGCAGTCTGCTGTATTAGATTAGCATCTAGAAGTTGTTAAGCATATTCAGTTTCATCTCAGATCACCTAAGATGATTACACATTCATCTCCATTCTCAGGCAGTCTTATGAAAATAATCGTGGGTTTTAAAAGCTTGTGAAGAAAATAGCATTTCACTTGTTTCATTATTGAAAAGCTGGAGTGATAGGTATAGGGGGCTGAAGACGCATCATTTTCCTTCTGATTTTGAAGAAACTTCATAGGGGACAAAGAAGAGGGCTTCTCTTACAAAGGGGGTGAGAACTTTTGAATTCTTAATCCCTATACTTGTGTCATTACAATGTGTTTGTCGTTCCAAGATAAAATAGCTCTGTGGGTTTTCCCCTTCTGAGAGACGTTTCTAGAATTCCACCAAGATCAGTGTTTTATATCTGCATCAAATCCTTTTTGGCATACTTACTTCAGCAGCTGGGGACCTCTCATTGCTAGGGATGGGCAGGCATTTAGTGGTGGCAATAGGTTTCCTATAACAGACAAAATAAATGGTATATGGGTTTTTCTAGTAACTGCTATTATCCTTCTTTATTTCTGAAACTATTGCTCATGGAGAAACTTACGCTTATGGTACATTACTTTTTCGCTGTTCTTCTTGTTTGAAAAGGGTTTTCATTGTAGAGGCAAAGCATCAGAAATGGAAAAATGGATTTTTCTAGATATTTGATGCATTTTCAGCTAGCCACCATGTTTTTGTCAGCTCTTCTGCTCTATTAATGTTATTGTACTTTTTCAGCTTTTCTTGAAAATATTTTAAAGGAAATTAATTAGTTTCCTTCTGCTTTTTACAGCTCATTCACAGAATTGAGTGCAACGGTTTTTTTTGATCATCATTTACTAATTTTAAGTAAAAAAAGAGTAATATTACTGTACTTAAGTTTATAAAATGAAAATTACAGTAACTGGTTTATTAACCACACAGAATTGTAATAAATTTAAATTTCAGGATTGTTTTAATTTTGTCACTAAAATAAAATTATTAGAAAGATGCTCTTTTCAGGACCGTCTTAAAAGTGGTTTTCAAAAATGGGAAAAAGCAAATGCTGTGGAATTTGATGACTGGTATATCCAGAACTTGAGACTATTAATTCTGCAATATTAAGCTTGATGAGTGGGAAGTATGTAACTAAATGTGGAGGTCTACATTACAGATGTCTGCATCTCCTCTCAGCTGCCTCTGCAGTCCGTGGAGATCTAGTCACTGTAGCCTGGAATATAGGACATGATTCATCTCATTTTACAAGAGAAATCAAATTAATCAACCCGTAGAAGCGTCTGTGTCTTCTCCACTGACTATAAAAGGAGCCTGACTAACTCAGTGGTGGATGTTTTTTCTGTAGGCATCTAAAATTAGGTGAGATAGATTCCACACAGAGTACGTGGTACGAGGGCTAGAATGCCTGTGATTAATGCCTCATTAGCAGTGTTTTTTAAGCAGATCTCCAGTAAGAAGGTTGGTTTAAGGCTGGGGAAATTATACCAGCATTAAAAAATTGCATGAGCTTGTTCCACATTTCAAATGTGTCCTGCTTATTGATCGAAGTGTGGCAATTAGCCCTTTATCTTCCAGGACCTAGGAGTTTGTTATAATGACTCTAAAGTCTCTTTTGGAGTCACTCTTCCCCATGACAATAGCTCCATGCTGTATGGCCTATAATCTTTGTTCAAACATGTCATTTCTCATAAAGTTTCAGTTCAGCAAGGAAGGCAGATAGCTGGGTGGGTCTATCTGTGACTTAGCATCTGTATTTACCACTTTTGTGATCCTTATGTCCCTGAAAAAATTTATTAGCAATGATCAATTCTTTCAGGGCATTGATGTAAAATTCAGTAGTAATAAAAATATTAATATTATATCTTATTAAGACACCATGAGAAGCATCTGTTAGATCACTATTCTCCATTTATACTTAAATTTTTAAACTTGTCATTAAAGTGATTTCTTATCCAATTTATTATAATGATTTCTTTTTTCTTCTAATTCATTAAAATGTGTATGTAGTACAGCGTTGAATATGTTATACCTAAAAAAAGATACGCCTTTATCAACTAATTTTGTACTAAATAAAAAAATAACATATTGCTTTTACATATTCTGGTTGTTCTTAATTAATTTCCCTTTGGGTTTTTAATTTTTCCTCTGGTAAAACAGGACTTTTTTTTTTTGTTTGGAATTAGTTTCATCTGACTGGCCTATAATTATCCATGTCGTTCTGTTTTATCCTTCAATACAAGCACAATATCTTCACTAATGAGCTCTCTAACCAAAATTTTAGATGTATATTATCTGAACCTGCTGGTCTGAGAAATTCTAGCTTTAAGAACTCAGAGAAGTCAGCTGAAGGGAATTGCTTTGTCCTTTTCTGCATAAGAACTGAAAAATCTGCTGTTTCCTGTCAGTGGGGAATCAGTGCCATCAATTGGTAAGGTTTCTCTGTATTCCTCATATTACCCTTTTATGTAAAACCCAATGAAACATGATTGTGTCAACATTTAATGTATTTTTATTCATGTAATACTGCAAATAAACCAACTATAAAATTACAGTAGCCTTCCTCATTTTTTATAGCAATAAAATTAAAGAGCTTGTATAACTTCTGAAATCTTAACATAGGCAGTTTTCTTTACTGCAGTCTTGGAAGGGATCCTGTTGGGCAAAGAAAAGGTTTGCCCTGCGTTCTGCTCTTAAATCTCTGTAACCTTTTAAAAAACTAATAAACAGGTATCTAATATTTGTTGCTTTCCTTTCCCCAATGCCTGCATTGCTGTTGAAATGCATGGAGTTACCTAGAGCATGTCTCATATTTGCCTTTTTTCTGTCTCTTATCTCTCCTTCTGCTTTTCAGTGTACACGATTCTGTCTAGGGTGCACTCTGATCGGAATGTATATCCTTCTGCTGGAGTTCTGTTTGTTCATGTTTTGGAGAGAGAGTACTTTAAGGGGGAATTTCCTCCTTACCCAAAGCCTGGTATGGGACACTAAGATCTTCCATATTATATACAATATAGAAAAATTACTGTTTTAAGAAATTGAAGTTTACTTAGCATACCTTAGAGTTCAACATACAAGATAAAAAGGACAGGTTTTAGTTTCTATTGAAATACATTCAAATTAAATAAAATACATGGTCCTGCACTTTTAAAATATTATGGTTTGTGATAATTTGTGAAAAGACGCATATAATTGTGTGTTGTGAAAAAATGTAGTTAATTTGGAAGGCATAATAATGCTCTCTCTATATATATCTGATATTAGCAAGTGTTTATTTTATTCGCTTTTGCATTAAATATGAAATTGTGGAAGTTTAATAATTATGTCTGTTAAAAATGCCATTTATCTGATCACTTGTCTCAGACATAGTGTCTGTTAATCTATGTGAAGGAGCAATTTGAAAACATGTAGTAAACATGAGAGAAAACAGAAGATTAAATCAAATATGAGACTACATAATAATGTTCTCTTTAATTTAAAACAAATATTCCTTTGGATTCAGCCTTTTTCCTATATTTAGGAACATTTTAATGTTAGTAAGCAGTTTGTTTTTAGAGAAGGACCTGTGATTTCTTAAGTATGGTATTTTGATGTATACCAAAGCTAAAAGATTGATCATTGGCGGGTTAGAATATGTGTAAGCAATCTGGAGAGTGGGAAGAGAAAGAGAAACCATTCAACCCTACATGTTTATCAACAATGAAAAGGAATAATAATTATATAAATATATACAATTTATGTAAATGCAGCTACCATATTTTCCCATAAAAATATGAAAAACCCGCAATACATGTACAGTGCATGCATAATCAAAACCTGTTTCATTAATAAGCTCTTGAATTGATTTGAGAGTGCTATTATCAAGACTCACTTCAAAGAAAAAATAAGCTTCTGTTAGCATTGGTTAAATTTTGTCATGAGTAAACCCAAATGTTTTAAAAATTTCTTGTCTTTGAAAAATTGATGTTTTTCCTGACATAAATTCCTGAGTCTTCATTTATGTCATGGTGACTGGCAGAGTGAAGTTTGCCTCTGTCCCAGTTTCCTCCCAGATTTGGCACACAGATGGAAGGAACCTGGAAATTTTACTTATGATGGATTGTCCTTACAGCCACAGCCTCTCGCAACATTCGTGTGATTCAAAGGCAATAGGAATCTGATTTCAGATCCTGGTGAAATTGCTGTCCCCGTAGATGACTGTGATCATATCAGAAATTCACTGTAAGGCCAGATGTTTCCATAGTCCTTTTATTTTTGTCTGCTGAGCTGGATCATTAGCATAATTCCTTGATGAAGGAAGGGCTAACCAGAATGTCTCTCAGGTGGCTTTCAGAATTTTCCCTGAATCGTTTGTGATGCTGGGAATTTTGTTATGAATGCAGTAAATTAGGTTACTGAGATGTCCTGAGAGAATTGCGAAGGAAGTTGTGTTACACACCTGGGTGCTGGTTTGGTCTGGTTCTGGTTAATTTTACTCATAACCAGATGTGTAAATGTGTACCTGAAGACTAGTTTGGCAACAGGTTTGAGACTCTTTGTTCCTCTCTGGAGGAGATGACAGCTGTTCATTCCTCAGTGGACTCAGTTTCTGCCTTCTGCGCCAGCCTGCTTGTTACCTTCTCTCGACACTTGCCCTACAATGCCTGCTGTTGTCATCTGAAAGCTGAGTTGGCAGAGGTGTCTGCAGGCTCAGAATGGATTTGACTGAGTTCTGTGCCTTAGCTGGATGCTGCCTCAGCAGTGAGGATCTGGTAGTGTTCAGCCATGCTTGATTTCATTTACAAAAGCTAAAATAAACACGTCAAACTCAGGCATTTTTAAGAGTATCAATGACAACCACAAGAATAGAGGTAGTGGTTTGACTTGAGGGACTTTTGCAGACTGCAGGTGGACCATTGTATTTACTAGCCATCAGTGGATCAGTTTCATAGGAATGTGTGCCCCTCTTTTGAATTAATTTGTTCACTGAAGAAAAGCGATTGCCAGGCTGTTGGTGCTGAAGACCCATGTGTGTGTCCTGATGCTAACAGAAGCTTTCAGGCATTGGTGATTACACAGCCACTCTTTACAGTAAGCCCTCCCAGGTACTTTGAGTACCTGGAGCCATCATTAAAAACAATAAAAGAAAGTTGTGGGGGGAGAGAATTAAAGGACTGAAACCTTTGTGCTTTTGTCCTGTGAGGAGGTGAGATGCTTCAATTCTACTTGGAACTGAGGTCTAAAAATCAAACCCACTAGTTACTGAACATGAGGACTCAAGTTGACCAGGACTCTAGGAAGCGCCAGTATATTATCTCTGTAGTTGGTTACACTTTTCATGTGTGCATTTCTTAATACTTAAAAGTGCTAAGTTGGAGTTCACATACTTCTGATATAGTAAAGGTTAGCAATTTTTTTTTTTTTCTTTTTGGAAAGGTTCAGAAAACATAACTGGAAGCCAGAATAAGTCTTTCTAGTACAAACATCAAAATCAAAGCATATAGCATTTTCTTGCAAATATTCTAATATAATTTTTCTTATCTAGGTGAAATAAGTAATGATCCTATAACATTTAATACCAATTTAATGGGTTACCCTGACAGACCTGGATGGCTACGCTATATACAGAGGACACCATACAGTGATGGAGTGCTGTATGGCTCACCAACTGTAGAAAATGTGGGCAAACCAACCATCATTGAGGTATTTTCTTTCAAATGTTCAAAAAGTTTTAGAGTGTAAGATTCAGAACTGTCAAAAAATATTGCCTCTTATTTTGAAAAGTTAATTACAGTTGTTATGTAAAAGATTGTAAAGCAGGGACAGACTTGTGACATTAACATTTTCTCTTAGGTACCATTTTATCCTCTTTTGAGAGAAAGATTGTGTGACATTTTATAGTTTAGTTTTAAGGTGTATTAAATAAGTAGCAGTAACTAGTTAAGCTTAATACTTCTACAGTTTTGTCTTTTTAACTTTCTAAGAGGCATTCAGTAAATGGTGACTATATAACAGTTTTATTTTAAAATACAGGACAAAAAATCTTTGTAAACAACTGTACTTGAAGAATAACTGAATTCTGAACTTTGTAACATTCAACCTAAATATGGGACAGACTTTCCCCACTGGAAAATAGGTTTGAGTCAATAAACAGTTGTGGAGCTTTATGGTAGTTTTGGTTTGTTCGTGTTTTTTTTTTTAATTACTTTTCATCAAGTATTCCCTTGTCTATTATTCATGTTTATTGATATGTTTTAGTTAGCACTTACATGTATTTAATTCTGTTCTTAAAAGTGTTAACAAAGACAAAACTTTGACAATTAGCTATCCAAATGTTTAAAAATTAATTATTCATTGAGCAGCAATTGAATGCCACATATTTCATAGACAGCAGACTGAATCAGACACTGTGTGGCTCACAGTGTTAAGAAATCTGCACATTGTCTTGCTCCAGCCATTGTGCTGCAGCAGCAAGTACATCTGTCTTAAAACATTGATGGTGGTTTTTTTCCTAAATTGCATTTGATATAGTTTTTCTTCCTCAAGAATGACACCTCTGAATGTTAGGTTATAATGGAGATAATTTCATTTTATATACATAATTCAGTTTTGATTTCAGGAGGACTAATGACATCTGAGAATTAATCATGTGCAGAAGCTCTTACAGACTCTGCTTAGCTTTCTGTAGAGGAAGCCATTATTTAAAATTGCCAGTTTTTAAATGGCATGTGCTTTTGGATTCTGGGATCTATATCAAGCCCTCCATTCTAAGCATGACCCCAAGCCTATATCTGAACTAAATCTTACTGAGCATACAAGTTAATTCTTTGCAGTCCCAGTCTCAGGTGTGGCTTTTGAATTAATTCTATGGTAGGTGAGGAGGGCAGATGGCATTTGATCTACTTCTAGTGCTGTCTGAGTGGTTGCATATTCCTGGCCTGAGTACAACTTCCATCATGTCCTGAGGGGATGTCATGTGTAGGTCAATTAATTGGAGGAGACCTCGTGATTAGAAGAGCCTTACATTATGCACAGCACTGCAGTACAGCAGGTAACATTCCTGAGCTCAGCTCCTATGAAAGCTGTGCAAAGACAGTTTGTGTTTGAATGAATATTCAGGACAGGATAACGTCTGCTGCTGTTGCCATTCCTTGGTGCTAGAGCATGGCCACGCTGGCAGCTCCCACTGCTGGAGTGCAGGCTCAAAGTGGGTACTGTTGTGCTCCTGTGTAGAGCTTGTACAACCAGAGGGTTTTCTAAGTAACTGCTGTTGAAACAACCCTTTGAAAAATTAACAGAACTGAGCATTGGAGATCTCAGAAATATATTTTCTGTTAATTTTGTAATAAAATTGTTAGGTTACACAAGATCTAATTGTGTCAGGTGAGCTTTTCCCTCTCCACTTAAATGAACCTGTGGAAGGTATTCCACAGCATTTTTCCTTTTCATTCGAATCCCTTAAAAGAAGTGCAACATCTGTTACTTTTGTTTGTTTAATAGTCAATATCATAATAGTTTGTAGCTGTTTGCTGAGAAGCAACATAGTTCTGTCACTATTGTGTCCTCTGCCTCTCCTTTGTCTCTGAAATGAGTGAAATAAAGTCTAAAATTAAAAACAAAATTAGTTTTTCTAAGTTTGTTTCATGAAAGATTTATCAACTTTCAGGGGGAAAAAAAAAGAAAAAATAGCACATATTTATACTGATATCCAGTCTCATTCAGTGTTTCTTAAGAATGAGCATTTAATATAGTACAACTTTGGAGTACAGTCACCACTGAGAAGTAACCACTTGCACACATTTCAGGCATCCTAGATATTTAAACTTTAAGATTGGTATACTTGCATATTTTAATCATGAAGGTGTATGTTTCCAAAAATAAGACACAAGAATGTTGCATCTAGCCCCTAGTTTCCACTTCCCCTATAGTTACAGATTTTGGGATTTTTTAAAACTACTTGTGTTGGTGCAACATTTGTGAATCCATTCATGGAGTGTGACTTCACTGGGTCTAGAGCTAAAACTAATCCTCAGTTCCAGAAATGAGAATTGCTGGGATCCCAACACTTTTTCCTTTAAAAAAAAGATCTCCCATCTAGTTTAGTTCCCTAGGAGCTATTAGTGAATATAGATCTTACAGTATTGATGGAAGGGGTTGGAGGCTGGATGGGAAAACGGTTACTTATGGTTGTTCTTAAAGAAAACAGAAAAAAAAAGAATACACATGTATGGTAGAACACTTCTATCAGGGCCAAAATGTATTCTTTTCACATACATTCTTTGGATAATTGTATTTGGCTGCAGACTGGTCAAGGAAACTCCGGTATTCTGACTTGAAGGTAGTACTGCATTAAATCAATTGACTTTACTTTTCAAATTTCATTTTAGCAAATGAATGTTCATACGTTTCAAAATAAGGAGGCAAAGCATTTAAAAGGTGATAAGTATTTCTAAATTACCAGTTTAATTTTCACTGAAGTTTCATTTACCTAATTTTTATTTTTGCATTGTTTTGCAATCATCGCTTTTTCATTCCAGATCACTGCATACAACAGGCGTACCTTTGAGACAGCAAGACATAATTTGATCATTAATATAATGTCAGCAGAAGGTATGCACAGAAAATAGATTGTTGTATTTTGAACTGAATAAGCAAAAGCATCTCATAGGCTTTGGTCTTTTCAAGATAAAAAATACTGTAAAATAGTTGTCTGGTGTTCAAGCCAAATGCAGGGCACAAGGGAGAAGTAAGAGAATTTTTCCTGCTTTAATTCATTTTGTTTTTTTAATCTGGATTATTTCTGTCATATAGGACTGTTTTTTCTCACTCATAAAAAAAAAGTTTGCTTTTTTGTTTTTAGTTTTAAATTTCTCCCTGTCTTTTCAAATGGACCTTACATGAAGGATTTCCCCCTCTTTCTGCATGTTGTTTAGTTTTCTTAGTTCTGCATGTGCCTTATGCGAAGAACACTTATGTAGGCAGATTCAGAAAACAACAGGTTATGGCATATATAGACATTTAGTCCTTAAAATTAGTTCTTTTCATCTGTTTACATTGTGGAATGTTGTGAGTTGGAATCCATTGTTGCTGCAGATCGGTTTTGACCCCCAAATTAGCATGAATGCAATTTTATCTGTTTAATGAAGCTTTACCATCTGAGACTCCTTTCCTCCAGTCCTCTTCTCCAGTCCCAGCTGCTTTATAAATAACTGAAAATTTTCAGCTCGAGTAACAGCTAATGGTACTCACTATTGAATTAAACATAATCACATTAGGTTCAAAATGAGCTAATTCAAATACAGGACTTTTGGAAAGCTGTATAATCTTAAAGTAGTATTACATTTATCATTACTTCAGATATCGGAGCCTTTATTTAACGCAACACTCTTTCATCACAACTAGATTTTCCTTTACCATATCAAGCGGAGTTCTTCATAAGGAATATGAATGTAGAAGAAATGTTAGCAAGCGAAGTTCTTGGTGACTTCCTCGGAGCAGTGAAAAATGTATGGCAGCCAGAGCGTTTGAATGCCATAAACATCACTTCAGCCCTCGACAGGGGAGGGAGAGTTCCACTTCCTATTAATGACATGAAAGAGGGGTAAGCACATGTGTCACTCTGATGTTTTTGCTTTACACTTTTTTTTCTTACTTAAAAGCTTAATTTTTTTTCAGGTTTTCTAGAAACTTTGCAATTGCTGTTCTGATGTTCTGAGCCCTAGTTATAATACAGGTTTACTATGGTAGATACCAATACAACAGGCAATAGCTCCTGTTTGATGTTACAATCCAAGGAATACTAACTAATTCCATTAATTATGAACCAGTTGGTAAATATGTAAATATTTAAATAAGTAAATATGCTTATTTAGTAATTCCAGTTTTACTTCTGAGCAGTCATTTGGCATGCTTTTCAAGTTTTTAATGGTTCCCCATTCATGAAACTCGAAATTTTGAAGGAAGGTGTGATTGAGCATACGTTACAGGGACACTTAAATTTCTAAGAGCATTTACCATGTAACAGTGTAATTTCTAGCTGTACTCTTACTTAATGCCAATTAGTTATGTGATTCAGGAGCACTGTGGACTTTCTTCTGAAAGTCGTAAGCTGAGGTATCTGGGGAGCTTAGGTTACTTAGTGTAAACTTCAGGAATGCACTATTTCCAGTCGTGATTCATAACCAGAAATTCTGTTCTGAAATACTGTACTTCACTTGGAAACGAATAAGGATTCAGTCTTTTCAAAGTCTGGCTGTGATAGGGCTTTTCCCTGGTGAAAATAAAAATGAATATTTATTTTTAGATAATTGTAGGTATTTTGGTGTCAAATAATATCTAAGAAAGGGCTGAAGGTTCAAAATTTGAGATAGGTGCAGAAAATATTGTAGTTTCAGAGCCCTTTTGTGTATCTGGAGTTTTTGAGCACATCGAAAGAAGGCAAGTTATTTCTGTACTAGCCAGAGTAATAGCAGAACTGCTTAATACAAGTGGCTACACCAAATATTTAGTTAGATAATGCCTGGTATACCAAGTGGCAACCAGGACCTAATTTCTGTTTCAGGGTCCATTGGTACATTATTACCCGGTGCAGCACACTGTTTTCCAGCAGCATTCTATATATCTAAATATGACAATGAATAATACGAGTAGTGTAGTAGCTCTTATTTTATGTATGGTAATGGTAAATGAATTATTAAGTTTACATTCAGCTTTCAGTATTCCGAAGCAAATTTTGTTGGCAGAGCATAGCTGTAGTATGGAATCTTTTAGGAAAAGCTGGGGCTTAGGCAGATTCATATTAGTATTAGGTTTAGAAATAACTAGTCATTGTGAATTTAGTTTGAAAATATGGGAAGAAACTCTTTAGAAATACTATGATGAGCAAGACTAAAGATTTCCTTAAGATAAAATGACACTATTTTAATGCAATTTTCAAAAGTAGTACTAATTTACTTATATGAGGAAACTACATTTGGAGCTCTGTGACTTCATGGAAATTGACACTTCTGATGGTAACCAAATATTTACATTATGTGGGAAAACAGAGTATGTTATAATGTGCAGCTAGAAAAATCCTTTTGATTCCAGTCAGTTATTTGTATGCTTAGATAAAGTATACTATGGAGGAAAATAATTTTTAAAAGTAATTTCAGTCTTTAAAGAACAGCTAAATGTTACTGTAAACAGCAATAATGTTTGGAAGAGTATATCACTGTGCTTTGGGGATCTGTGAGACACCCTGCTGGTCTGTCACTCCTCTTTTTCTGCAGTGTGTATGTGATGGTTGGGGCAGATGTTCCATTCTCTTCCTGTTTACGAGAAGTGGAAAACCCACAAAATCAGCTGAGGTGCAGTCAAGAAATGGAGCCTGTAATAACCTGTGATAAAAAATTTCGTACTCAATTCCATATTGACTGGTGTAAAATCTCTCTGGTGAGTTATTTTATTATTGCATAAAGATGATGTTTGTAGAAGTACAGGTGTGAGTTTTGCCAGCCTGGCCAGACAACTTTGCCAGTTGCACTTTATTGTGACTGACTTTTTTTTCCATCTAGCAGACACACTGAAGGTTGTGAGAGGATTTTGCTGTGTAGGCTAAATTCTATTAGAGGTGAGCCCCAGTGAAACCACCATATTTGTTTTCACTAGCAGGGAATGCTATAAATGGCCAGAGAACTCCAGGGCTTACGGAACTAAAAGTAATGAGAGAATTATTTAGGTAGGTGTAGTTAATTAATTTAGAATGCTAATACTGCTGGTTACACTTGCTTTCCTAAAAAAAGTGTGTGTCTGTGTATATATATATATTTTCTCAGACATTGATTCTACAGCGCTGACCAGTTAAATAGTATTTTTATGCTGTTAAAAAAATGTTTCTGAAAATTGTCTACAAAATATGTCATGTGAAAAATGAAATAGAAAAAGCAAATAATGTTGACTAATAAAAATAAATGGGAACATTTTTCTCAAATACAAGAAAAATGATAACCAAACAGTAGACTATTTGCCATGGAAGGAGTATAATTCCTGAAGAGGCTTTTTAAGATTATTTTTTTTTTAGTTCCAGTAAGGAAAATCAAGAAATAATACAGTATTGGAAGAGAATATTGCAAGGTTTGAACAATGATGGTGAAGGTACATAAAGGAAACTTAGATGACTGTTGAGCTGCTTCACACATTACCCAGTAGGAAGCTGAAAGGGAGATATTAAATGCTTTTTATAATGGAAAAAACATATTGAGTATGAGAAAAGGTATTTGTACACAAAATTGATTGAATAACTTTCAGTCGTTTCTTCCTATACACTATGAATACACAGCAATACTTACCAGCACCTGAAAAACAGCAGAAGGTAGCTAGTCTTTGTGAAGAACAAACTATGTTTCAGTTTCCTTCTACGAGAAAGAAGTAGAATAGAGGTGCAGCAGCAGATGTCATTCCTTTATGGTAAGGTTTTTTGATACTGTCTCACCAACAAGCTCAGTAACGTGGCCTAGGTGAAGCTAAGACCTAGTGAAGAGCTGGCTGGTAGCTGTAATCCTAGAATAATTATTAATAATTCCTTGCCATTCTTCATTAATAGCTGGATGAGGGAATGTGCTTATTAAATTAAATTTGCAGTCCCCATGAAGCTGAAAGGATCTGCAGCTGCATTGAAGGACTGGATAGAATTCAGAAAAATCTTGAGAAGTTGGAGAAACAGCCTTAGAAAACGGTGAATTTTAAAAGGAGCAGCAGAGGGTGTAGTGCACACAGCAGTGCTCATGCAGAATGAAGAGTGGCTGGTTAGGAGTACTTCATGAAAAAAGGTCTGATAGTAGCAGTGGCTCATAAAGTAATCATGAAGCAGCATTGACATGCTGGTTTGATAAAAGCAGGGATCACCCTGGGATGTGTAACAGGCTCTCAGAGAAGTGTAAATTTCTGCAGCAGCCTGTAACTCAACCTTCTTGAATTCAGCATTTGTTTTGGCGGCTTGCCACAGTAACTGAATTCAAACAGTCTTAAGGGTGTTTACTGTTGCCAGCAGCATTGCTGCTGTAACCTGGTGCATCAAAGGGAAAGGGGAGGCGAGCTTCTCTTCATCTAATCACAGTCTGCTTTTCACAAGGCAAGCCTAAGGGCAGGAATTCTCCCCTGATCCATGGGCTGGGAGAGAGTTGAGCTCTACTTCCCATAATCACAACGTAGACAAGTGATTAAAAATACAGCCATCATAACCTCTTCTTCCCATTTTTATGAGGTGGCATAGGCAGTTAGCACCAAATCAAAGAGTGGATTCAAGTTTGGGAGTCCCAAATTCTGCAAACAGGAACTGTAATAAATGTTCCTCTTAATGCTGCTTTTTGATAGCTTATTCTCACTTTGTGCATGGGCTTCTCTAGGTCACATAAAAAAGTACCTAAATATTTTTTGTGCATTTGTTAGGGTTTGAGATTCAGCTAAGCAGCCACGTGGAAGTCAGTGTACCTAAAAGATGCTTTGGAATTAATGAGCAGAGAATACATAAGTTAATTTTTGTTTTGCAATGTGTGCAGTGTGCACTTGAGGCTCAACAAAATTTCTGGCATTCCATGAAAATCTGTTCAACCATTGCATAAGTTGTAATACAGTAGTTTGTGACTTAAAGTGTAAATTATAAAGAAATGACCATAAGCTGCAAGATTTCACAATGAACAGTCAGATAAAAGTTCAAACATGTATGCAAATATATTGGATTTTTATTAATGATCTGGAGAGAGTCTTAAGTTAACACTGATAAAATTTAACAGTAATATCTAACTAAAGATAACAAGAAAACAGAGGCAGAAAGTTAAACAGTCACCTGGGGAAGGCAGTCAAATGCAATAGGAAATTCAGTAGCAAAGCAAGGTTGTATTTTGAGGAACATTAGGTATAGACATAAAAAAATATAAATACAAAATTACTTGTGACCAGGAATGCAGCCTTCTGAGGGTTAGTTGAATTAAAAAGAACCCCTTGAAACTCTGACTGATAAGTAAATGCACGTCTCATGTTGTGGTGCCTCCTGCACTGGGTGTGTGTGGGAGGCAGTGAGCTGCTCAGCCCTTGGCAGCTCAGTTGATGGCTCTTGCTTTTTTGAGCACTAGATGGGAAGCACTGAAGGAGAAGGAGGAGGAAGAAAGTCATAGGTGTGTGACTCTTCATCTCTGCCACACTCATACAAGAGAGAGCAGTATTGTTATTTAGGAAGACTAGTAAGAAATGGATTAATTCATCAAAAAGAAATCAGTACTAAATAATTAGTTTGCACTAGGGGTGTTTACTGAATTTTTACTTAAATACTGTTTGTGTGACATGTGCCTAAAATTAGTCTGTACAAACCATGGGATCTCTGGTAGGCACGAAATAGAGTCATATTATAACATTAATATCATGTTGATCAGAAGCTTTCATAAAATGTAAGGTTCTGTTGTGTAAAAAAAGTGATTGGATAAAATTGTATAGAATTTGTCTAAGAAGTAATACGGATCCTTTTATATGTTATGGTTGGTTAGATACTGCCTGTTTTTACATTCTGTTACTTTGTTATTTGATCATCTCTTTTTTTTTTTTTTTCTTCTTTTTTTTCCCCCTGGGTATCAGGTTGACAATACAAAACAAGTTTCCACCTTTCAGGAAGTGATTCGCGGAGAGGGAATATTACCTGATGGTGGAGAATACAAGCCACCTTCTGACACACTGAAAAGCAGAGACTATTACTCGGATTTCCTAATTACACTGGCAGTGCCCTCGGCAATAGCACTGGTGCTTTTTCTAATCCTTGCCTATATCATGTGCTGCCGACGGGAAGGAGTGTGAGTACTTTAACACGCTAATAAGTAACTGTAGACTTTTCTAAGATTATAATGCATAGAGGACTATTTGTTAGAATAATTCCATTCGGTTCATTTAAACCTTTAAAACAGGCCAGAAGATATCTGCTTGAAATACTGAACTATTTCTCACCCAAGCACATGCACTAATTTCCAAGGAAGTGGACATAGGGCCTTTAGTTGTTCTAGCTGAAAGGTTTAAAATACTCAACACATGCACAAAACTCCCCAAAATCTCCACATGTGCACAGCTCTCCAAAATGCAAATAAAATACTAATAAAGGATCATTGGTTCAGGAGGATATTAAGTAATTTCTAAAATGCTAACCTTCATAACATAAACCTGGTTGAGATTAACTGAATTTAGATGTACTATAAAAGAAACACACATAAAAGGAAAGCAGCAAGTAACGTGATTTCTGCCATTTCTTACACAAACTACAATTTCATTTTGTCACAGAATTTATTTTAGCCAAAAGCTTGTTCTTTAACCTGCATTTTCATTTCCGTCTGTGTGTGTGTCTGTGTGTGTATGTCTGTCACCATTATCACATCTCTCTATGTGCGTTCATCAAGGCCTCACCATAAATCCCATTGCAAATGCTGCCAAGTTGCGTTTAGCAATAACCTTGTCAGCATTTCTACATCATGTACTATTTTCATCATCAGATAGATTTAATGTTCCAACTATCAATGCTATTATTTAATTCATAAATTTTGTTTTGTTTTTAGGGAAAAGAGAAACATGCAAACACCAGAGTAAGTGTCTTCTTTCCTGTTATTTTTCTTTTACCATTTAATTTTCATTCTCAGTAGCTCGTCATGCTTCATACATGTGTGTCATAATCTTCTTTCATTCTCTCTAAACCATGGTTTAATTCATAAATGTGAAAGCTGCTTTTAAATCAGAGTCCTGGCCAGGATAGAAGACCAGAATAAAAAGGGTTTGAAATTAACGACTGTTAATTCAAAATAAAATAGTGCTGTTAGAATAAATATGTTAATATGCAGTTTATACTCCTGGTTATTGGACTTCCCAGCCTGCCTCTTAAAGGCAGTGACCAGGAGAGGAAATATCCTGGAAGGTATCCAGGGTCTATACTATGCAGTGTTTTAAAATTAATTTATGAGCTTTTATGAATCTACCACAAGAGTCAGGAGCTAACCAAAGCTTTCATTTTAACTGCAGCAAATAAATGGAACATTAGCCATAAATTGCACAGTTTTGGATCCTATGGGAAATATCTATTCAGACAGAAAAAATCTACTGGAATAATTACTGCCTTAAAAATTAAATAAAGCCAATATTTATTAATTTAACTATGTAAAGGTACTATAATTGCTGCACTATAGAGTCTGTAGGATGCATCAAAGTCCTTGTATTTTTAAGAACAATAATAATTGTAAAAATCTGTCCGTTTTGGTAGAGCACTTAAAATATGTATTCACTAGTGTATTTCCTTTTGACATAGCATCCAGTTGGTCCACCACAGTGCTATACAGAAATCAACCAAAGAGCTTCGTGACATGTCTAAAAACAGAGAGATCGCGTGGCCTCTTTCAACGCTTCCCGTGTTTCACCCCGTGACTGGGGAGATTGTCCCGCCCCTTCACACAGACAGCTACGACAATACCAGCATGCCACTGATGCAAACACAGCAGTAAGTGTTTAGATTTTATTTCTTAATGCTCACTGTGTTGCATGATTTAACTGTAGATTCTAGTGCTTGTCTTCTGAAATGTGTTTCTTATGGAGGTTTCAGTAATGACTCTCAGTTCAAGATTGCTCTGACGTTTGCATTTCCAGCAGAAAGAAAGGCCTTCTGTTATAAAATTAGATGGCTGGCTTTCAGTCTGCAAGCTTGGCAAGAGGCTTTGCATGGAACACTTAGATTTGTGAATATTTTGGAGAAAAACTGCTTTTGACAGAGGAATCAATTAAAACTGTTCTATTTTAGACACCATGTCTCTCAACCAGCGTCTTTGGAGTTCTGGTATAAAACTACCGCCAGGTTGGTGGTAGTTTCATACCAGAAAATCCAGACTTTGTAAATGGTCATGTACCTGTCACACATGGTTTGTGTTTGAAATGTTGATGTTGAACAGAAGAACATATTCCATTACACAGATTATAAATACAGACCTGTCAAGGAAAACACTCAGAGCTCTCACCCGTTTCCATTGTTGCCATCCTGTCTCCAAGACAGAAACCAGAAAAATACTCATTCCTGTTCTTTAGAGTTCATTTATCAGTAACTTTATGAAGCTTCTGAGACAGACCCACCCAATGCTTTGCACATGTTCTAATTTAGACAAGTCCATAGTGCTGTTGCAAAAAGGCATTTCTGGTAAGATTTGCTTGAGGTGCCTGGGGCTGAGCAGATCTGAGGCAGTGGTCTCAGAAGGGGCTGGCATTTTTCAGTGCCATCTCTACAACACCATCTCTAGCTGGTAGCTCCTCTGCTGGCAGGCCCGCATGGCCCCAGTGGTACTGGTCTAGTGGCAGCACTAACTAGGCCCTAATTTACACATGCTTGCCCTGAATTCCCTTCATGATGTAATTCCGTGTTTTCTTCTCCCTGTCCCAAAGCTAAATTCTCCAGGAAGTACAGCTGTATAAATTATTCCTTGTACAACTGCTTCAAAGTGCTCTGCTCTGTCTTTTATGGCTTCTTTATTCAGAATAGCAGTTTTTTATGACTGGGGTGCCAAATCCTGTACTAAAGGCTTTCTTGAGTTGTACATAAAGTATTTATCTGCTTCACCTATATTCCAACTCTTAATTCCTTTCTATAAAAAAACTTTCATATCTGGTAGCTGTGAAAATAGACACTGAAGCAGGGCACAAAAATGTAACTTTGCCTTGATAAGAGAACTGGTCCGACCCGTGAAACTGGCTGACCATTCATTCATTCCAGTGCCAATAACTAAGTGGCAAATGCTGTCACCTTTGCTGTATTCATCACTTCTGGAAACCAAACCTTGCTTAACATCAGAAACCTGTTGTGATTCTTGTTACCCTTGGCATTTCACCAAGTCTGAGCCTTTGAACCTAGCTGACAAGTGAAATAACAGGAACTACTTTAGCACTAGTTCTCTTTGTTTCGTGGACTTGGACAACTTTATTTGCATACTGAAAATAGATTATTGCTTCATAAGCAAAAAAAAAAGAAGTGTAAACACTGAGCTTTCATCATAATACACTTCAGACTTTGTATGGAAGCATTAAAGATATTAAATGGTTTTTTATAGGAACCTGCCGCATCAGACTCAGATTCCACAGCAGCAGAGTGCAGGTCAGTACTCAGAGAATACTGTAACTATTAAGTGACTAGTGTGGAGGAATCACTAGTCAAAATGTATACAGTCTGTGGACAGTGGAAATAATTCTCAAATATAGTGAAGTATTACAGCATTGTCATTCTAGATTTTTTTTTTGGATACATCATTGAAAATTTTGGGATGGGATTGAACAGGTGGGAGAAATGCTGCATTGGGACTCTGCATGAGACCCTGGAATCGGGTACAGCTAAGTTAGAAACCTCATGTAAATAATTTTCTGTTACAACATGAAGCTACAGCCAGATTCCCAAATGTGGTTACAAGGTTGGGATTCTCTGACACTTGGTAGGAAATCCAAATTTCTAATTCCCACCAGTAATAGTTAAGCTCTGAAGAAGGAGCTCTTTTTTGCTGTTACTAGACATAAAGGGTTGATATTGGGGAATCTGTGGTGAGGCACATATCCATGCTTCAGGTTTTCCCTGTCTTAGTCATCACTTTTGTATCTTTTCACAAATGCTCATGCACTGATTGAGGCCAGGACTGACCCATCAGACTAAGGCTTGACTGTTCTCTCTATCTGGCATCTCAGGTTTGAGAAAAAGCTACAGCAATAGCCATGTGAAAGGGGGTAAGAATCACACAGGGAACAGGTAGAGGCCAAAGCATGATTTTTAAATATTCAGAGAGGTATTTAAGCAAAACACTGGAGAGATACATATCTATTGAACATAATATGGGAACTACAGCTCCAAGTGGAAGATTTCTTTTAACTTAGGAGTTACATAAGCAACTCTTTCTTTTCATTGAAAATCCTTTTTCTTCATTACTGCTTTCGGGGATTAAAGGAGAATTTCGTATGACAACATTTCAAAGATTTGAGGCAAGTATATAATAGATTTTTTTGCCCATGCAGGTTGTTTTGTTATCTGGAAATTAAAAACAGTTATAAAAAGCCTGACTGTAGTTCTGCCAGCTTTGCTATTTGTGTGCTTTACTGTACATATGCTGGAAATGGCAGATGACCCTGGCAGTCAAAGCCTTGATCCAAAGCCTCCAGCACTGGTTTGGGTTGACATTTAGCACACCTCTTCACACTGACTACTGCAGACATTTAGAAGGCGGAATAAAAATGTCACACCGTGCTGTCTGTGTGCTGTGACTGTTTTGTTACAAGAATTCCAGTCTGTCTTGCAGTAAAAAGAATGCAAAATCACCTAGTACTGTATGGTGACAGCAGAGAGGAATTTTTGAAAAGGTTTGAAATATAAGCTAGCATGGGTTTGGCACTTGTGAGTCGCACTGAAAAACTGCCCTAAAAATAGATCTTAAAAATCTTCCTGTGTCTGTATTTTCTGTAGCACATAATTTTTGTAGAATACAACTGTTCTTTCATATTCATCACAGACACTGCCTGTGACAAGCTCTCAGAACAAGAATTCGGGGGGTGGGTTGCTGGCATGTATTTGGGGCAGACAGTGTTTCCTCCTCTTCTCTTAGTTTATAATGACACCTTGCTTTGTAACTCAGATGTGCAGCTGAGCCTGCAAGCACTTCTATGGTGTCTTCAGGGTATCTATGACTCCTGTTGTCAGAAGGTTAAATTTTTAGAAAGTTATCATTTAAAACAAAATTCAGCTACTACTAAGTTTTTTAGTAGCATGAGTACAAACTTAGCAATTGATTTTATTCATCTGTTCAAGTAAGAAATTTACAGAAATAAAACACCTAAGGCCAAAAAAACCTGTAGAACTAGACATTCATTGTTAAATTTTCTTCATTTTGTACAGAAAATTCAAATTCACAGTAATATATTCAGGATTGTTAACATACTATCAGTCACTACTATGAATAAGAAATTTCTATTTTAAATCTTCAGTAGACCATATTTAGTGATTTGAAGAGGAGACCATGGCTAATAACCACTGTCCTTTTCAGGAACTATTTGAATCTCCAATAAGAAATGGTTTTATTTTAACCTTAACTAAAAAGGCAGACTTAATAGCTGACATAATACTTGGCTATTTCACAAGGTTAAAAGCTATCTGGAAAAGAATTGTGTGAAAGGTGACCACTCACATCTAACGTTTATATTACACTGATGAAAATTGCTACTGGTCTGCAATATGAAAAAATACATTAAATTTTGTAATTGTCTCTCTGTCAATAGGCAGAATCCATGAGGACTGTTTAAGGTGCTTAGATGAGAAAGTTTATAGAGTATAATGCAAAAGACTAAATATTGCATGTACACCGTGTACTGCCTTTGTTTTGTGCTTTAGGCTGTCTATGAAGCCTGTTAGATCACAAATAGAAAGATAAATTTCCAGTTAAACAACCTTTTCCCAGTGTTCTCCCTTCCCAGAAGAAAGCAAGCAAAGCTCTGTCATGTGTATGTTGTCTCTTGGTCCAGGTTATACTTGCGGTGTTTCTCCAACGTGGTTGTTGATAAAGGACTCATAAATACTATTTATGTTCAGTTCAATATTGTTGAAGCATCATGTGCCACTGATGGATTATAAAAATTCTCATCTATTTGCAGGTAAATGGTATTCCTGAGGAAAGAAAACTAACAGAAGCAATGAATTTGTAATCAGAGAAGGCAGCAAATTGTCTTACTTCCTTATTTGTTCTGGTCGATGCATGAGTTTTGCTGGTGTATATTGTGCATGCCCACAGTATTACGATGCTTTCAGTGCCAGAGAGTACAATCACTTCCATATAACTAATGTACTGTATCTTTTTGTACTTTGGACATTTTTGACAATTTGTAAACACTGATAACTTTTTATATTTGTTACATTCAGAAAATAATCTTTCATATCTATATATATCTATATGTATTAATAAATATCAAGCTTTATTCTGTCTTGTGATCTCTCCTGAAAGTTTTAACTGGGAAATCAAAACTTCAAAGGATTTCAGAGTGTTTAATGGGACGATGCAATTGCCTTATATTTGCACAGGAAATGCAGTAGTCTATAAGCATGAAAACTTGTGCAATATGATGAGGCTCAGAAATAGTATTGCAGACTTATTAGGCATTAAATTTTTAGAGAATATCAAAGATAATGAGCAAAGTTATTTTTGGAGAAAAAAACCCAACAGAAATAAACCCCCAAACGAAATAAGTAAAACTACTCCTGATGAAAATTGGATTTCTGTTCTTTTAACAGATATTTACCCTATTTGAAAACTTGTAAGCAATAAAACATTTAAAATCTGTCCATTCATTCATCTGGTTATCTTACAAGAAACTGTTGCAAACTACTGTAGGCAGAAATTAATGTCTGCAAATAAAAAATGGTTAATTTTTTTACAGTATACTTGGACTAACTCTTCAAAAAAAACTCTTCCAAATTTTTTTGCGATATTTGCAATGCATTTAATTCTTTTGTATCCTCCACGTTCTTTGTTCTTTTTGGAGCAGAAAGAGTTGTGGGACAACAAGCTATCTAACAAACCATAAAAAGGAGTTGATTAAAGACATACTTTCCTGAGAGGTGGTTACTTTGAGAGGACTTTGTCCCTGCAGCTGAAAGCTTAATAATATGGGCTTTGTTAAAAGAATCTGTACTGAGGTTTCCATATTTTTCAGTAAACAGTGATAATTTATCTCCTGACAGTTTTCACCAGATTTTAAATGAGTTTCTGATGCTTCTTTAAATCTTCAAATACAGCATAACCCAGGACTTCAGGGTCTGCAGCTGTAACAGCTCACGCCAACAGTTCTTGGGGTTTTACCTCAAAGCATTGTATTGTTTTAAGCTGACACTTACACTTTGTCTTTTTTTCTGTAATATTTTCTCTTTCAGAAGCTGTATGTTCATCAGGACATTGCATTGTAAGCAGAAAACTGCGTCTGCTTTAAAATTACTAAATGCTGGCTACATTTCCTTAGCTGAGGTTTGTGAGGTCTCTGCTAAGAGAAATTTGAGTAATTTTGGAATTTAAGACTGAGGATTAAAGGAATTTGTAAAATGAGGTTATTAGAATTTGTAAAAAGACCAAAGTAGTCACTTCTGATTTTGCTTTTTTTTTTCTTTTTACAGTTATGACCCTGTTCTGTCAAAACAAAACCTTATTTTATTTCAATTTTTAAGCAAACAATGACATGTTTATAGGCTCAGACCTGAATGCAGCATCTCAGGAGATAGTTAGAACAAGCCCTGAGCTGCTTTTTAGATTAATTTTGTGCAACAAGTACAATAACGATTGCAGCAAAGTGTATAATCAGTGCTCAGTACATAGTACATACTTGTGTATTGTCAAACCTCCAATGTCAGTTTGCAAAGCTGCCCTGAATGCTCAGCACAGCCCACAGAACTTGGTAGCAAATGCATCTCACCATAGGAATCCCGCTGGTGGTTGTTAGACCAGGAGAGGTAGCACAAGCTTCAGGCTTTCAAGTTGAAAAATTAAGGCAGTTTCTGAAACAGCTGAAATAAGGAGCCATTCCTACTCACTTTCCAAGTGACATCCATCACACCTTCCTAACTCATCCAAAAGGTACCAGGGAAGACTTCACCGGTCAATCACCTTCCTCAGAAACACGCCCCTCTTTCCTCCCCCACCCCATCTTTCCAGCAGCTTGGATGGTTAGCAGGGAAAAGTGAATCACAAAACTGCACACCGAGGCTTACAGTAAATTAAACATTTATGTCTTTTACCCAAGCTGTGAAAAAAAAAAATTGAGTACAATCATCATTTGGTTTCTGTTAACTTATACTGCTGTTTTCAAATGTTTGAGCTGCCAGTGTTTTGAAACTGAAATGAATGGAATGGATTTTAAATAATGATTTTTAATGCAACATAAGACTGAACTTTGTAAATAGTATTGGGTTTGGATCATAACAATTTCTGGTAACTTGAGGATGACACGACAATCAATGAACTACCCGTTGAGCTGCTCCCACCTTCTTTGTAACAGTGCCAATATATTTAAGGAAATGTCTTACACTGTTATGTACATGCATAAAAAATTAGTTTGTAGCAGTGGAGGCTCCAGCTATTTTGAAAAGAATCTGATGATGTAGGTGACTCAGGTATTAAGCATACCTGACCTATTTTATGACTGAAAGCTTCATTTATCGGAGGTAAGTTTAATAACAAATTATTTATTTTTACTTATTGAAACAATTACTCTGAAAGCATAGATTTATAAAGCTGGTTAAAGACACTTAATGGCTAAAGAATTAATTAAGACAGTAAATTCACAGCCTCTTTTAACGTATGATGACAGTATGAACTGATATTGTATTGATTAAGTTGCAACCAAATTAAATAGAAAGCCCTCCCGTGGTCTTTGTACATATCTGAAATGTAAAATCAAATAAATAGGAAAACATGAAAGAGTGAAGTTGTTGCCTGGTTAATTTACAAAATGGTGCCTAAACAACACTGTGTTACAGCTGCTAACATTACTGAAACAATGCTGGATGGTCGGTGTCTGAGAACTGGGGTGGAGCTGATGGTGCAGGGTTTGTTTAGCTGGGGGTGATGTAAACAGGTGTCATAACTAGAAAGGATGGAGAGTGTTTGCAGCACTTAGTTCAGGTGCCTGTGTTAGATACTAGCTCCCTGATTATACACAGAGCTCTGGGCATAGGAACTAGCACTCTGAATCCTTTGCTCAAGGAGCCCCTTCTATTTAGTGTGGGATTTAAGTAGCTCAGTTAGAAGCTAAATTCCTTAACCCAAACAAGTATTAAAGATGGGTTTGGTTTCTTGATGTTGCCAGACCAAAGAAAACCCAAGTCAGTTCCTGTCCTGTCCCGCAGAGCTGTGCTGCAGAACTCCTGCCTTGTAACCCGGGGGGGGAAAGGATTCTACGCCTCCACTGCAGAATTCTGCTGAGGACCCCTGAGTTCCAGGGTGGTTTTGGCTACTGGAGCTGTAATTTCATCAGAGCAGGGACAGTGCCATTTACTGCAGAAGAATCTTTCTTCCTGCATTGCATCAGATGTAATTTGTGATAACAGTGAATACCTCAAAGTAACAGTATCCAGAAGTACAGAGCTCTGGAGAAACTGCAGTACTAAACTGTGCTTCCAGGCAGGCTGAACAGTGAACCGAAGCGCAGCTCGAGTCAAGCAATAAAAAGTTTTTACTTAATTGATGTTGCTCCCATTACAAAAATAAGCATCCACAGCACATTTATTTAATGTTTAAATTACTTCATATTTTTACATAACCTGAAAAGAAAATATATTTATCCCACATACAGTAATAGTAAACAAGTGCATTATTTCAAACATTAAAAATAAATCTTTAAACAAGTCTGTACAACAGATAAATAGAATTATATCTACAATACTTAAGTTGTGAAGAACAAAACAAAAATTATCCCTCAAACTCACAGTTCCTGTTGCTCAAAATACTGGCATAGATGAAGGTTATGCATTCTATCCCTGTCTATGGTGTTCACTTACACCCTTTCCTTCACTCAGGTATTTTTTGAGGAGGTTTAACTTCCCAAACATCAGGAACACACAGAACAAGCAGCTGAGTGTCCTTCCAATAGCTTTAAAATAGCTGGCAGGCTTAGTAAAACTGCTGAATTTGGGGCAAGTGAACGATTGCTTTTTAGTTTTTTTATGATGAAAACTGTTAAAACAGTTTTAAAAGAAAACTGTTCTCCACCAAAAAAAAAAAAAAAAGTTGAAGCCATTCTCGCAAATTTTTTTTTGCACTTGTTCATGGCTGCAAGTTCGAATTCAATGTTTTACCTGGGATAAGATCAAGAACATGCATGGGACGGTAATTATGGTACAAATTAGGACTCATGTTGTTTATAATCATACATAATCGCATACACGCTTGGAAAATAATACTGTGCTCATGTTTTTTGACTGGTGACAAATAATCAGGAGAAGAATAAAATGAAAAAGCAATTAAAGGTCAAACTATTACTTGAATCAAATCCACAAAGAGAAAGAAATGTCCATAACTTCACTGATAAGTAGAATGTAAACAACAGCATGTCACTGCCACACTGAAGGACTATTTCTTTCAATTTTAGTTTTTTTCCTAAAGGAAAGAGTTAATAAGAACAATGGGCACTGCTAAAAAGGAAGGGGAAAAAAGGTTCCTCCAAACAGCTGCAATCTCATTTCACTTGTAATTCTGAAATTCAACCATCTGCATGCAACAAAGATGAACACTCAGTCCCTTCTCTTCATGATACCAACAGACTGGCTTGCATCCTTGACTTGCATCCTTTTAAACAAAAGTATTATTACTGGATAGAATATGGCACCAGTTCCCTAATGAGACCTATTTCAAGGTCACCTACAAACTCAGGGAAAGGTTCCATGATCACCATCCCCCTGTTCTCCCATTTCCTTAAGATCTGATGGAGTGGATACGATGTGATTTCAGCTGAAAAGGTGTTCCAAAAATTCTCCATCTTGAACTCAGTCTCTGAAAATTATTCATCTGTTTGTTCACGAGGATTGTACAGGGAACTACACGTAATTAGATGAATTAGTGGAAAATTTATGGATTATCAATTTTAGGGGAGAAAATTTTCTTTATAAAAAAATTTAATCTCAGAATTCACCGTATTTGTGAAAACATCTTAAATTTCTAAAAAAACTCCCATAAAATATTATGTAAACTTGTATATAATCTTCAATCACTCAACTGATGACTACTTTTTATTTCCACGTATAAAGGGTTGCATATAACATGTACTATTTCCACCCAAAATACTGATTTCTAAATAAAAAATTACCCTTTTGTTCAGAAAAATGCCCTGGTTTCACATCAGCCAGAGGGGGCCATTCCGAAGGATTGCAAGTTTGCTCGGTTTTGTTCCTGTTGGGAATGATGGCAGCACGTGTTAGGGCCGTGCGCCCGTAACACCCGCTCTTCACTCGGCTCCCCCAGTGCCAGGTTAATCCGTGATACGCCCGTGATGCTGCTAAACCACCTCACTTCTTCGTGTCACGTTTAAACAGATATGTAAACAGAAACATACATCCAGTAGAAAAGACTCATTTTCACATGCAATTCTGTACAGTGCACTCTTGTTTCTCAGATTATTTGAGAAGGCTATTTCCACACAAAGTATGTACATTTGCGCTATATACATTCTCCACACCCTTAATTTAAATGTCTTCTTGTACCTCCAGTTGAGAAATTTTGTTCAGGCACACACGCAGTAAACCCGAAGAAAGTTTCCAAGTTAATGCCTTGACTGATCTTGAATTGCTGAGAAGAGGTGTAGTCCAGAAAAAAATCCACCTATGCATAGCAACCTTTTCAGCAGAGTTGAATTATCTTTAGGAACCACAATCTGTGCTAGATCATTAGTGATCTGAGAAATTTCATGTGCCACACACACAAATATAAAAGTGCTGACAAGAACATTAAACATTGGATATCCAGGAATGAGCACCAAGATCCCCTTTGTGTCTGCTGCCAGCCAAATATGGTATTGGCAAATGAAAAGCTAAAAGAAAAAAGAATGTGTTTAATAATATTTATAAATATTTTTACTTACCTAAAGCCATATAATTATTGCTATTGCATCGACTGACACACTTCTGTTTAAATCAGAAGTTGCTTACCACAAGTCTTCACTATAATACAAAACTATGAGCTTGTTAGAACACACAGTGAAATGGGTTTGCTTGGCCCTTAACCAAATACGGCTCCGAGGAGCACGGGATACATTCCATCAGAGCAGAGGAGGAATCCACCTCTGCTCAGTTACTGTCTCTCTGGTGAGGGTCTGAACTAACAAGCCTACAAATAAGAGATAATGCTTCAACTGATGAATGCACAGATCCCTGCAGTTGACCAGCACCCTAAAGATCACCAGCAATTGGAAGAATGAAATGTGATCCCTTAAAAAAACCCACAAAATCATGCACTACATATACACTGTATTAAAATGAGTTTCTCCTATAATTATATTTTAGTAATACAATAACATTTAACATTTAATATCACCAAACAGCAAATAAAATGGGAAGCAGGATAATTCCTAGTTTCAAAATATACACTCAATGGAATATGATAACATTTGCACTAAGAAGGGGTTTGTTTGTAAAGTTACATTTGTTAATTATTCACAAAAAGCTTTCTAGGGCAAACACATTTATAAGTGTATTTACACTAATAAGTATAATTCATGATGATTCTTCAACTGGCTTAAATTTTTATCTTCCAACTCCATACACCTCACAGCATACTCCAGCATTAAATCCCCACCCCTCACAACCTTAAATCACTCCGTCCCCGAAAACAGCCACAAGAATTAACTTGCTACTGTGAGACTGCTATTTCACTCGTGATTTTTAAGTGTAACAGAAGCTATCATGCTAAAAGAGGTCAAACACCACAGCATGGTATTGAGTAAACCAATAAATGTTTTCACTATTTACGTGTTATATGACAACTTAGATAATAAAACATCCTTACATTTCTAAGTTTCAGTTCACTGTAGTTCTGGTCATTCTACTTACCTCTAAAGAAATTTTGCCAAACCAGGCAAAGAACGAGCTATACACAGATCGGACATATCCAGGAATGTTCCTGATGAGGATGAAAGCTAAAATCTTTTTTTTTTTTTTTTTTTTTAAAAAGTGAAACAAAAAAAACAACTGTGGATGACAAGCCAATTACAAACACATAAAAGGTTTATTCATATTCACTGTCTTAAGTGAACTGCTTCATGCATTAAAATTTTTTTAATATTTAATACCTATATAAACCAAACAAAAATCCATGCAGTTTATACTTAACAAAGTAGGCATTGAAACTGAAAATCTCTTACACACATTCTTAAAGCACAGCAGGTCAGATTTACATCTCCAGCAGATTCATGGTCTTGATGTTGACAGCTGTTACTAAATGGTTACTAGGCATGGTCACAAAATGTTACACCATGCCAGCCTAAAATGAAAGTGGCCACAAATCTTAATTGACTCTCAATTTTTAAAGACAGGGTGTCAGGATGGACAAATTAATATTAAAAAATTAAGTCCCATGTGCTGCCCTTTAAGAGAGCAGGACAAACTACTAAGAAAAAGAAACAGGGCACAGAATCAGAGAGCAGGTGTATAGTGAGGCAGGGGACACAGCAAGAGGAAAATCTAAATTTAAGAAAACCATATGCACGTCCCTGTGGCTCACCTCTTCTCTGCCTAAAAGTGACTACAGGGTCCCATAGGTTGCTTCCTACACTAATACCTTCCAAAGAGTCGTGCTTTCCTACAGCTTTCTTCTTTTCCGCTGCTACTCAAATAGTCAAAAGTTGGGTCTCAACAGAAACAGTGCCTATGAAACCTACACTAAGGGCATCCAGGTTAATCAAAAGCACAATCACAGTGTCCAATTTCAGCGCTTAAAGGCAATGAAAAACTGAGCAATGTTGTTAAACCCTTTCTCACTTTCAGACATGAGAATGAAGTGCTATATCTGACATTCCATGCTAAGGCACAAATATATTTAAAAACAATTTAAAAACCAGACCAAAGAACAGACTAGATTCTATCACTGTACTGAAAAGGACTATAATTAAAATTACCTGCACCACAGAAACAGAAGGATGTAGCTCATTGCACTCTGTCTTGTTTTTACAGCTACTAGCCCAAATAGAGTAGGTCTAAAAGATACATAAAAAAAAATCAGTCTGTATAGCAATTGTGTGTAACATTTAAAAATGAAACAAGAGTATGCTATTTTGAATTGCTTTAGTGGTAATTTGTTCACTAAGATGTGCGACACTAGTAGAAAAAACCCCTACCTTTGGCTTAGTTTTGTGCCTCTCTCAAATTCTTTGCAACTGATGAATACTATACTTATTCATACAATTTTTTTCATCACAAATAGAGAAGCAATCAAGAGTGGAGATCAGAGCTACATTATCTACCATTTTATTTTTATGATCCAACTTTCCTGTAACCTTTGCAATGAACTGAAAGAGTGATGATTTCATCTACAGTTGACAGAGCAGAAAAATATTTTAGTGAGTAGATAGGTAGGGCTGTACAGAAAAACACAGCTGAAATATCTCCAGATCAAGATTTCATTTCTTAGAGAATTTTCTAAACAAGAACTTCAGAAAACTTATTTAAATATTTACAAACCTGATTATACTAGGTTATAGTAGGTACGTACCAAAAAGGAGACAACTGAAATAAATAATAAAACATTTGAAACTCTGTTGGAGAAAAGAGGATCTCCTTTTCCTTCTGATATCATCTGACGTTTCTGCAATGCCAGATAAATAAAAGCAAACAGCATCCCATGAAAAACCACCTGTAAAAGACAAACAGAATGCAATGAGTGTTTCATGGTCTTTACAAGTACTTCAGGTACAAACTCTTAATAGAAATGCTACAAGATAAACTATGTTTAAAGCTTCATTTCAAAAAGTCTCAGATTTACTGAAGCAAATAAAAACAGACTTTCTACACTAGGTAGTCATAAACTGCATTTTTAACTACAGAAACTACAAACTACAAAAAACCAACTTTTACTAATGCTTCAGAGAGCGTTAAAGACAAGACAATGCAATTTCAAGAAGCTTTCAAGTACCTACTACCCCCTCTGCAATCTATGCCAGCATTGAAAAAGGCTTTCTCTGGGGAAAAACCACAAGCCTCTGGCTTTCTCCCAAGTTGGCAGGTGAAAACATTCAAGAAGCAGGACAAGTGCTTCCCTTTCTCACAGACACAATTCTTCACCAGAGTGTTCTGCGATCTTACGCCAAGTTCTCATTAGCTGTCAGCACGAGGCTGTGTCAGGCCCATGTGGTGCTTCTCTTCTGTGTTTATTTTGAGCCTTCCTCTTCAGTACCAGCACAGAACACACACTTCACAGCAACAAGGCTCCGAGTCCGAAACAGCAAGTGCTGCTGCTGGGGGCAGCCCAGGGTGTGACAACAGTGTGCTCCCCAAATTCCAGCTACTGAAATGCTCCAGAGGGAAAAGCATGCGAGGGATCCCATTAAGGGTAAGTTTAGCAGATAAATGCTCCCATCTTAGAAACTGCAGTTACCTTTATCAAGAAAGCAAAAGAAAAAGACCCTGTTCTATTCCCCCACACTGTAGGGTCAGTAACTGGGAAAAAAAAGCACACTCTCCCTGGAAGACCATTAAAAAATATGTGCAAGAATAGTCTGGTTTGGGCATCCAGAGCCTGATTTTAATGCTGTCTTAAAAGAAATATATCCTTAATTGATAAAACTTGCAAAAAGTATTACTAAGAAAGCTATCACAACAGCCTGAAGTGCTACAGATGTTAAAATTTTCACAGTAAAATTTCTGAGCTAAGACAAATTTAGGACACTTTATGACTTTATTTTCTAAATCCAGAAGCAAATAAATCAACCTCCATCTTTTAAGCAAGGCTTTGACAGACATTTGCAGAACTAAGATGAATGCAGCTTAGGCTTTTATTAAACACTGGGGCAAACTCCTGTTTTCTCTGGAGGAAAGGAATACAACCCTCCCTCTCCCCCAGTTAAAAAATATACTTAAAAGACCAGTAAAAATTTATGCAAATGTTACATACATAGCGATCCAGCTTCCACCTAAACCACCATTCATAGACATTCCCATTCAGTTCAAAGCACTTGGACAATGGCCAAAATGAAAATATCTTCTCAAATGTACCCTGTAAAAGATAAACATGGCAAAAGCTTTAACATGGATGTCAATTGTATTTACTAAATTTAAATCAATACACTGTCTTTAATAATATATCATCCCTATTTCAATGGCTACGTGGCACTAGCAAAATAACAGAGTTCCTCAGAAGTCTTTCCCCACCAAAAAAAAAAAAGGTAAAAGAAAAAAGAAAAGAAAACGAAAAAACTTCTTCACATGAGAGAGGGTTTCGAGTTTTGCTTCCCATAAAGGTATTGGCACATCTTCCATTTTGTACTGCAGACTTGAAGGGAGAGATCCACTGACATGCTGCAATAACAAATACACACCCTACAGACGACTACGGTTCAACAGGCTTAAAACCAGTGAGGGATTAAACCCATACAAACTCCCCTGTAAAATCCTAAAATGACGAACTCTGCCCTGATTTCTGTCAGCTGTACTTACTGCATCCAGTAAGTCCCTAATTTAGCCTGCAAACCAGGCTTTTGATGAGGTATCAAAGCCAACACTGGGACTCTCAGAGACACAGATCTTCATTATCACCATATCACCGTATGTAACACCATATGCTGCCAAATACCACGAACTTCAGGCGCATCAAAAAACCCCACCCCAAAATCAAAGCATAGACCTTTGTATTTATTATATTTGTATACGTAGTACATGGAAAACATGTTAAGATAACAAACCAATGAGTAAGATACAGAACTGAGTTTTTTTCCAGCATCCATACCAATTCAAATAGGAAAAGGAACCAAAAGGTTCTTTCTTCCTTTTTTTTTTTATTTTTTTAATTTATTTATTTTTGTTTTATTCTGTATTAATGATACTGGAGCAAATATACAAGTTATGAGCACATTAAAAAGTAGAGACAGGCAATAATATAAGATCATTAAGGATAAAAATAGTCAAGATTTACAAACCTGAGAATATGACAGAAAATATATACATGTCAGTAAGCAAATCAGTTTCAGCAGTAAACCAAAGTGCCATAGGCAGTTCCCTGAGGAAGAAATAAATTAATCATTATACTATCATTAATTGTTCAATAGCAAAACCCAGGACACATTAAATAATAATTGCCAATTATTTAGTGTAGCTGTGCTTCGTAATAGATCCATTCATAAATAAACATTTAAATATTACCAGCAATATTTTATCGCTATTTACATTTAAATTTCACTTTAACCAATTAAAATAAACATTCACAGGAATTAACAATCTATTAATCCTAAATTAAGCCTCGTGTCTAAGACAGGGACAACACACACACAGAAAGATGAGAATTTAGGTGTTCAAACAGAAACTGTATTTTAAAACCTCTGCTTTCCCAAACACTCTACACAGGGAGTCCTTACTCTAGGTGAATGCAAATAAATAAATACATAAAAATGCCCAACAGCTTTTGTCGTGTGAAACAAACAGAGAAAATATTATTAAACTTTGAGGTACTGCTTGTACTCCAAAGCTCAACTGCAGGTTATTAAGGACAAGTATCTTGTTAAAAGAAGCCTGAGAAACCACTCCTCAAAGCTGTCAACTGATATTATGCTCTACATAAGCCTCAACATTGCAACAGAGATCATCTCCCTCTCCTGCCATATAAATTGGCAGTTGTAAACAGGGACATAAACAACTGAAAGCTGGCATTGAAAGATTTTCTAGTTTCACAGTACACGATTGCTCCAAAGTACACACAAGTAATTTCTCTGTTTCTGGAATAGAAGTGCCTTTGTTTTAAAAACAAAAAAATAAAATTGGAGCTATTTGCCTTTGAGATACCTTGTAAAACTACTTTTAAGTGTATGTTTGCAGCATCTATTCCTAGTATCTATTTGGTATATTTCATTGACACATCTGCAGAATATCAAATGGAGATACTCCTCCATCCATAGGGCAAGAGGATTTCAGACTTTTAAGGTTTTAGTTCTAATTTAGGTGAATTAAATAATAAGCACGTATATCATGATGACAGGTTTTTCAATGAATAGCAACGCATAAAGTCAACTGAGATGTCACTTAAATTTTTATTTAAAATATTTGTATCACAAGACATACTTCTGATATCTGACTTAATCTAAGATACTAAGATTACAAACCCCATGTTCTTATTTGGCCAGATATGGCAGAACTGGTGCTCAAGATGGATGAGACACATTGGCAAAGCAGAACAGGAAAGTCTAAACACCCTGTTCACACTGTAGCCATTAGCACACGACAGACACGGTCTCAGCAAGCATACACAGTGCAAACTGTGGTTTTAATTTGCCTTTGGTAATACTACAATTCTTGATAAAACACATTTCTGATGATTGAAACTGATTAAAAAGTATTCCAATACGACTGTAGCCAGAGGCAGAGTTTAGTTATCACCTGTTAACTTTTTCAACTGACATAATTCATCTATGACAAACTATTTCTGTGAACAGCTGTGCTGTGCTGCAAAGAGACTGAGATCTACTAACAATGCCATTTTCGGTATGATTATCATTGTAGTAACATGAAAATGTTTTATAGCAGAAAGAGAAGAAAAAAATCTTACCATTTGCTTTCTTCTGGACGATCTGAGGCCATATAGCTAAGGTGGCATAAATGATCATAAACCAAACAGTGACTAATGGCACAAAGTAGTAGAACTGGTAAGGTCGGTCCATCACTATGCACAGTACCACAACCAAGAAATTGAGACGAAATAAAACCTGAAGGGTGTCAGAGAAGAGAAGACAGAGGAGCTATAAATTGGGAGGCAAAGCCGAGAGATGTAGGGGACATGTTTCTTTAGCACCATACAAAAACATCTACATATTTACATGCTGATTATATTTCAGTTGAAACATGGACAAGTATCTCAGGGAACATCAACAATGCAGTGTAAGACTACAGGCTGATTATGTGGTTCTGGACCTGTCCTACACTGGCCTGCTTGGGCAAAGATTGCAATGAAAATAAGGTTAACCAGACCTGACTATTTCCCAGGCTGAGGACCAAGTATTCCGGTTGCTGGATGCTGTTAATGTCTCTGTTTTCACTCCCACAGCTACCTGGGCTAGCTCAGTTAAAGCGAGGTAATGCCATTACCAGCACTGCAATTAGGCTGTAGACATACATTTAATAAGCACAATGACCTGAGTCACATGACAATGTAACACTTAACACAGCAATAAAAGATACATACTAAAACAAACAGAAAAAAAAAGTAAACTGCTACAGTACATTCTGCAAAACCTGTGAGGGAAGCCACAAAACCAGGTATGTTTCCCAGTGTGAAAATTAGTTTTCTTTAGTAATAAATGTAGGCTTCCAATATACCATCTTTGGAAGCCTGCCTGGATCATTACTTTTATATTAATATATATTGTAAATTGCTACTGCAATGGAACCTCCATTGCTATTTATTAGAAGATATTTGTCTTGATATTTTAGGGTGTACATAGTTACACTTTTTACACTGTAAGTACCATTTATATGATTTAGGTTTGTATTAGATAAACACTACCGATTAAACAGATCAGATTACATAGACACAACAGCCATTTTAAATGTGCAAACCTTATTTAAGTGATCTGATATCACATTTTTAGAGAGGATAGATATGTTATGGATATTTTGCTATAAGAACAAATTTCTTTATAAAAACAGTAAGTAGATATTCTTACCTGACACACTCTGTATACACCAAAGTCCCCTTTTGTCCAAAAATATGAGAAGTGCCCATAACCTGTTTGGAACAGATATGCAGCAACCAGAACTCGAATGTGCATGTACACAGGCAAAAACTGTTGAGAAAAAATAAAGTACCTTTCATAAATGGCCACGTAAATGCTTTTGGATTTCCTTTTTCCACCTCTCTTTTATGCTTTTTCTGCACTGTAGTAAATCAGATTTAACTAAGAAAAGAAACCTAACGGTACATTTCCATGTTTCTTACTATGCTCTTCTGGTGCCCTAACCTCTCGATGTTAAAATCAATTTCTTCTATTTATTGCTCTATACTTTGCATATTCTAACTACCAGTTAAGAAAAACTTAAGAAGGGTTATTTGAAAGCTCGCCTTCAGCAGTTTCAAGTTCAGAACATAAAAAAAAGTGCTGCTAGCAATTAAAAATAGATAAATATAATATTCTACATAGAGGAAACAAGTAAATTTTTTCACTGGTCAAATAACGTATATAATGCTTTTATCAATCAAGTCTACACTTTAAATAGAGAGAAAAACTAATTCTGCTTATACCACGTTTAAAATTACAGGAATTCAATTCTAATACACATTTACACTATCTTTCTTCTCAAGTAAAATACCCAAATTGCATTCCCTCTAAAAAAAAAAAAAAATTCAAATCACTTACAGTGCTTGCTCCAGAGATATGATAAATCAAAATAACAAGTTGCATCCAGCCCTTCCATTCATCAGTCTGTTCTCTATTTAACACTTTAGTCTAATGCAAAACAAAACAAGAGTGTTGCTAGTTCCAAAAAGAACAAGGAACATGTACAAAATGAGGAGAAAAAGTTCAAGGCAGTAAACTACCCTATGAGTAAATGGGTCTCAACCGTAAAAATCTTCTGCCTAGTGGACACAGGTCTACCAGATCTTAATATGATCTACACTCTCTTATAGCTGAGCTCTGCTTACTTCCAATTTGACCGTGTGAGAACAGCTAAAATGCTCACAGCCATATGGTTTCAGAAAGCTTTTGCATCCAATTCCATGCAAACACTATATTGCTTGCAAGGGCATTTTTGCAGATGAGTTATACTGGCTTCGAAAAGTTAACTTTCAATATTTAGCAATTGATTATTTACACACAAATTGGGAAACAACATTATAAGCTAGATGTCAACATGAACATTACCTCCTTGGTATTTTCAGTATAAAATACCCCCAAAACCAAGATATAGACGATTGGTATGAAGAAAGATGAATGTGTGTAAAATTTATTTTCCTTCATGAAAAGATTTGCTCTGTCACATAGATAAAAATAGGTCATGATTAGACCAAGTTTGCAAAAGGAGTGTAAAAGCATCTCTAAAGTAGAAACACTAGGTGTGCTGACGGAAGGTTTCTTCTCCTCTCCACTTTCCAAATCAGTGCATGATTTGTTCTTCCGATAATTATTCCGATGAATTAAACTGATAATTAAATATCCAATAATGGACAAAGTAAAAAAACAGAAAGCCATCTTCTGTATTAGAGTGAGAGGAGGCTGAGGCTGGCAGCAGGAACCATCAATGGGCTTCATTATCTTATTGCAGTAGACATTCATAAGAATCATTGCATTCTGTCAAAAAAATAAGCAGTCTTGTTAATTAGACTCTAATAAAAAAGTTAATATTTACATAAAAAGAAATTTTTTTCTAGATCATGCACTGACATAAAACATATGCAATTCTCCGTTATCATTACAAAGATAAAATCTCACAGTTCTGCCATATACCCACTTGCATTCAACAGTCCAGTCAAAACATAAACAAAAAATGCTTGAGCTTCTAGAGGTGAGCAAAAACTCCTAAGCTTAGAAGAAAAGTGTTTTCTATACTGGCTGTAAGAAGAGCTATAAAGAGCTAAATGGACTGTAAATGAAAAACTGCTAACAAACTTGGGTCTTAAGGGGGAACGGTAATGCAAGTCTCTAAACACGACAATGAGATTGAAACCTGTGGTGAGATAATATTTAGTTCATCAAGTACTTTAAAGCAACTGAAAGCTGCAAAGGAGCAGAACCAGAAGTGACACAACGGGAGAGCTCTTTCACAAGAAGAGCAGACTGACAATGCTCAGAGGGGCTCACTTCATGCATATACATATTGGTAAGTTAAAGAGAGAAAATCAAGTCAGAGGCACTCCAACCAGAAGGGCATATATTCTGTGTTTTCTTATCTTCTTAATCCTCCTTACCAACCAAAATTTTCTGGACAGACAGGGGAAAATTTAAGACTTACTTCTTAGCACAGCTTTACAAGTCATTATCACCTTAACTCATTTTTCCACATGAAGGCATGAAGTTTGCACTCAGGATCTAAAAGATCTAGTGGATTAACAGCTATTTTAAAATAGCTACACACTAATGTGTTTTTTAAAATTCCTGTAAAACTGCACTCCCACCCACTGGGATTTTCTGAACAAAATTTCCTGATGAATGCAGTCCTTGTTACATTCATACTGTTTGCCATTTAAGAACATTCACTTCAAATCTTATTTTACTATTACTACCTTTTTAATGTTGACCAGTGATAAAAACCACTTACTGTATCTCTGCTTGATTCAGGGAGATGCAGGCCATCTGCGGACTTCATGATAGTTTCTTGTGCTATCAATTTTGATACACTGAACACTTTAACTTTAGCTTTGGAATTTCGGGAGCTGCTGTTTAGAATACGAACAGCTGCTTCATTATAAGCATCTATTTTCTCATTAGTGATCATTTTCCGACTTTCACTCAGCATATCTTCATAAACAGGATCTAAATGTCAAAGGACAAGGAATGAGTACATTAATCTTCTGCTTGTCAAAGACATTTGCTTAGCTCAAGTTATACAGGCTACTTTCATTTAGATGGTTACCATTGCTTAATGGTATAAAAAATGTACAGCAAGGAATAAATGACTGCTACAGTTACTGGAGTTGTTTATGATTAAATGTTCTTATCACCATTCCCTAGTCACGCATATATATTTATAGATTAGAAAGCTCTGGCCAGACACAAATGCCTGTTTAATTTCCCCAAACCTTTGAAAAGCATATAATGCTGGAGTGCAGAGCTGCTTATTCCTTCTTTCAGTAATGCACTGCCCCAAGAAAAGTCTCCAAACGAAAGAGGACAGAAGACAAGCAGTAGAATAGACATACGGAAAAAAAAATAAAAAAACTCTCCCAAACCCTCTAGTTTCTGTGGAAAAAAACAGCTTCTCATTTCTCTAAGTCACACTCCATAAGCACATTCCACTTGCTTCTGTTGACTCCAGTTTGATAGCAGAATCTCAGCTTTACAGAAAACAGACAACTTAATTGCCTCCAGGCATCAGAAATTATGTAAAGCTTAACACCAAAGCTCTATGGGATTCTAGTTCAAAAAGGTCAGCTGGAGATCAACAAGTTGCTGTGAAACACTGCTGATGTGACACACCCTATGAGATGCAAGTTGATTTACTTTAGCTACTTTTGGACGATCAATGTCTAGATAACTCTGTGTACAGACTGCTTCTCCTCTCACTTGTTTCATTAAAGACCTCAGAGAGACTAGATCTTTAGCAACAGAATGGTGGGACATGTCTGACAGCTAATTGCTTCTGTTATAAACATGGCTTTGAAAGGAATGCAAGAAGATTAATTTGTTGATTCAGATTTACCTCTAGAACCATCTTTGATAGGAACTTGGATGTGACTGTAAGGGTACAGCTGGGTATATTGCTATCAGGGCTCAAGACGAGCCTACTTTTCTAACTGAGGTCATGATAATCTAAAATGGTGTGCTCTGTGGCAGAGAAACTAGTTCTCACTATGAGATCATTGTTCAGTGTCAGGGACATAATTTAGTTTTATTGAAGAAAAGCAAAAGAATGTAAGCTTGGCGCCATGATAAAAATCTCACTGACTTATTGTGAACCTTGATTTCTGATCTCAGTGCACAGAAGCAAGTTTCATTCCACACACCTGTATTCTCAAGAGCATGTCTATTCTGTATTCTCAAGAGCATGTCTATTCATTCTAGACACACACAGAGGATGCACTTGCTGAACCTCTCCTATTATTAATGCAATTTGAAAATCTAATAGAACAAAATCACAGGAATACTGCAATTTCATTTGCTTGTGTTCTTGACTCCCAGGAGGCACGTAGGGAGCACAGCACAGAGAGAACAGACCTGGCACATTGAGTCTGAGAGTAAGCTAACAAAGAATTAAGAGTTCATAAGGCAAAAGATGTTCCTGAGAGAGCTTTGGAATCTCCATCACCAGTAGCAGCTAGTTAGGTATCAGCTAGTTAAGACTGAAAGAAAAGCCAGATTGAAATTCAACCGACATCCTTTTAAATCTGCAAGTAAGCAGTATGGACTAACTTTTCCATATCCTACAAGATAATGATTCAACAGACAGTGATGGTACAAATCGTTACCTACGGTGCATTACTTTACCTTGTAAGACCCAGTAAACATCACTACTTTTTGCTAATTTTTCCAAAAGAGGTGCAATTGAAGTGATATTGATTTTATATTGTGCAAGGGCTTCGTTGCTGCCATTGTGAATCTTGATAGACCACTGAAGAAATAAAGAAATAGATTCAGAATCTGTATGCCTGAAGACCCTTAATTAACTGACTCCCCTGCTCTGTTAGTATATTTCTATATAGCTAGATTTCCTTAGTTTTCTATTCAAAAGTGCTAAAAAATTTCTTTCGGACCAAGCAGGTAATTACATTCAAACAGATCATTTAAATGCAGAGTATATAACATTCAACTTGGGTACATTTGAACTTCTCATAAATTAAATTACACAAGATGTTTTAATTCAAAGTCTCCTGACTTTAATCAATGATGAAGTAGCAAAGCCAGTCTCATTCTCTAAAAAGCACATCCAATTTGGTCAATTCTACTCTAGGAAAACTGACCACAGCAAGAGATGAGTGTAAACAAAACTTGATGGTGGTATCGAGTTCCAACATTTCCATCTGTTTTGCAGATACCCACAGAGGAAAAAAAAAAAAAAAAAGAAAAAGAACCATTTTAATTTGTGGTTTAATCTTCTAAATGAAATGACTGGGAGAATGATATAGCCACACTAGAATTTCTCCTAACTTCTGAAAAGAATTTCCCACATTGTAGAAAAAAATGGATTGAGCATTTTTTTTAATTATTACTGTATCATACTGATTTAGTAAAAAGATGGAAAAAAAACCCCAAAACAATTAGCCTGAATGTAGTAAACTCACAGTTATTTCTAAATATCTACATAAAAATTCTGATGTAAGCCACTGCTTAATGCACTTCCTCAGAATATTACCGAATATAAATTAATACTTCATGAAACCAAATAACATGGAGCTGCTCTGAGAGCTCACACCCTGGAAAAAAAAAAGGCAGTTTCTTTCTCCCAGTAGCTAATTTTTTACTTGTGAATCACCTATGGTATTGAACAATTAAAACAGCATATTCCATTCAATAGGAAGTCAGGAATTAAGAAGCAGGATACTACAGTGACAATCTCAGAGTAGCTCCTTTTCCCAAAATAAGCAAGAAACTGAGTTTTGTACGAACTGGAGTTTCTCCATCTTGTAAGACTTTACTTCTATTTATGAACTGTTACGCAGTTGACATCTTAAGACAGACATGTCCCGGCCAAAGCAGCATGGACAAACTGAGAGCTGAGTTAAAAGATAAAAGGAAGTTTCAAAACGCTGACAAGTCCAAGAGCACACACCAGTTTAATCTCATGGCAGGTTACCACAACCAGTGTCAGCTGTGGGGAGGCTGCGGATGCAACTGGTTTTTGAGCCTTTTATTTTTTTGCAAGATCCTTAAAATAGGGGATGTTTATCTTTGTCCCACTCTAGATATCACTGTTTTGTGTAAATATACTGTGTTAAGAAGAGCTGAGCCTCACATGCATATTGTTAAGATTGTATCTCCTGCTGTCCACAAAGGACAAGCAGCAATGCCTAATGTATTACATACAAGTAAAGGACATTATTTAGCTAAGAGTCCTGCAGCTTTGCAACCTGACCTTCTGCAAGCCAGAACGCTATCCATATATAATGACATTTTCTGTGTAAAATACAATGACTCATGCTAGTAATACATGCTACATTCTCAGACTGAGAAGAGAGATTCTGGGCTTACTATGATTCCTAGAGCTCAAATATTTCTGTGAATTCTACAAAAGATGGGAATTTAGGGGTTCACCTAAAGGCAAAAGAGAATTCCTGATCCCTCAGGAAATGTGTGGAGGTCTCCATACACACGTGAGCCTCCCTTAAAATTGAGGGAATTCACCCTTAGATTGGCATGCTCAGAAGCTTCCAGACTGGTAGAATGCTTGAAGCGCCTCTAAACAAAACTGCTTTCAAAGGATTTTATTTATAATGGAACATATATTCCCCTCTTTACGTTTCAGCTGGTGTGAAAATATAATAGCTAATCCCCTTCAAATTCCAATTCCCAAATATTTGGAAGTAAGGGATATTAAACATGGAAATAACGAGATGGGCACTTGTTCATGTCTTGATTCCCAGTACCAGCAAACTACTAGAATAGAATATTTAGGAGGGGCTGTTACATTCCATCCCTGGAAGCTTTAAAGAATTGGTTGACTTTTGCAAAGTGCAACACAAGTATAACTGATCCTGCCTTGTGGCAAACTGATGGGTTAGGAGACCTTTGCTGGTCCTTGTCAGCTTTGATTTCTGTGATACTGCAGCACACAGCAGTGGTGGAAACTTCCAGTGGAAGAAGATTCAGGAACCTCAAGCTCTTTGGTTGTTGATTTATTCATTTTTACCCATATAAATCTAAAGGAAATATGTGTGGTCAAAAAGACCATTCCAGATTGAACCTTGCTCAAAAGCAGTATTTTGTGACTAAAACCAGTTAATTAAAAATGCATCTTAGTTAGTATGCAAGTACTTTAATTTAAAACTTTAAATTAATAATCTGCTTTTAATTAAAGCTTCTTTATTAGCTAGGTTAATCAATGCTTATTAACCAGTATTGCTGACAGAAAGCAAGTACTGTACCTCACATAGCTACAATACAATACACCTTATATTTTAAAACTACTTGTAACAGCAAATTCACTGACAGTAGACTTTTTATTATAAATTGGGTTTAACAATTTAATCCTGTAACCAACTTGAGAGCATTAACGTTATCCTACAAGAACTCCCTTCTTTACTAAAATGCCCCATGTATGTCTAACTTACCGTGGCAGCTCCTACTACAATTATATGAGGTTTTGCCACAGAACCCTAAGACACAAAAGTAAAAAGGAATTAGTTTTAAAATATTCACAAATTATACCTATTATTACGATTCATGTCTTAATTAACTGTGACTCACTTGTCCATCAGCTAATGGTTACAAAAGAGTAGACTGCAAACATATGACAGAAAACATCAAGTTGTGATATACCTGAATTTTCACAAAATAGCACCTGCAAAAGCGTGAAGTTATCAATAAGCACTTACAATCATTATTCATTTAGTAGCGTGTTTCTCTTTAAAAGCTATTTAAACTTCTTCTCCTAAGGTCAAGTAATCTGTAGATCACACTATTGAAGTACTTTTTATCTCAGTCTCTCTCAGCATTGTCAAACATCTGTTGTATGACTGAGGTGACCAGTTGTTGCCCCAGAGGTCTGACAGTTCTATCCAGGACAAGGACCAGCACGTGTACTCAAACAGAAGAGCAGAAGGAAACAGTCTTGACCACCTCAGCATGAGTTTTGCTCTGGCACAGCAAAGAGCTTAGTAGCTCTCATTTTTTTGTAGTAATCATAGAAAAAAGGAAACCAAATGGTAACTTCAACTATTCTGATGGAAGGTGTTGTGCAAGAATGACCTACAGGGTAGCAAAAGAATCATTCAGGGCTACTACCAAATAACTCCAGGCTATTTAAAGGTCAACACAGGAAAAAAGAAAAAAAATTTAGTTGCCAATCTGTAAACATATTGTTAGCAGAATTACATGACAACCTGCATCATAATTGAAACATCTAAAATAAATAGTATGCTAATTGAGGGAAATATTCAAAACAAATAAAATCAAGACAACCTTGATTTTGCAGGTTACCTTTGTCCTTTAGTCTGAAACACTCAAATTAACATAAATATAAAATCATAGAATCATAGTATATCTCAAGTTGGAATGGACCAAAGGATCAAAATATTTGGTCACATTAAAGTGGAGCCATTGGAGACACAGAGGAACTGAAACACCAGATCAGAGTGAAATCCTTTCAGCTTTTAATAGGGTAAATTAACCTTCTCCTAGGAAGTAGGGTTTTTCTGGTTGCTTTGGGTTTTTTTTGGTCCAAGTGAAGTCATCCTTAGGAGACCAGAAGATACCCAAAAACATATATGCTAGTAAACATCCCCTTTTAACTACTTAGGCTTCAAATTTCAGATCTCTTAAGACAAACCTCAGTCCAAGATTTGATACGTTGCCTCATAGAGCCATTAACTTCCGGATACCATAGAAAATCCTGTAAAATAAAGGCAGAGTTACTTTGCAAGTTAAAAAGCAATCAGTAGACTAAAAACAAAAAATTCAAAAAAACAGACTAATTGCCATCAATTCAACCATAAAGAAAAACCATTTGGCTCAGAGTGAGATTTCCCTTGCAGTTAATAGGAAAAGCCTAACACCTTGGTCTAGCATGGAAAACAGAAAGCAAAGGCAAAATAATGCAAAACAAAAGCCAGGAATCCCACAAAACTTTTCCCTCATAAAAAACCAAATTTTCATTTGTGGTTCAGGAGTTGGGATTTCACCAAGAAGGTAATTTTTTAACATTTGCCAAATGGGATGCCCCTGGGTTTCCTATGTGATCGGGGATAAATCCAAGGCCACATCCATAACTTATTCATTAAAACTGGCTTTTTGTTCAATTTTCCACATTTTTACCAGCAGATCTTCTTTGCTCCAGAACATAAAATAACTGATAGCATGAAATCATAATTTTCAAACCAAAATAAAACCTAACAATTTACCTTACAACTTCCTAAATTATCAGCTGTTTAAATCTAACAGTGCCATGGCTATTAAACACATTACCTACCAGCATTCTTTCAGATGCCAGGAGTAGTGCTCAACCTTCTAGAAGTCAGTCTAGACTTTGGCTACTACTATTATGTCTCCCAGGCAAAGTCATGACTTTCTAGCATCTAGTTACTCCTCAGGTGCAGAACTATCAAACGGTCTAAAAATACATATTAAAGTGAAATGGTAGGGATTACATATGCAGAAACTATTGTGAGGAACGTTTAGAATGCAAAATACAGAAACATTACTAGCAGAGAGGAAATCTTTATTTTCCACTTGCACAGACCTAAAAATTTTGGTATATCGCTTGAGTAGTGTCAATTCATTATTGGGCAATAATGTGAACAACCATGAAGTCCTCTGCTGAAGGACAGAAGGTCACTATGATGACTAGAAAGGGCAAAATAAAACTCTCCACTTGTTGCCAGTAATTTTCTCTTTTGTTGGTCAAGTATTTTCCACATTTAGATTATTGGGTCACAGCCATTCCGAATGCCTAAATTTAGCTACCATGCCAGTAATGTCAAGATCAGTATCAAAACAAGGAAGCAGCAGATTCCAAATATATTCTTAACCACCCAGACATCTCCTAAAAGCCCAGACCTGCCATCTAAAATCTTGGTTGTTAGGCACCTACCAAGGTTTAAGGAGTTTTGAAGATGTAATCCTGTGTCAGCTTAGGCCAATGCAAATCACACTGCATTGGCCTATTTGTCCTGCCTTGAGTTCTGTCCTGCCTTTTCCAGCATTCAGATAACCATATGATGAGCCACACAGACCTGATCAAAAATGAATCCTACAAGGTAACTTTTGGCTGAATTGACTCCTAAAACAGCCCACTCCACAGCTGTATCAGGGATAGTTACAGCACAAACACAACAACATACTGTGAAGGGCAACAGACCGGAACAGCACAGGCTTGAATTGCCGTGGGCTTACACCCTAAAATGTTATTCTGTACCCTAAATTCTAACCATGTACACAAACAGGTACTGAAAACTCACTTGCACACAACTCAGTAAATACACTGCTTCTTTGGTTTTCATGAATAGAGAATGAGTTGTTTCCAGGGCATAAAAAAAATACATGACTAGCAGAATCCCTGCACTGCTGACAGCTGTCATGGGAAGCAAAGAAAGCTATTGAGGACAGCCTTGCCATTGCCAGGGCAGAGGAGAACAGAGTCCTTCAGAAAACCTACCCTCAAGCATTTTGTTTGTTTTCTTTTTTTAAATATCCACATTATAAGCAACATTGTGCTTATTTCTTCATGCAAAAACAGTGGAAGGAATACTTGTTGGGATAGCATAGAAAGCTCAACAGCAACTACAATTACCAATCCAAGGAAGTTAGCCCCACATACATATTCTTACAGCAGTGAAAGAGTAAACTTCCTGGCAAAAGCTATTCTTGGGAAGGCCAAATTATAAGATCTGACAAAAAGAAAAATTATACACACTTCCAGAGCTTATGCCCAAAACTAACACAGAATACAAGTATTCAATGCCAAAGTCTCTCAAAATACAGCATGTTAAGATACACTCTGAAGTATCTGTAAAAAACTTATAACAAATGTTGACGGTCTAAACCCTCTTTTAATCTTTCAGCTCTGACTGCAATTTCATTTACATTGTATGAAATAATAACATGATTATGGCTTGCGATTTAACGCTACATAAAAACTTACCACTTTAATCGAAGCAGATTTATCTTCAAAGGGAATATTTCCATGCTGTGTAAAAAAACCCCAAAACAATAAAAACAAAGTAAGAAAAACTTTCAGAATGAAAACAAAATATTTACATTCCTACGCTAACTTGCTCTCACCCAAAAGTTTATCTTCAGTGGAAAGGATTTTTCTTGTATAAACTTGTCAGTGTACTCATACAAAATGTTGATGTTACTTTCTTGATAAAACAAGCTACTCAAATAAATGATTATTCTTCGTGGTAGAAATCTAGCCAACAAAGTCTGAAATGCTTTCTATTCACTCCGTTACAAATGTATCAAATATATTTCTAAATTTAGCCTGCCAACACAAGAAAAGCTTAAGACCTTTTCCCTCTTTCTTTTCTTACACTGCCTTTCCCCAGCCTTCCTTTTCATCTGCCCATCTCCTTCGCACAAAACAATCAACACAGTTTTAATTAAAGAATAAAAGAAAATAATCTCAGGCAGAAATAAAATCTGGAACAAATTATTAAATTTGCTGAGTGAAACAGTAAGAAATCAGAAAGGAAGGACTCAGATATGCATGCACAATCATCCTTTAAAATATACTAAATACAGAATTAGTTTCAATCCTCGTCCAAAAGAACAAGTTTACTTCTCTTCCACAAACTGAGATCCTGATTTCAATAACACTTGACAAATGATGCTCTTGACTCAAAAGCAATTACAGCCCTCTATCATCTCACCATCACTTTTGGGAAGCAACTGTGACCTAACCAACTGACTAGGAAAACCAGGGTTCTTGGATCAATCAAGCATCTTGTTTTGACAAGTGAAAGCGACTTCATGCTGTGTGCTGGACAAGCCGCCAGCCTGTACTTCTAAATGACAGAATTACTAAATAATTGACAAATCTGATGCACTGTTGAAAATGAAATGTGTCTTTTCCTTCACATATGTACATACATCTATGAAACCATGTGCCTAAGAAGTACGATATAGCAAAAGAAATCAATATTCTGTTCAACAAATGATAGAGCTAAATCCTTTCTTACTGTTTCCCCCTCAGCAAGCTGCTGTTTACCTTCTTCACCTTAAAAAATTCAGATAGCTCTTCAGCAGTGATCAAAAGGAAGGTAAGACCAGAAGCTATTTTTAGTTTCAGCTTCAAGTTAAACCTGGAAATCTGTCATTGCCCCATGGATTTGTATGAACAGATTAGATCATCAATTTAACTGACATTTTAAATGACAAATTTTAAGATGTGAACTATTACTATTTAAAAACACACAAAGGAACAATCATTTTCTCATCAAGAAACCAAACATGAAGCATAAGTTGCTATGGGACAAGTCAGCTTCATTTATTTATTCCCAGACTGCTGCAAGCTTTCTCTTGAGCTTCATAGTTCCCTTCCCAGATTCACAATCATCTCATCTGTATCCAAACAATTATTTTGGTCTACTCTTATTATTCTTCAAAAGATCTTTCTGTGCTTCTCCTTCCTGAGGGCTAGGTCAGCAAACAGTATCATTTCTTGATTTTCTGAAGTTTAGAAAAGAGATACAAGGTAAACTGTGAAGAAACAAAAAAATCATCAAAGGAAACTATCTCACCTTATTTCCCTCTTCTTTGACTTGAGGGTTTATGAGTTTTATAAATGAATAGAACAACTGTCGAATTCTAGAATCTCCTATGAACACAACATGTTTGTCTATGAGGCAATTTTTTGCTTCACTGTAAAACAAAACAGCAACATTCACATTACAGGAAATTTCTATCTTAGAAAAAAAGTGTTTTGAAAATCTACAGAGCAATATAGATAACTTTAAGGTATGACAAACCTTTTTCTAAAAATGAATCAATAAAAGTTTTAGTGCAATTTGCACAAAAACGAAAATGAATTCTCCTGCTAATGTCATTAGGCAAACAACCAAGCAGGCTGTCCTGTTCTGTGGTGCTACAAACACAGTAGTTTCAAAATGGTAATGTAAAGCATAATTCTAAAAAAGAAGGGAAAAAAAAAATTTCTCTTGCCAGTAGGTGAAAGAAAGCAATTAGTAATTTTATTTGGGATATTTTTACTTGTAATTTGACACATAGGGTCAGCATTTTCCCTATCAGCGATCTGAGAGTGACATATGAAGCTATGCAGTCTCATGTGGCTCTTCGTAACTCATGCCAGTACCTCTAGCACCAACATTTATTTATATTTTTATATAGAAATACAACTATGGTAAACACTGTAGACACACACATAAAATACAAGGAAAATATTTCTTTCTGATATATACCGTATAGGTTTGAAAGCCTAGAGAATCAGCTATGAAGTGAACAATAAAAGCCACTGCAATTACTACAGCTGCAGTCAAACAATGACTCTTCTTTCCATGCAGATGAACAGAAAACATGAGTTTCCTTACCTATTTTTATACTTATGCATCATACAACTGTGAGGTTGCCATACTTTTTCTCCAAGAAATCTCCCACTGGATAGAAGATACTCACATGTATCGCCACCTTGAAAATGTTATATTAAGATTAGAATTCAGCTGCATGAAATGTAAAACATAGCCCCATTGCTATTATAAAAAATAATCTGACAATATTTGAAACATGAGAATTGGAACAATCAACAGCAAACAAATATAACTTCTCCTAAAAACATCTCACACAAGTTTCTGCAGGTTGCCTTCTTGCTTATTATACCACGCTGCTCTGTAAATCACAGCTCTCTCCACAAAATGCTAGTGGTCCCACTTCTGTTATCAGAAAGATGTTGTGACCTAGAATGGCATTTCCTTTAAAAGATGCCAATCCACTGTGCTATCTACTACCCAGAGTACACCAGAATACAAAATTAAAGAATACATCATTCAATCTAATAATCTTCTACACAGCATCACCATGCCCAGCATCTTGTATAGAACATGAATTTCAACATGAGATTGGCAAGAAGGTCTCCCTGCTTAAGACTTAGCAGTCACCTTAGAACAGCTGGGTTAACCTGCTGGGTTAACGTACAAAAAAAAACCCAAAACATTTATACAAGAATTTCCTGATCATTCTGGACTTCAGTAACCTTTTCCACTCATTAAGTTTTACAGTAATTAAGATTAATCAGTTTACAGGCGATGATTTTTCAGTCATGTTACGTTCTTATAAATAAAATTATGTAATCAGTGACTGTTATCTTCCCAACTCCACATCAGAATCTGCTGCCTTATAACTGAATGCAACTGAACACCATTCACTGCAAGAGAAGTTGCCCTCCAACATTTTTGTCATACTTGGCATTTCCGAGCACTGACAAACAGGGAAATGGTGGTGAATGAAATGGTAGTGACTTGTACTGCTTGTGCAGAAACAATGTACCACTGCCACTACTTGACACTTTCTGTAAAACCTTGACTTCATTAAACTCAACTTTGGATCTCAAGTCAAAAAAATTTCCCTAATTCTCAAACATGCACACTTATGGTAAACTAACATTTTGAGTGTTGCATAAAAATGAAACAGTCAAGAATAACAAAAAAACAATCTCATCAAAAGCAACACGAAACATTCTCACTGATATTGAGAAGAGGTGACTCAGAATTATTACAGCTACAAAGTCCTCCACTTTGCAGATGATGAAAACTAGGAGATGTATCAAAGTGATATAAGAGTGAACCATATAAAAGAATATCTATTACTACTCAGATTCCCTCTGAAATCCATTAACTTGCTGAAAAAGATGTATAAGAAAATAAGAACAATTATTCATGGTCAGACCAATGGTCAGTCTAATCTGGTATTCTGCCTTAAACAGGGGCCATAAACAGATGCTCAGAGATGAATAAGAAGAGGGCAAGTAAACCTTATGATCTTGTCTAATATTCTTCCAACAATGTTCAGTCCAGGGACTTCCTGAACTGGACTTGCAGTCTTGAGCTTTTAGCATCCGGAGCATCCTTATAAAAGAGTTTTCCATACTCACAGCTGATGCTTGAAGAATCACCTGCCTTTATTTCAAATACAGTTTCTACTAGAAAACTTGGTAGTCCCTGGTTTTTCCATAGGAAAAGGCAGTCTGGACTCCTGTCTATCATGTTCTGTAGACCACTGTCAATCCTTTCTCAATCAGGTTTTCAAGACTGGAGAATATCCGTATCTTGAGTTCATGACCCAAGCTTGGTTCCTCTGTACTCCATGATTACCACAAATGAAACAATCCTCTATCTACAGTATGTTCACTGATGTAACATCCCAAACATCACACATTGTATACATTTTAAACATAGAGACAATATTTCAGGTCAAAAAGTTACACCTTCTTTCCCAACTCCAGGTACTGAATATCTTACTGTTGCCCTGAGCAAATTAGAAAGCTCCTGAAACTTAATAGAAGAGTTACTGATAACTTCCTTTAAACATAATAGTAGAAGTCATGGGGAGAAGATGAGGGAGGGGAATAAAACCAGACTGAAACAGAAGCAAAGAAAGTAAACTGAAGGTTACAGACCAGACAGTGCCTCCAGAAATGCCCAAGTCTGGCTTGGGAAATGAAACAGCAGCTGAAGAACCACACTCATATTAATATACCACACCTTCTTCTTAACCATTAATGAGATGGTAAAAGATAAAAACCCCCAACAAAACAAACAAAAAAGCCCCAAACAATCAAACAACAAAAAACCCAACCTAAAACCTGAGAAAAACAATTCCAAGAGCCATTCTATACACAAAACACAGAACATTCTTTTTAAACTCTTCCTTCCAACATATTATCTTTTATGTTGGTATAGATAAACTATGGTACAGTTACACAAAGTATATACTTTCTCTGAATTTTATTGTGCTCATTATTCTAATTTATCATTCCTCAAAATTGTGGTTGTTCCACCGAAATTTTGAAATCTCAAAGTCTTCATTCAGTGCCAGAACAGACTAAGTTTCACAATGCTTTCTATAAAAGGCACACTCTCTGTTTCAAAAAACTGGAAATTCAATTTTCTCTATCATTCAAAACAAAAAAAAGGTAGTTTTAAAAAGAATCTACTGGTGCTGCTGGTGTCCCCTAAATATAAGTCTCCCTGACCTTCTACAACCCCAGTCCAGCATTTTTTCATACAACTAACTTTTATATAGGCAAGTTTGACTCGGAATTGCACTGGGCTGCTCCTATCTATAATATGTACTTGCATGACTGAGGTCAAAATTAGCTGAAACCTTTACATGTAATGACAATCAGACAAAAGAAAAAGTATAAAAGCATGAAAAACACAGCAACCCTTTCCCTGGCATGGCCCAGCTTTCACAGCCTGGCAACTTTGAGCCTGTTTGCAGGCCTACCTCATCCACTCTCTGCAAATCAGGATAACCTTTTTGGGAGTATTTTCAGTATAAAATCTTGGTATAGAATGTCTTGTGTAGAAAAAAAGTGCTTTCTTCTGATAATTTTAAATTTATTGCCTGCTAATGTCATTTTTCAGTTGACACTTTTTGTGTTATGACACAATCACAATGAATTTACCTTTCCCCAGTAATTCGTAATATTTGAGACCCTTAACAAGCTACTAAGTTTCTGCCCAGGCTACAGAATTTTATTCTATTCCATTACTTCTTATATAGAAGCTGTTTTAGTCTTCTGCTATTTGTGTTACTCTTTTGTACATGCTCTTCAAGTTCTATTATACCACTACTAAGAGGGGGTGACCAACACCACTGACAGTAAGCGAGGTGCCAGTTAGCTTTAGTTGTGCAGTATCACGGCAAAATCTGCTTTTTTCATTAGTTGTGAAGAGTATTGTGACATTTCCTGGACTTCAGATGCTTGATATCACCACAGGGTTGCAGAATGATCTCTCAAGCACCTCTGCTTTTATCTATCCTAAAAACTCTTGTCTGCTATAAATCTTCCACCCTCCCTTCCTAAAAGACTTATTCTTCTGAATGTTACTTGTTCAAAGAAGCACAAACTGGTAACTCTATTCGCTCTGACTTCAGGTCCTCCTACCTTTTAAACAATTACAGGAAAACCTCTCACCCTCTAATTGCTTCAAAAAACTAAAAGCGTTATGCAAAAAAACCTTGTTGAAAGGTTTGTAACAATCCATACAGACCATATCAACTTACATAAAAGCCAGCTGATTCTCACTATTTTGCAATCTGTGATTCACCCCCCTCATTAACTCTCCCAAAATATATTGAAATTATGCATATTTTAGTTTCCCTGTAACCTGCTTGATATGGCAGTCCCTATTTTCTCAGGCCAGTCTTGCATCTGCCACCCTCCTCCTGTCTAGTTTTGTGACTCTCTTGTGCCTTAAGAATACCTGCCCAACAGGCAAATTCAATTACCACACGCTTGAGCTCCTCTAGAATATACTAAATGCTTCTGTGCCTTCCAACTTAACACTAGTCTGGTTTATCAGACTTACTGACATGCCAGCCAGAAGGTGAACCTGGGGAACTGCATCTATAAAGATCCCTACCCCCTTTCCCATTTCCACAATGAATTGTCTCAGCCTTGTCTTCGACGGATGCTGACAGCAGGTGTTAGAACCCGACACCAGTTGTCCTACAACAAGCAGAGTCGCAGTGATCTCTCTATGGATCAACTTTCTGATTTGCCCACAGAAACATACCACATATTTTCGCGTGACAAGGAAACAAGAAAATATTTCCTTCAGCATTTTCATTTGCATTCACGGATCACGCCAAGATTCGCCGCTCCGGGGCCAAAACAACGGCGGAGCAGCGGAGCCGGGGGAGGTCCCGGCGCCCCGCGCACAGCCGGGCACGGCCACGGCTGCGGTCGGTCCCCGGAGCTCGGTCACCGCCTGTTCCACGGCCACTGACAACGCGTGAAACCCAACAGCTCCTCGGTTCGCTTCATCCGCCAGCGCGGCCGGACTCTGTTATGTTAGAGGCGGTGGTTCAAGGAGTGAAATTACATACACCAAGTCTCATAACAATTAAGACTTTAACCACTAATTGCCAATGTAATTAATCATACCGTAGGGGAACAAGTGACAGGGAAGAAGCCACCCTCTAGCCCTGCAGCTTCACCTGCCGCAGGCCTGGCCCCGGGAGCTGCGCTGCGCTGTCGGTGCAAACACCGCATCGCCACGGCCCCGCCAGCCCCGCTCACCCCCCTCGCCCCGCGGGGCCTCGCCTGGACGGCGGGAGCTGCGGCGACCCCCGGTCGGGCCCCGCAGGGCCCCGCGGGCCGGGTCCCCGCTCTACTCGCTCGCCTCCCTCCGACCTGCCCCACCGCGCTGCCCTGGCCGCCCC
>VZRE01002595.1:343979-396885 GCA_013396775.1 Cephalopterus ornatus | reverse complement strand
CACGCCCCGCTGCAGCCGGGGCGGAGCCACCGCCGCCCTCCTGCCGCCGCCGCTTCCAGTCGGCCGCCAGCGGGCGGCCCCAGCGCTCGGCTCTCCGCCCCGCGGCCGCCGTGGGGCTGCGGTGGGTCCCGGTGGGTCCCGCCGTGCTCGGTCCGAGCCACGCGGCTGGGCGGGCGGTGGCGGGGACCTCGTTGGGACGGTGCTCCGTGAAGGAGTACCCGGGCGAGCGTCTGGGNCCGGGCGAGCGTCTGTGCCGCACTCTGTGCGTGACGGCTGGCACTGGACAGTGAGGGCTTCTTGTTAAATAATGCGATTTTAAGCACTTGTCACTCTCCTATTGACAAAGAAGTGGTCATTCCAGGCTGGGAGACGCTCACTCCCGCTGAACGCGGGTAAGCGTACAAGGAAGCTGACACAATCACAGAATCAATAAGGTTGGAAAAGACCTCTGAGTTCGAGTCCAACCTATGACCCAACACCTGTGTCAACTAAACCGTGGCACTAAGTGCCACATGCAGGCTTTCCTTAAACACCTCCAGGGATGGTGACTCCACCACCTTCCTGGGCAGCCCATTTCAATATCTAAACATTCCTTCTGTGAAGAAATTCTTCCTAATGTCCAACGCAAGCAGTCTTAAACTGGTGCAGTTTAAGACTAAGTCATCTTGTCCTATCACTGGTTGCCTGGGAGAAGAGGCCAACCCCCACGGATTTAGCTGGATTTGAGGGGATGCATGAAATGATTGCAGAAATCTTACAAAAGGGAAATCCTGTTCCTCCACAGCAGCTACCTGAGTCATATCTGGGAAAAGATACAGGGCAGCAAATCTGGGCTCCGAGTCCAGTCCCTCACCAGCAGGGGACGGGGAAGTAGCCACTGGACCCACCAGGGCCGAAGCAGGACAAGCTGTCACAGGAAAGATATTTCCACAGACTAAAGTAACCATATATAAACCATATAAACAAATACAGAACTTAGGAAAAGTGTGCAGTATGCAGTCAGATAAATATGGGAAACAAATATGGGAAATAGTGAGCAGTTGCCAAGCCTTGGGTGCATGATGAAGTACGTATTGTGCTAGACAGATTCCCTCAGATCGCAGAATTCTTTTCACTAGGATTGGCTGAAAAAAATGAACAGAAAAGATGTTATTCGTTTTGGTTTTTTTTTTAACCAAACAAGTAAACAATAATAATGAATGATCTGGGTTTTGAACACACAAAAAGTTCAGTTTTCATTTCGCCAACCTTCCATTTCCCTGTCATTCAGAAAACACTACTCTGGAAATTCTGAAAATCACTGAATTTCATTATTCATTTAATAATATATGAAAAAAATAACTGGGGGAGGGAGGGGAAAAGTGAAATATTTGAAACAAAAAATGGGAAGTCTACCCACTCAAGCAAAGTTTTATTTAAAAATATTACCTGAAAAACAGAAGAACTTAAAGTATTATGCAAACACAATGTAATGTGTGTGCAAAATTTGAGTTCAAGTATTCCTTTCTTACTAAATATTCAATGTATATCCCATTTCCATCCAACTAATGCCTTTACTATCAGCCAACATATAATCTATATTTTTTTCTATTCAAGTCTTCCTGTTAATCACTTTCTCAGCATTGTTTTTAAATAATAAAAACACTATATTAAAGTGCTCAGGTTTATTCTCTCAGAGATAGAGGGAGAAAAGGTACCACTTAAACTCCCAGGTATACAGGTAGGTGGTTACTGGGTTTTATTTTTCTAGGAAAAAAAATGCAACAAAACCAAACCAAAATAACAACAAAAATCCAAACAAACCAACTGCCCCAATCCTGGTTGTAGTATGAGTTATTTTACTCCATAAATGAAAAATTCCCATTGATGCATAATTTTTGGCTCATACATTGTTCAAAAAGCCAAGAATTTTCAAAGCCTTCATACTGTGACCCAATTTTATTGTTTGTTAAAATATTTCTGCTAGTGTTTAGCTTTCTTTGTCCTCATTTCACATGCATTTAACACTTTAAGAAGCAACTTAAATATTTTTAACACCTCTTCTAACTGAAAGCATTCACTAGAATATTTATGTAGCTTTTTGCATTGTTGCTCATTAATGATTCTTAATGGTCTTATGAAATGTGTTTTTCCTGCAGTCATTGAGGACCATAGATGCTCCTTTTCATCTGTTTTTATTACGTTTGTTCATGAACAAGTGACACTTTTGATCCAACCAAATTATATTTACTTCATGCTGTCTCATTCTGCATTATAACTGTGTTAAGTTTGAGGGCTATGTGGCAAGTCCGCAAGGTGCATTTATGACCATGATGCAGCTCCTCAAAACTTACCCTAACTAATGCTGGTGCTATAAGCAGTGCAGATATCAGTCCTTTTATATATAGTGGGTTTATATATGCAGAAAGCATGGAATTCAGCTGGAGCTCCCAGCATGTTGACTCAGCTTATTAGTTAGCGTGGCTGCAGTGCTTAAGCAGGGAAATTGAACTTTTTTTCTCAGAATCAAAAAACGAATTCAACTCTCTACTGCAAGATAGTCTCTCTGGAGAATTTCAGGGATCTTCAAATAATTCAGCTTCTTCCTCTGAAAGAGCAGTAGGAACTAAAATGCTATCAGAACAACCATACTTCTGTATTTCAGAAAATTACAGCCCCCAGAAAGAGTAATTCTGTCCTCCAGCCTTTGGAGGGCCCTTTCAGATCTGCTGCCTGCTGCTTCAAGTCCCTGGGCAGTCTTCATTTTCTGCAAAACCCTAACACTGGCCTTCAGTGATGCCTGAAAACTCCAGATTTCATCACCAATATTTTACGACTGTACAAACTCATGCTGATACTGTTGCAGGTTGAGTGTCTTAATTAAGATAATCCCCCTTTGTATATTAAATGTTTGTACAGATGAGAGCAAGACATCTGCTTTTGCTTCCTTTCTTCTTTGGAGATGTTGCATAGGTGTTCGATAAGAGAGATCTCCCTCATGCTGTCAGAAGCTTTTGGCTGAAGTGCCAGGAGTTAGGAAGTGGTTTGCATGAGTGTGGTCTCACTTCTTACAGGTATCTACCTCCTTGGTTTTCACAAGCTAATTGAATTTGGTGTCATTACATATACCCAAGTAATTGACTCCAAAACCACTATATATAAAAGGACTGATATAAAAGGCTAATTAGGGATTGCTAAGTACCCTATAAAACCAACTCCAGATATGAACTACTATTAGGTAGAAGCATCTTTGTAAATTTTATACCTATTTTATTTTCCTATCTGCTAATGAACTTAGTGTGCTAGAGGTAAACCAAAAGTCTCTTCTGATCAGTCCGCTTTTGGTTTGCAAATGCTACAGCTTCATGTTGGCTTTCTGCTTCTTCTGCTGGAAGCACCATGGGTTGTCAGTGTGAGGGGAACACCCAGAAGAGCCACAGAGAGAAGACCCAGAGAAATTTTTCCTTTGAGAAGCAGAGGAGATGTGACACTGCTGTGCGTGTGGGATAATGTCTATCAGGAGTAAAATGCCCCTGGAGAGATTTCACATTTCAATTTTCTACAGGTTTAGCCTTGACTCAACTGAACTAATTATTTTCACAAGAGACTGCTTTGTTTTGAATGGTCACCAATGACTGGTGCAGTCATTACTGTGGTTTTTGGCTGCACTGTTTCCTCTATGAGTCAATATAATAAACGAGTCAGGAATTATGGGGTTTATCTCACCTAATTCTGCTCACTCACAGTGAACCAATCTATTTTAAACTAATCATTACCCTCCCTCTGTAGAACTGTTGTAAGTAAGGTGCTTACTTACAATAATTTAAGTGTAATTTACTTGTAAGTTAGAATAAGGTGAATGAGGAGGAATGGCGACTTTGTTCAATTTAGAAAATAAGTTTAAATTGGACAGGTGTTATTTACCATGGGTATAATTTAGATGAGATAATTCTTCCTTTAATGCTTCCTGACTTTGTTTGGCAGGCTCAGTGTACACAGGAGGAGAACTTTGTGCCATGGCATGCATATACAAGTTTACTGATAAGCTTCATTCACGGTGAATCTCCTTTCTTCTGTTTTCAGCATTACAACATTGCTCCATGTTCTGGAGTTGGAGCTGCTGTCCTCAGTCAAAGGCACAAGCCAATCACAAGGATTGGAAACATATAAGAAAATAAAATGGCTACTATAGTATAAAGTCAGCTATTACAGAGAGCTGGTATTTAAACATTCTTAGTCTGAGGAATAGTAGGGCATTCTCATGTGATATTTTCCCTTAGAGTTTTTATATGTTTAAAAGAGTGTAATTTATTTTTCACAAGTATATATAGCAAGGCATATAAGCACCAATGCTGGAAGAAAAATTAAATTACCTTTAATCTATAAATTTCATAAGGAAAATATTCTTATGGTCATAAGGAACATACTATTTGTTATATACTACAACTGGAATATTCCCTACATTAACTTACAGGTTAAGTGTTGAATAATTAATTAGTAGGATGTACCATGCTTCAAACCATATCACTTCTCAATTTAAATGGTGAAGCACTGCTGGATTGTTCTGGTCATATTACAATTCCAGAAATAAAGCTGCATTTCCAACATGTTCCTGGACAGTGTAGTATTTTCAGTAGTGCAGCTTTTGCTTTGGCAGCTTTTGTGTACTCGCCAAATGATGGCATCAGAGATTTTAACTGCTGAGTTTTCAGCCTCATAATGGCAATTGATTTTTCCCTAAGCATCAAGTTTCCATGCGGTGTGTGCATGCATGGTAGTCACTTATTGCAAATATTTGAGTGCATTAATGAAGAGGGAGTACAGAGAGTAAGAAGGTGTTTTCTCAGTGGACTTGTTCAATCAAGCTGCGTAGCCTGTGTACTGTTGCAGCCAAATGCTAAAACAAATATGCCCCCAAACCTGTAAGATCTTGGAAATTCTGTCACAAATTGCTGCTTTTACAGGTTTCTAATTTTGTAAAAGTTACAAAAATGGTTCCTCAATAGACTGTACTAAAGTCAGCTGATATTAAGTGAATCAGTTATGAAATCACACATAGGAAGGCCATACTTAACTTTTTCACCAAGAGATAAATACAGCTGCAGTTCTATAACACGAGGCTCAATAGTGTTTTCATTTAGGGTTTCTGTGGATCGGAAACAGGTGTGGATTGGAGGGATGAAGACAGGAAAAGGAAATAGGCAGACTGCAAATACTTATGTCATCTGTCCCCTTTCATTAAGGACAGTCAAGGGGCTGCACCTTTCTGCATCGTGGTTTGTGTCATCTCTGTGCAGCTACACTGTCCTGAGTCCAGGCTGGGACTCTGCTCAGCTCACTAGTGCAAATCTATTTTTCTTTCAGCTGCTTACATTCTTATCCATCAAGGTAATGGGTTAAGAATTTTCAATTTAGATGAGATTTTTGGTATTCAGGTACAATTTTTTTCTATTTTCCCCCTCTACTTTCTTGACTCCTGGTTGAGAGGAAATGGCAGTCACTGTTAGTTCCTTGTCAAATTGAGTTACTCTCTTTTTATCAACATCTTGTTTTCATATTGTTCGTCTTCCTGGTTTCCCCTTATGCTCCCAGGTGTGCCTCTTTAAAATTCAGAATTCTTTATATTTATGGGGCAGCCTTTGGAAGGCAACACAGCCAGTTTCCAAGCTGTGTTACATTTGTGGAGCGTTAGAAGCCTATTCTGGCTGCCAGCAATACAGATGCCATCGGATTACCATGTTCTCTTTCAGCACCTCTGCACTAAATGCCTGCTACTTGAAATCAATGTTTTTAGGGAGGTAAGTTTACTTTGGGAGTGGAAATTATATTTTATTATGAAGATGATGAGGATAAGGGAGTCTCTGTGGCGCAATTGGTAAGCGCGTTCGGCTGTTAACCGAAAGGTTGGTGGTTCGAGCCCACCCAGGGACGTGTTCTTCCCTTTCCTCTGCCATGGCAGGAGGGTTGGAAACAGATGACCTTAAGATCCTTTCCAAGCTTAACTGTACTGTGGAATTTTGGAATTCTCTGTTAGCCTCACATTTGTTGAAACCCCAGTTTGCTGAAGCATCAGCAGTGGGTTAACAGGTTAAAATATTTCCATGTGTCATTATTCTAAAATGAAATTCCATAGAAGTGGTTTCATTTAAGAAGAATATTGCAGTGTTCCTTTTCTGTCATATTTGGTTTTTTGTATGGCGCTCTGCTGTGTTTCTGTGAGCTCTAAAGAATATGTGTCACTTTATTATGTTGACATGTAAACACATTAATACAAAATATCAACATGGGCTACTGTGCCCCTCAGGCTTAGCAAAGATTTGTCATTTAGGAATTACCAGAAAACTGAGTAGTTGTGTCACTTCCAGCAGTTTTGTGTAAAAGCCTGGTGAGTTGGAATCTACGGGACAGCTGTTATTTTTGCTTCTAGCTTTAAATCTCCTGTGTCTGGCACACTTTAATAATTACTTACATGACAGTCGTATGGATCTAATTCTTTCATGTGATGTCTTTGCTTATGCTTTAAAAACACTTGTACCAAGAGGCCTAACTAACAGTATATGACTTCCTCTAAAGCCTAAACCCAGAACAAATCCATATGCAGTGAAACCACTGAAGCACATTATCCTTCAGCAGCTCTCTTGTGGACTCTTTGCAGGAACTTCAGTGATAGGACAAGGAGTAATGGGTACAAACTGAAAGAGAGGAAATGTAGGTTAGACATTAGGAAGAAATTTTTTATTGTGAGGATGGTTACACCCTGGACAGGTTACCCAGGGAGGTTGTGACTTTGAACACTGCCCTCCACAGCACGGTCAAAGCCAGACTGGACAAGGCCTTGAGCAACCTGGTCTAGTGTGCATGGCAAGGAGTTCGGAATTAGATGATCTTTAAGGTCCACTGCAACTCCTAAACACTCTATGATGCTGTGATTATATTCTATGAGGCAGCCCTCCTCTCACAGATCTCTCTCTCCACAGTCCTGTTTTCATGGCATGTGCAAGAATTCAATCTTTTTGAGATGTCTTCCCTTCTTAGTGCTGGAGCATAAGCATCTAAATACTAGGAAAGAGGCAATCATAATGCTGCTTTCAAAGCTGAAGGCAAAAACTCCAGCATTCTATCAACTTGGGAGCAGGAAGCTGACAATTACCTGGTGAAGAGGTGAGCCAATAACCAAGAAAAAATTCTGGCCTTGATCTAGGTGCAATAGAACTGCTAATAAAACCAGATGAGATCTTTGATCTTGTCAGTTGGTTTTGACAGAGTGCTTCTACTCTACAAATAAGGAACAAGAAAAACAGGTTCTAGCTTTCAGAAGGTGTCTCTGTGCCCTCCAGGCGGCAGAAGAGTGCAAAGCGACTTGGAAACGGAATACAAATTCCACTTGGTTTTCAACACAGTAGATTCAGAACGTACCAGATAATGAGTTTAATATTTTTTAGAACATCATGCTATCCTAAATTTCAGAGCTTCGAATATTGAAAGGCTATGAGTTTAACAAAAAATCTATTACACTTCATAACCATGCTAAGAAACAGATGAAGGGGTCAGTAGGAACCAATGCAAATAGTCTTCATGTTGTGTTTGGGCAGTGCATTGTCATGTGTGTGGCAATGAGGTAAAGGAGTTGTTCAGACAAAAACTCACAGAAAACAGCTACTGAGTTGTTGCATATGAAATTTCCACAGTATTTATGTAGAGTTAACATAGAGAAGTTATTTTTAGACCAAGCTTCTGGAGCAGAGGATAAGGAAAATATAAGAATGTTGCTATGGACCTAGAAGGAAGGCGAGAGAGAAACTCAATCCAAAGGTCAGTCCTTGGCCCAGAATTTTATTAACAGAGTGGTCACACCTGGAATGGTGTACTGGGTTTCTGTGGCTGGGTTTTGGTGACAGGGGGGCTAGAGGGGTGGCTTCTCTTAGAAGCTGCTAGAAGCTTCCCCTGTCTGGTGGAGCCAATGCCAGCCGGCTCCAGGATGGACTTCCTGCTGCTGGTCAAGGCCGAGCCAATCAGGAGTGATAGTAACGCCTCTGTGATAACATATTTAAGAACCAAAGGTTGTTGCACAGGTGAGAATTCCAGCCAAGGAAGGGTGGAGTGAGAACATGGGAACAACATGCGGACACCAAGGTCAGTGCAGAAGGAGAGGGAGGAGGTGCTCCAGGTACCGGAGCTGAGGCCCCTGCAGCCCGTGGTGCAGACCGTGGTGGAGCAGCTGTGCCCCTGCAGCCCATGGGGGACCAACGGGGTGCAGAGACCCACCTGCAGCCCATGGAGGAGCCCATGCTGGAGCAGGTGGGTATCCAAAGGAGGCTGTGACCCCGTGGGAGACCCAAGATGGAGCAGGGTCCTGCCAGAGACCTGCAGCCCATGGAGAGGGAAGCCCACACTGGAGCAGGTTTTTCTGGTAGGACTTGTGGCCCCTGTGGGAGACCCATGGCAGAAGAGCTCATTGGTGAAGGACTGCACCCCATGGAGGAGTGACCCACGGGACAGCAGCTTGTGAAGAACGGTTGCCTGAGGGACCGACTCACATTGGAGAGATCCATCAAGGACTGTCTCCTGTGGGAGAAACCCCACAGGAGCAGAGGAAAGACTCCTCTCCCTGAGCAGCAGCAGAAGCAACAACTGACCGTAACCCCCATTTCCCATCCCCCTGCACCGCTGGGGATGAGGAGGGAGAACATGGAAGGAAGGAGGGATGTGGGGAAGGTGTTTTAAAGATTATTTTACTTCTCACTCTTTTGCTCTGATCCTGTTAGTAATAAATTGAAGTAATATCCCCACTTTGAGTCTGTTTTGCCTGTGATGGTGATCAGTAAGTGACCTCTCCCAGCTCTTATCTCAACTCATGAATCCTTCGCTGTTTTGTTTTTTTTTTTCTCTCCTCTGTCTAGTTGCAGAGGGGAGAGAGAAAGAGGCTGCAGTGAGTACCTGGTGTCCAGCCTGGGTCAACCCACTACATATGGATACCCAAGTCTTGTTACAGCAAAGTGATCTATGAGATCCTGATATACAGACAGCAGTAAAGGCTGTACAGATGGTAATATCCTTGTATACAGGGCCAGAGAAACACTGTCTTAAACACGAGCAAGGTCTTAGAAACAGTACTGTTTACTATTGGATGTGCTTCTCAAAATGCCTATTTAATGGTTAATCTGTGGGACGTAGGTCAGTGTAGGAATGTAGCTCCTGAATCTCCAGGAGAAACAAAAAGCTCATGCTCCCAAAGCAGCTGAGGGCATCCCAGCTCAGGAGAAGGGACATGAAATGCTGGTTCCTCTCACCTGGAGACAAGCAAGGACACTGTCATCTGCAGGCACAAACCACCAGCTCGTCTTGCACAAGGAAGAAATTCTTAACATTAACTCTTACGATATTCAGCAGATTGGATGCTACTATCTAAAACAACAGTTTCAAAAGCTACAGGAATTCTTTGAAACAAAGTACTTGAAGTCTTTACCCTAGAACCATATATGGAACTGAAAAAAGTTCAAAGGACCTATTGTATCTATTTGTATCTATTATATGTATCTTATTTCTCTTGTATATATAGCATATTAAATAGCTGAGAGAAACTATGTAGAAATCTAGTTCTACTTTTTGTGTACTGTGAGGCAGGCATTCTGCCGGGATGTGGTTTGCCCCCTTTGCTCCTCCTCAGAAGAAATAAGCAGAGGTTCTTAGGATATCATTACAGAATCTGGGGATCCAATAACTTTGGGTATGTGCAGTTTCTGTAGGAATTGAAATTTCAGATGACTGTGGTAAACCAAACATAGTATAGAGGCAGGTACAGCCGTAACAGCAGTGGATGTTCTTTTGAGCTGAGGAATTAGTCTTATTCCCTGTTAAATGCTGAAAGATAAAAATAAGTAAGAAGGTAAAAAAGACTATTAACCAGAAAAATTGTGAAAAGCATTTTTCCCAAATTAAGGCAGGCTCTGTTTGGGTGACTCTTCTTGACACACATTCTAGGCTCCTGGGAATCAGGAGAATACTCTAACACCTCAAGGTGTTAAATACCTTAACCAAAAGGTAGTGGTAAACCCCTTTGGATAAAATTGCCCAGAGAAACTTATTGTGGAGGAAGGATGTCAGCCCTGAGATTAGCTCAGTTGGTTAGAGCATGGAGCAACTAATAGCAGGGTTGTGGGTTTGCTCCCTGTATGGGCCATTTACTTGAGAGACAAACTTGATGATTCTTGTGAATCCCTGCCAACTCAGAAGATTCTGTGATTACATGAAGAAAAACCCTTTTCCTTTAGACCAATACATGTAGAAGATAATTTCAGATTCATACAACATGACAACTGAAAGACTAAATCATTATTGTCTTTTTTTCTACACTGAGTGAGCATGCAGTTTGCTACCAGAAGGTTTCCTGGTTTGGACAGGTATTCTTCTGATACGTTGATATATTTTTAGAGTGAGTTCTAAGGCTGATGTTTTGGAGTAATAGCCACAGGCAGCTCAGAATATTTGGACTGTAAAAATGACTGTGAATTCAGGAAATACTCTTCAGGGGCCAGTAATTAGCATGTGAGTCAGTAGGTGGTGCACAACGCTGCTGGAAATGCTGAAGAACGGCTCTGCTGTTTCACTAAGGGTCTTCAGAATTGGCATTTGGGAAAAGTTGTTCCATTTCACCTGAAGAACCAATTTTGGTAGCTTGAAAGCAATATGATATTGATAATAATTATTGGAATGAATTATATTTCAAATGCTTATGTTCAAAATAGCATTCAAATGTATTTATTTCAATAGTTGTATTTGTCTTGATAGTTATATTTGCCTTAATGAGAAACATAATTTCTTTAATAGTTGGAGAGTATACATAAGCATGGAATCATGCTTAGGAAATTTTTCTCATGTAATACCTGTATTCCACCACCTGTTTTCCAGAAAAGGACAAATTTATTCCACCCTTAGAATATAGGCATACAGTATTTTCTTTGTTTATACACCGTAGATTGCATTCATTACACATCTGAGATTCATGGGGGGAGATCTATAGAAATTTAATGGATTTTTAATGAGCTCAGAATGAGGTGCAATTAAAACTAGATGAATTAGGGATTGCTTTTGTTTACATGTCTAGGAATTGTTTTATTTCAATTTAGTGTTATCTCATTTTTTGGAATTGCATACATGATTCTAATACTGTAAAACACTGCATCAAGTGAGTGATGGAAAAGCAGGTTCTAGGAGATCCTGTCTGAAACCACTACAGGAAAACTAATCAAAAGTCACATCAAAAGCTGCAATTTAGACCTGTGTAGTGGAAGTGTATATCCATTAATCTGTTAATGCTCTTTTGTCACTCACTTGTATTAAAGGAAATTTGTCTGTTCATAGTCTTTAGCACAGTATTCATATTTTAAAGTGACAAACACTTATCTTTAAGATAAGTGTCAGTGGCTCATGATTCTCTTCCTAATGAAGTAGGCTGCACAGTTACAACTGCCCCTTCTACAATCACTTTTTGGGTTTTGAGTTTCTTTTCACTCTGTGATGGTCAGATTTATGGTGTTCTTGTTGCCTCTGTTTTTTGCCTATTTAGGCCATATTCATGCAAAAGCACCTGCTACAGAGAACCCACCGTGCTACCAGCTGAGCCTGCTGCAATGGGAAACTGGGCCCAGGTGAGCAAGTTATGGTCAGGAAGAGCAAGGAAAAGGGAAACTGAATTCATCACCCCCTGGAAACAGATGTTTTATTTGATTCATTTTTACTTGAGTGATTCCCCTGTATCCAAATGATTGCCCTGTATATTGGGATCACAGACTGACTGACTGAGATAGAGTTGTTTTTATGGAAATATTTGCTTATAAAAGCGTAAACCAGCCTCAAGATCTGTTGCCCATCACAGCTAGTAGAATTCAGGTGTCAAGAGGACAATGTAGCAGGCCCAGTTCATATATGCGGAGGCACTTTAAACGCTTCTGCAGACATTTTAGCAAGATTTATGGATACAATAAGGAATATTTGCACTAGAGACGTCAGGCTTCAGCTTAGATACAATTCAAAGCACCTACTGGCAGAAGCCCTTCAACCTCTGTTCATCTCCCAGGGAGATGGAATAAGAGGAGCTCACAGACAGAACACATTTATTGATCACATGACTGGAGGCAATTGGTCCCACAGATTCCTGGGACAAGAAAGGTTCGAATGCTGCAGTACTTCCATTTGCATAATTGTACCACAACCAAGCTCTGTGCATGTCAGCTGTCTCTCTGCTCAACTCTACACAAGTTCTCCAGCAATTCTCTTCTGATGCACTACAGCCAGGGCTTCCTGCAAACTTTATCTTTTGCTCCAGCTCTTTTCCTTTCCTTCCAGGTTTCCTTCCAGGTTTCTTTTTCTTGTTACAAATGTAAACTTTAGCCTATTTTATCCTTATTGTCTTAGCTAATTTGTGCAAATGGTCTAGATATATTGCTGCTGATAATTAAATTCTCCAGAGATAATCCATATAGGTAGGCAGACCACTCCCAAAGATAATTAAGATCACTTTACCAGTTTATTCAACATTTTATATTCCTGAAATTAGACAATATGAAGACTCCCTGACTTGTCTGCCATTCACCTCACTTATTTTCAGCTATGATCTTTGAAAGACAGTTTCTTCAATATTGTACATAACGTAAGGAAAATGCTTGATCATGCAAAAAGTTTTTTGATGAGCTCAAAACCTGCAGGCCAAACTGAGTATCTTCTTGGTGCTAATGAGGCTGGACATTGTGTGGTGGGTATCATGTATTTTTTTACTTAATTTCCCGATGAGGCTGCTCTTGTGGCAAAGGTCTGAAAACACAGAAGAATTTGGATGTTATCAATGAGCTGATAGTAAGGAAGTGTTTTCTGCCTAGCAGGACATGACATAGAATAGAAGATAGAGGAGAAATCAGAAGATGACAAAAGAGACAGTGTTTGCCCTTTGTAGTCTCATTTCTAAGCCTCAAGTGTCCCTTTAACTGTGATTTGTTGTTTTTTTTTCCTCCTTGCCAGGCAGTGAAGGTCCACTTCCCAGTCCTAGCAATAACCTTTGCATACATCCTACCAGATTACATAGACTGAGATACAAAATTTTATCTTGTCAGTCCTTGTAGGAACCTCCTGGTTTGTAGTTAATCTGCATGAGTAAAGAAACTCTTCTAATTTTAAAGCATTGAATTATTTTCTTTTTATAATAACAATAAATTCATTTTGAAATAGTAAAACAATGCTTGAAATACGAACTCTTGAAGAATCATCATGGTCCAATAAGTAAATGCAAGTATTTACCTGCAGTATGTTTTACTCAGTGAAATAAAAATGGGTTGTATTTTATCACAGAAATTCCCCTTTTTAGTAATTCCACAAACAGCTGCAGACACATAGCAGCTGCACTTAAGGTCATGTTTTGATATTTGCCCTTTTTTTCTTAATCAGTTCGTTGCAACCAAGAACAAAAAATGTCTTTAGGAACAGTTTTTAGTGCTTATTCCTCCTTGCACCCTTTGGAGCTGCCTTCAGTCTCTCCACTGTTAACCTTTGAAGTGGTGTTTTCTTCAGGTTACAGGGACTTTATTCTGGATATTTTCTTCATGCTTCCCTTTGGGAGTTCCTGCTGACTAAGCCCTTCTCACCTCTCCCCTTACCTGCATTTGCTGTTGTCTTCATAGTCCTCTGTGTGTTGTTTCAAACATGTTCTCATTTCCAAAATCATGGCTGTTGGAATTGCAGTTCATTTAGTGTTTTTAGCACTCTCTTAAAAGGTCTCAAAGAACAATCTTTGCTTCTCGTGGTGTTTTTTGTGAAGGTAAATTATTAAGGTTAGCAACAGCAGGTAGTTCTGTGTCTCATACAGAACTGAACAAACTGCAAGAGCCTAACAAACCCTGAGCTGCCTGACAAGACAACTAAATTTGAGATTCCTTGCACAGACTTCTGTACATCCTTTCTAAAGCACACAGTTCTGCTGATTATAGCACAGCACCAGCCAACTTAGTTCTCTCAAGAGCCAGGAGCTTTCTGTCTCCAAGTGTAAGACAGAAGCTTCATTTTCCTTCTACCTTCAAGCAAAATGATGATCTTTCTTTTTGCCATTAGTCCTGCTTAACATTTGGAAAAAAGGAAGGAATTATTTTTGCTTCTGAACTTCTCATATTATGAGGCACAGAGTTACTGAGTGAGTTTCTTGGGGTCTTTTCAAAAGGTAGTGTTGAAATGAAGACTCAACTAGACAATCACACCCTTAAGAAAGTTGTAGGCAGCCTCCCAAAGCTTTATAAGCAAATGTTTTACAGCAATGGGCTAACAGAGTTACAGCAATGCAAATGTATTGTAAAATCTGGGTGTATCTGCCAATGCATCTAAGCAAGTAACTTAACTCATTAAATAGTTTCTTTTGGAACACGGGACATGCTTTATTTCATTACTTTTTTTCACAATTTATTTAAACATCTCACATATACAAAATACATTTTCTTTTTTTGAGAAATGATTATTTTTTTTTTACCCTCTGTAGAAGATGGAAATGAGATTTGAAAGCAGGAGCACCTGATTTTGGAGGAAGAGGACAAAGATGAGGAAAAATGATCCACATGCTTAAGCTGTGGGTGAGACAGGACATTCTAAGTTTTAAGGCAGACTTCAAAGAGAAAAGAAGCAATACTTTAAATGTCATTAGCACCATTGAAGTTCAAGTATTGGCAAGATACGCTGTAATTATGCAATTAGTACCACTGTATTTTGAGTGGAACTGAAAGTACCCCAGATTGTATGGAGAAGTTCCTACAAAAGATGTGGATCACGCTTGATTTAGCATATGAGGTAGTTTAAACCTTTGGAAGTTGTGGATTTAAACTTCCTCTGTGGAAGATATTCAAAGACCACAAATGGTGCAAACTTTCATGACTTTTTATTTTAGTTTTTTTTTTTTTTTCTTTACAAAGGTTGACATTTCCCAAAACAAGGTGTTAAATCTTGAAAGACTTCCAAGTCCATTTGGGGCTGTATTAAATTTCATTGCACAATGCTCCAATCAGTTCTTCTCCTTCTCTTTTGCCCAGAGTTTAAGCAAGTAGATGAACAGAAGAAATGGAAGGATTCAGCTTTCATTATAAAAAGAAATGACAAGAGAATAATTTGGGAGAGGCTTTAAGTTAATTTTAGTTCATTCATTTAAAACAGACTGGGCCAATGTCCACACTGAATTCTTGGTCAGCGCTGCCAATATCCAAAGGTGCAATGTCAAGAATGGGCAAGCGGGATGGCTTATTTGTTCTGTATTCAATGATCGTTTTGCCCCATTCATTGTTCTTTCTCTGTAAGACAAGATTCATTATAATCGTTATTGCACTGTTCATAGTATTAAGTAATTGTTTCACCTGAATGGATAATTTCTGAAAGAATTTTGTATTCATTTGCTTCCATTGTTTGCAAATCAGATACCCAATATCCAACAATTTAGATCTCTGACACAGATAAAACAGTTACTTGAATCTTCTGAAGTTTATGTGTGATGCTCTACATAAACTGCTATTATTTATTTATTTACACTGATGTTAAATCCACAGAGACCCCCACCTGAGTGTTTCAGGACTTAAAGATCCTACCCCTTCTACAGCTTGTGCACTGTTTTCTCATCAGTCTTCTGCTTACACAGAATTTGGATCTTGTCTCTCTGAAAACCATTTTTTTTTCCTGCCACACTGCACAGTAGAAGGTAGGCTTGTTTGTACTCCAGTCGTTTCCACTTGTTAAGGATCGGGACTAGTTGGGTTTGTAGGCTATTTACCTTCATTGGGTAAAATTTTGCTGGTCTAACTGATTATCTAATTCTGAATAAAAAGCATGACTGTCCCCAATCACATGCTTAAGCACAGACATTGTGCCCATGGTTTCTACATTACTTACAGAGCATCCATCCTCAAGAACACTGAAAGTGAATCTGCTGTTGCCTTCAGCTCGTAGTTCAACGTCGTTGGATCCCTGCAGCATAACAGCCTTTTTAAGGTTGCCAGTTTCCGCATCCATGTAGGCAATGCTGTTCTTGCAGTGGTAGGTGATGTTCTGGGAGGCATAGTTGGCCAGCAGACGCATGAAGGCAAGTTGGGTGGCCATATCCTTTGAGGTCACTCCTTCACTATTGTATTCAAACTGAAAAACAGAGAGGAACCCAGTCAGTTGTATTGCTGGGGAAAGAAGGATGGTTGTAGTGCAAGTGTGTGATAGTGACTCTAGAGACATTAAAAAAAAAAGAATCACCTAAGTCTCCAAACACTTGTCTATTGCAATTTCAGAGCTAAAGAGTATCAAATAAAACTAGTAGGAGGTAGACTGACAACCAGACATGAGTGGATGTAGTTAAATTGTAGAACTCTGTCACAAGATATGGTGTTAACAGTTTATGTGGATTCAGAGACAAGATCAAATAAGTTCACGGAAGACAATTTACTGTTTCCACAGATACACAGAAACATTGCCCGTCTCAAGAAAACTCTGAATCTTTTTTTTGTTTTTTTGACTCTAATAGAATAGTGTCTGTGGATATTACAAATTTTTACCTAATTCTTAAATTCTTTTTACAGCATCTACTTTTAGCAACTGTAAGAAACAGGACCCTAGATTGTTTTGACCCAGCGGGATCAATCTAATCTTCTAATATTAAAGATCTTGGACACTTTGATTTCATCACAAGATCAACTCAATTTCATTTAAGAATTACGTAATTAGACCTCCTGTACAAAAGTGATTTATTTGCAATTGGCTGGCACAGTTTTTAATATGCAAGAAGACATATTTGTTGTTTTTGTTTACACTGACAATTCTGAATGTTACGGTGGCATACACTGTGGATCTGTGAAGTGTAATACAAATATCTCTCCAGGAATAGTGTCATATGTAAAAAAATCTCCATTAAAAGAGTAAGCAAATCTGGTTTTCTTACTTTTTTCAGAATTTCTGGACTGTTTTTATACTAACGTACCATATTCCAGTCCAGGCTTCCCTCAGCAATAGTCTTTAGTCATGCTGAATTGATCATTAGTAGACATCAAGAAATATTAGAACAATATTGAGAAATACTTTTAGCAAACTGTGATCGAAACCAGAACAAGAGCTCTGTGCCCTTGAGATAAAAGGTAGTTCCCTTTTCCATATTTCTCCCCTAAGAGAGTTTAATTTATCTGCTTGCTTGCTGAGAGTCAATGAATTGGGAACTCTTCAGACAGCACTGTAGAAAACAATCATCCTCCCGTACATCACTTACCTGGCTGCCACCATTGATAGTTTCACCAAACCATATGTGCTTCTTGTCCTTGGGGTTCTTGTTGATATACCAGTTCTTAGCGGGAATATTGTCAGGGTTGGCGTGGATGCAAGTCTCACCAGTTGCAAAGTCACAGTATGCTCTAATGGCATCTGCAGAGCAGCCTTGGTTGGGATCAATCCAGTAGAAGCCTGCCATTGAGGAAAGAAATGTGGACAATAGTTCACTCAGCTTAACCTTTGCATTCAGTTCATATTCACTTGTCTGATATAGGAACTCAGAGGTCACAAATATCACAGCTAGGTACAATATTAAGGTGATAAGTGGGATGCATAGGTATTTTGAATTGTTAATGTATAACTAGCTGTATTTGAAATCTAGGGTTAAGTATTTTTGCATTATTTTGAAAAATTATTGGAATAATGTGCAGCAATAGCTATAAAGAGCTTTTCAGAATGGATCTATTTTCAGGGAGACAGTAATAACTTCTTTGTCATTTAGTATTTTTGCCAGGTGGCCAAGGATGCCATTCAAAGAAAGTTGATAAGCTATAAAGTAGTCCCTGAGCCAGAAAGGGCAAACATACCGCTGGTCCATTCTGGGTGGCTAAGTCTTAGGTCACGACAGGTGCGAGCTGGGTTCTTTCTGGAGCCTTCTGGGGTCAGCAGAGTCTCAATTTGGTTGTTCAGTGTTTTCAGAGTGGCATCAACTTCATAATCCTTGGGTCTGAGAGAAGGCTGATCAGCCCGGTAGTATTCTGCATCAAAGCCAACTTCATATCCACCACCATTGGGACCAGGGGGACCAGGAGGACCAGGAGGTCCAGGAGGACCCTAAAGTTTTTCAAAAGCAAAAGACAAGAGGCATTCAAGGGTTGGACTTGATGATCTCTGAGGTCTTTTCCAACCCAATTGATTCTATGATTCTGTTAGACAAATTTTTCTCTCAATTAAATGCTTCCACACATGCATAGTCCTACTTAAGTTCTGTCACCCTTAGCTCTAATTGGAGGCAGCACATATGGACCCTGTGGTGATTGCTATGGGCTGAAGCAGTGGAAGATGCATAGTGTAGGACTACCACACCTCCTTTGTGTATTTGCTGTCTGGCTGTAAGGAGTGAACAAGGACTTCAAGTTTAGACCTAATAGGGAAACGTTTAATATTTTTTTTTAATAAATAAATCCACATATATTCCTCCACTGCTAGGCTTCTCATGTGACATAAATGTGTTAAATCAACAAAATAAGAGTTATACTCACAGCAGGACCTTGGCTACCGTGAGAGCCACGCACACCAGCAGGGCCAATAGGTCCAGGGAGACCATTGCGTCCATCTTTACCAGGAGGACCAGAGGGACCAGGTGGACCCTAAAAGGAAATTTGAACAGTTTAATGATAGTAAAAACACTGCAAATAGAGATTCATGTAAATGGGAGTGTACATATATATTGCACAAAAGTAATGGGAGAATTATTAGAATCTGGTCTGAAATTCACATACCCTTGGGCCAGCAGGACCATTGTTACCAGGAGGACCTTGATCACCATGTTGTCCCTATTGGGGAAGATACATGCACAGTTGTTAAAAAAAGCAGTGGCACATGTTTGTGTTTGCATGATTCAAGAAGGAGTTATAGTCAGAGAATGGTATTCTAGGGCTAATTACATTTATTAGTGGAGTTGAGATATAAAATGCCTATTTTAGGGGGGAAGGAGAAAGGGCACAAGGAGGTATTTAATGGGATAACCTATAAAATTCTCTATATTGTTTCTTCAGGTTTTCAGAGAAGGCTTTAAAATAAAAGTCAGAATTCCTGAAGGCAATATCTCAATTTAAAAGGGAAGAAAATTCATAAATTACTTCTCTATGATACAGAGGCTTTACAGTTTCTGGCCAAAATAAGAAATAATACTAAAACAAAGACAGAATTATTTTAATTCTGTGCTAGCCAAATGCAGATGAGTTTCAAGGAAACTAATAGTTGCATAGTTCTAAAGCCATTAAAATTATTAATTATTAAAGTTATTAATAAAAGCCTATTAAAATTTGCTATTTTATATGGAGAATGTTGAGTGTTAGAGACTCTTAATGGCCTTTGAAAGATGATGCAGAGTGGAGTAAGTGGCATCAATCTGCTGGGTTGTGCATATATAATTCCACCCTAGGGTGACCTTATTTCCTTTTTTTTTTTTCCCCCTTCTTTATATTCAAAATCCTAAAAATCATTTACTTACAGCCAGACCAGGAAGACCCTGCAATCCATTGTGTCCCTTCAAGCCAGGCAGACCTCTAGGACCCTTATCACCAGGTAGACCTTTCTCACCACGTGGACCTTGTGGGCCCTAAGAAGGAATACAGTTGTCAGAGGAATAAGCATAAGCATTCTACATTATGCCCCAATATGTATAAATCACATCCTGTTAACACAACCAGGAAGAGTGCCAATCCCAAAAGTTTCAGGACAGATCCCATAAAAGAGAATGCTGATTGAGATTCTAGATCCATAAATATGTACAGGTCCTTAAGCACTACTTTTTGGGCCAGTATCTTGTGCAGAGTCATGAGTCCTTATTAATAAAGCATGTTTTCTCTTCTTGCACCAATGTGGTAATGTATTTAAAAATCAGACTTACAGCAAGACCTCTTGGACCAAAAGCACCAGCAGGACCGGTAACACCAGCAGGACCCTGAAATAAGAATAGAAAATGCATGTCACTGCTGTATACTACTCTAATGTAGGTTCCACACTCGACACATTTCTGCGGAAAGTGAAGTAATTATCCACACGTTGTAGAGGTGTGAGGTATTTTATGTATATATGTCTGATGGACAAATCTTAGTCCTCTTAGACCTTAATGAAAAAAATTATGGTCTCATCAACTTACAGGTTCACCACGGTTTCCAGGCTTTCCAGAAGGACCAACTTGGCCATGAGGACCAGGAGCACCCAGAGCACCACTGGGACCAGGACTACCAGGAGCACCACGCTCACCCTGGGAACAAAGGAACGCAACAGGAGAGAGTGTGTTACTACTGACTTACACACATTGGAATATTCCATGATAATGAAATAAAAGGAAAAAAAACAAGTTACCTTGAAACCAGGAGCACCATCACGGCCTGGAGGACCATCATTTCCAGGATTGCCCTATTAAAATACCATGAAAAAAATACTAAATTCCATCACCTTTCATCTCACATGGAACTGTGTGTCAGTCTAATTGCTTCCAATGACAGTAAGAAGACATTGAATGGGATAGTATTAAACTTGGAGACAAAAAGGTCTTCCTTATAGATACCATTCTCAAATCCCTCAAATATATTAATTTTCTCAGAAAACTAAATTACTTCACAGGGTTAAATGCTTCCTTTGTGGATGTTGATCTCACTTCACCTATTTCACTGTGTACAAAAGCAAACTTTTTCCTTCAGAAAATTCCCATGGAATAGAAAGTTTGTTTCTTTTTAATTATTATTCTCTGTTCTCTTTGAGATCCCGCAAGTCTCAGGACTTGCGGGTGCCCTGTATTAAAAATGCTTCAGGTTATCAAATAAACTTCCCTTCCCTTTCCCCTTCAGGGAAAGCTTTCTATAGTTCTCCTAACAGGAAACAAAGAAATGTGTTAGTATTTTACTTGAACTGTTCTCAAAGTGTAAGTCATGTATAGCCACTGTAGGGACACCCTGATTGAAGGTGAACTCCTAAATTGGATGGTTAAATTGAATGGATAAGTTTATTTGCTACTCTGTGAAGGTGTTAGAACAGGGCTCTGTCCTTCAAGTAATCACCCGTGAAGCAGGACATTAGAGGGAACAATTTTTTCCACTCCAACATTTCCACATTTCCCCTTCTGCACCGTTGTGCCTTAACCTGCTGTTCAGCAGTACCCGCCACACAAGCCAGAGTTGGCTCTGTAGTGTTTTTACCCTGCAAACTTACTTTACCTTTTGTGGAGAGGGAACACACGTTGTGAAACGCTATGTAGCTCAGCCACAATGTTAAAGTGTATCTGTTCTGTTAGGACTCCAAAACAGTGCTGAGTGTTGCACAACTCCAACAACTGAATTACAAGATTTTGTGTAATGTGCTTCATAGGCCTTCTGAGTGGGTCTTAATTTAAAAAATCTTTGTCTTTAATACCATGAATCACTGGATACCTCAAGTAAAAGTGACTGCAATTTTTGTACTTCCCTGAAAGATATGTATAATGTGTCTTACATGATATTTAAGAAAATTTGTTGATAAACAAGGCTTTTGTGATAAATTCTTCTCTATAGCCATCCCTGGAATCTATAGTACATCCTCTGGAATGTACTATTTGTTCTCAGTTTCAACAATGAAGTAATCTTTTCCCCACTCCATCTTTCTTGGCAATTAAGTAAAGAAGTCAAAAGATACTGACAGCGACTCCAGAATGTATTTCAGACATAACTTGTGCCTTGAAGAATTTGTCACCTAATTGGGGATGGGAATCCATGTCTATAAAAATACTGATATAATTTTCTCTGAAGACATTTCAAGGTACAAGTTTGCTACCAGAACAATCTCCATTTCCATCCACTTTTTCTGTGTATTTGCCTTTGCCTCAGAATAAAAGAAAAGCAACCTGAAGTGGAAATAAGACAGCTTACATCACGTCCAGCTTCACCAGGAGCACCGTTTGGACCAGGAGAACCCACGGGACCAGAGGGACCACGGGCACCAGGAGGACCAGAAACACCCAGGGGACCAGGTTCACCCTAATACAGGAACAGTGGTAACAAAATGTGACATTATAATACAACACAAACCAGTCTTCTAGAACTTCTGGCCTTTATCTAAGAGAAACAGTTCTCTGCAACCAGTTCAGGAAGTGAAAAAGAATCAGGACATGTGAAACACATCTAACTATATCAAATATTATCTTTATTCTAATTTTTACTATCAGAAAGCTCTGATGACAGTCAGAAATGTGCTTGCTTGCTGACACAAGTCCTGTTTGTCTGCAACAAGCCATAATTTCTTCCATTGCTCTAAGTCTGTTGGGTTCATATCCTCTGTTGCCAGCAGTAATGGAAAGAGCAGAAATCTACATTTCCTTTTCCCTGGCTTCCCATAAGAAGGGACCTCAAGTGGTTTTTTTTGTTTGTGGTTTGTTTTGAGTTTTTTGTTTGTTTGTTTTTAACACCTTATCTGTTTAAAGCAGTTTACTAATCATATACTCACTGTTGCTCCAGAGATGCCTGGAAGACCACGTTCTCCCCGAGAGCCAGGCAGACCAAGGATACCAGGAGCACCAAGAATACCCTGAGGACCTGGGGTACCAGGAGGACCCTGTGATGTGAAGAGAGTAATATTTATATTACAAGACAAAAATAAATTTAACATACATATCTCTCAGTGATACTGAAGATTTCATTCTCAGCTACAACTTCTGCAGACCACAGAAGAAATTTCTATAACTTTTTGTTGAGAAACAATGATGGTATTTCACACAAGTGCTCACTTCAATAAGACAGAAATGCGTCTGACCTTAAAAAAAGCCAGTAATTTGGATTTGCAAGCTTAAAGATACTCAAAATTAATTAATTTATTTGCATAGTTCTAAGTCAACCTGGGGGCAGACAACTTTAATATCGTGATCCCCACAAATCAGAGTTTCTGATGGAGATATGAATTGAGATTGTTATAAATGGATGTTCACATATTCCCTTTTCTTTCCATGATGATCAATTTCAGAGCAGGAGACTCTGCTTCCTTTTCTCAAAGTATCAATTTTTTCTGTAGTTAGTCTTGTTGCTTTTATTTGCTCTACTTACAGAGAAAGATACAAGAAAAACAATGAGCAAAAAAACCCTGATCCAGGGATCAGGTTCACTTTTTAAAGACATGTTTGTGAAACATGCCTATAAACAATTTCTTGTGACTCAGTGGAACTTCTATTTAAAAGCTTTGCTAAATTTGTGGGTAAAACAGAAAAGCCCTTCACAAACACCTAAAGTATGTTAGAAGCCATAACATTTACATAAGAGAAACACTTTTAAGGAGATGTGATACTCAGTAACTTACAGCAGCACCAGCCTCTCCAGATGGACCTTTCTCACCAGCAAAGCCAGGTGGGCCAGCAATACCTTGTTCACCAGTACGGCCAACTGGTCCAACATCACCACGTAGACCTCTAGGACCATCTTTGCCAGCTGGGCCAGGAGGACCAGGGGGACCAGTGATGCCCTAGGATTGAGTATGAATATGATACCATTATAATATAGATCTATTAACTGGGGATATCAGACAAACTTCACTTTAAGTCCATGTAAAAAAAATGTGCTTTGCAATAAACGGGTTATCAGCTACTCTGATGCAGCAACTTCAATTGCTTTGGCAGCAAAGGATAGCTGGAATCTGTAGAATTATTGAACTGAGTTTTACTTTTTTTTCATCACGGCAGGTGAAAGTGGCATAATTTGTGGGAAAATATAGATTTATCTCTCTTTGGAGACATAATTTGCAATTATAAAATCTATGAGAAAAAAATGCAACCTCTTCCAACTCAACAGGATTGTTTGCTTTGGATACTTGGATTTAAAATTTATTTAAATCTAGGGTTTCTAAGAAAAGAATTGCCTTTTGGTAAAGTTTGGGAACACCTTTGAAAAGAAAAATTTCAAATGTCAAATCTGTAATGAGATTTTCTGGCTGAAAAATAAATAAGCAGGGATTTACATTCTAAATCACAATGAGAGGTTTCCCTGCTCAAGACAGCGGCTAGAACTGCAGATACTTTAGAAAGTGTGGATACAAGATAACCTTAACACGCTTTTGCAGATTGGACATGATGTCCTTATTCCACTTCATCAGAAATAATTGTGAAGCCATTGATTTGAACAAAAGCAAACAAACACAGATTTTTGCAAGTTGCTGGGTACTTCAAGAGGAGTAGGGATAAAAAAAAAACCTGTAAAAAACCCCAGGGAATTAAATGCATAGCTCCTACTCTGGGAGTTTAAACAGTTTGATTTTTTTTCTTATCCAATCCCATTGGGATCTGAGGTGTCCAGTGCAATTAGAATTTGTGTCAACGAAACAAAAATTAGGATTATCCCTAACCAAAGCAACTTCTTATTTATCTCCCATTAGATCTTCTTCATTAGTTACTTACAGCAGGGCCAGGAGGACCAACTCTTCCAGCAGCACCAGGGAAACCAGTCATGCCCTAAAAATGATAGTGAAAAGGAAGATTAATTTTAAAGGCAACAATAACTTCATGAAAAGCAACAATGTCAGTACCAAAAGCCTGAAGACTTACAGGAGGACCAGCATCACCACGAGGGCCAGCGGGACCAGCAGCACCAGCAGGACCCTAAGTGTGAAGGATTGAAAAAGATAGATGAATTAAGCAAAGGCAGTTAATGTTCCCTATTTATAATAAGGGCTCAATGTCTCTCTCACGATAGCTAAGGGTAATTTTTATGCCAGCAGGAGGATAACTGGGCCCAAAACCACAATGTCTATCCTGGCAGTAGGGTATTAAATTCTCACAGACATTATAAATCAGTATCATAAGGCCTGGAAGGAGTTGCATAAGGCATTTATGATTCAAATGAATTTCCTTGCAAATGTTACGTGCATCTAAACAAATGTGGAAGTCAAAATGTGAAAGTAGGGCAAAACCAGGAAGTCCCCCTTTTGATTGTGTGACTTATACATCCACATAGTGCAAGAGCCTGGTATCGGTCTATTAAAATTATACAGCAAGTACCCCAAGCCATGTTGTCTTGCAACACTTTATGGTATTTGAAGTACCTGGGTCTGACTTTCTGCATGATTTCAACCAGTTCCCCAACAACGGGCTGCATGCATGTGAAGCAGTATAGCTTTGGGCTATAAAGCTGTTAGCACATGAAAAGCCTGTGTGCAAGCAGGAGCATGAACAAATTTCCACATATGCTTCTGGATGACTGAGTCTGAAAATTAGAACGTGATAGCACATCCTGACTCTAACAGAAAGGTATCAACACCCTCAGCTCAGAACTTACCCACAATCACTCCCTGGATGGTCCAAGACAGACTGATTTTGCTGATATTCAGAGCGAGTTGAAAAGTAGTTTTTTTTTTTTCCTTATTTCAGTTCCAGGCTCAAAATCCAAGCCCACATAAATAGATTGACAAAGTTTATATAATGCATGAAAAATCAGTATGGTGACTTTCCTCACAGCCTAGTTTGTTTCAAAGTTTTGTTTCTTTTTTTAATTACTTTTTCAGAATTCAAGGCCTTCAGGTTAGTGTATTTCTTGCATAGCACAGTTAAGAACTATGCATTTTAACAAGACACAATTCACTTACTGGTGGTCCAGAAGCACCAATTGGGCCAATAGCACCTGTTGGTCCAGTTTCACCCTTAGGTCCTTTAGGTCCACGCTCGCCTTTAGCACCAGGCTGACCAGCTGCACCCTACAGGCAGAAAAACAGACGGAGTGAGGAGCTAGAACTCTTGTAAAGGAGAGAGGAATGGCATGGCATCAGTATGAAGAAAGCACAAACAGAACTCACAGGGGGTCCAGCAAATCCACTTGGACCTACAGGACCAGGCTCACCGCGTTCACCCTAAAGAGAGGACAAAAAAGAGAAGACTGGTTGGATTGGGCTTTAAAAGGGCAGTTTTCTGAATATCATGTCTTTGACACAAGAATAGGTGTAGAAATTGCTACTTACAGGGATACCACGGGCACCAGCAGGACCAGCGGGACCAGCAGGACCTCCTTCACCCTTAAACAGATAGCAGAAAACATTATGACACTGTGGGAAAAGGCCTTGCTCTAGTCAGAATAGGGGTGACTTTGTGGTACTGGTGCATGTAGTGAGTCCCCTATGTCTCCAATGGAGGGGATGTTGCTGAAAAAAACTCTTTTTGACCCACCCTGTATTAATAATTTCTAACAATTCTCAGACAGGATCAAGGATCATTTTGAGATAATTCATCACTATATCAAAACATCTTCTCACAGTGTGAGAGGGGTTGTGGAGTTTAACTTTGACTGGGAAGAAATCAGCCAAAGCCTGAATCAGAATCTTCTCCCCATATAACACAGTACCATGTAGATGTGCATCACTTCCCTGCCCTTTTAGGAAAAAGTTTGGGGTCCTATGGCAAACTTTGCTGAATAGTCCCAATAACCTTTGTCTCCCAAGTCTGAAAAATGTACAGAACTTGTGCACATTAGAAAGATGGAAATCATCTTTAATACTCATGTGTGGGTAAACTGCACAAACAAACAAGTCACTTTTTCATTCAAAGAGTCGACTTACCCGATCACCAGCACCACCAGCAGGGCCAGGAGCACCAATAGCACCAGGGAGACCCTGTAGGTCAAGAGACAGGACACCATTTCTAACAAAATGTGAGTAGGAGGAACTGCTTTAAATAATTTTTCTCTTTCCTCCTAGAGAAAGGTGTGTAACTTTCTTCCAGACATTTTCAAGATAAAGGACACATGACCTATTCAGTTATTTTCCTTCCCAATGTATTAATTCTAGGACAGGCACCTGAAATCTCAAATTACTGATAATTTTAGTGTAGCTTTGCAGGCTGCCTTTAGAATTAGCTGTCTGGGCTGAGACCATGAAATTAAAGAGGATAATGTCACACTGAACAGCTGTCTGTGCAACACAAGGTTCTCTGCTCATGTAATTTCTCTGCTTGGATGCATGAGAAGTAAACACTTTTCTCTCTTTCTCCCCCTAAATTCAAACATCCCTGTACAAGGGGCAACAAAATCGCATTGGTTTGTATTAAAATAAGCAGAAAGACGCAGTAACACAATACGGGGGGAAACTTAAGTCCTGAACATCCTTTTCAGTCACTTAAGTTCTGAGGTGCAGCAAGGTAAACTCAAGTAGAACCAAAAGATACTCACACGAGCACCGTCTCTTCCTGTTGCACCCGTATCACCTCTCAGACCTGGGGCACCCTAAAATACATAGAAGGGGGGAAAGCGTTATATTGGTAATGAACACAATAGTTTGTATGAAAAAACTCTGGAGCTGTTTGCTAAGTATCTGTGTGTTACTTGCACATCATACAAGATGCTTATAGTACTAGGGGTTTTTTTGGGAATGGACTTTCATTATTATTTCATTCTTATTTTTGAATATGTACTGACTTGAAAAGTGAAACTTTGCAAAGAGAATTGACATGCTTTTCAGAATTATAAGTCTGTTTCTTTCATGGGAAACCTACTTAGTTTCCCCAAGATACCAAGAATTTTGGATGGAATTAAAAATTCAAAACCAAGTTGATGTTACAAATTATGAATATAAATCTCCTGTCAAAATCCCTTTTCTTTTGGTCAAAAAATAGCTATCTGTAAAAATTATTCTAGGTATTCATGTTGTACTTTTTAATTGAAGCATGAAAACAGTTGTTAAAAACAATGATGTCATATGGGTGGTCACATAAAATGCCATATGTTTCATATACCAAAAAGTTATATCCAGGTCACCACTAGAGTCAAGAAATCAGACCAGCATCTGTTCTATGTATTTTTTTTCTAAATACAGCCTAATGTTTTGCATCAATTTGCATGTCAATACATAGTGTTTTTTAAAAATTCCTTGCAAAAATTTTAAAAATTTCCTTACAACTTCATTTATGATAAATGACTATGGGTTTTTAGTCAAATAAAGCAGTTCTAAAAATATCAGTTTAGATTTTAAATAACAAACAGGAGAGAATACGGAATGAAAGATACGTAGCAAGATAAAAATCAATTCTATAGATAATTATATGGCAAAGCAGAAGTAGCAACAGAACTCGCATCCAGAGTTTACAGCTTTATATAAGGGTTTAAACTGCCTAAAGTATTTTCTGATTTTATGGAAAACTGAAACAATCCAAAAGCTTTTGCAACTAATTTACTTATATCATCACTGCACTTAGAGCAGTCATGGATTTGATCCAGAGACTCAATCCTTTGTGATCGGCAGGCCCTTCCCTACTACAAAGTCTGTACTCGAAGACAGCTTTAGTATTTCTCTGGTAAAAATAAGCTCGTTGTTATCCAATCCCATGAAGAACCAATGGCCACTTAAGCCAATCCCAAATGCTGAGCAAAGACAAGAATAAAACCTTAGAAAAGACCGCCAGTCTGTTAGACCAACAAAACCTCTACTTGCTCACTATGTAATACAGTTTCACAGTAAATAAAAGTTGCATTGCGGTAACCTTCAGGTTTTTTCAAGTTAATGAAATTCAGGCATCTCCCAAATCTGTGCATGCAGTAACAAAGCAGTTGTCCACCTTACCTTTTCACCCTTGCCTCCTGGAACACCAGCAACACCTCTCTCTCCTGGGATTCCACCAGAGCCAGCAGGACCAGGAGCACCAGCAGCACCAACATTGCCAGGCTCACCCTAGCAGCAACAGCATATCGTGTAAGTCAGGCTCAAATCATTCACACCATTTGGAAAAAAATCATCACTAGTGCTTTGCTCATCATTCTGCTTGGTTGTAAACAGTGTGACTAGTACCATTTGGTCTTAAGCTATTATATGTATTTTACTTTTTTAGCTAGTTAAGATGCTACATGTGAACACACTGATTCTGTGGGCTCCTGAGGTTTTAGGGTGTCCCATGTTTCCAACTAAATTTCTGTAGAAAGACTCCCCATGAAAATCTTGAAAACTAGGACCCAGATTCAGTTATCATCAAACCAACATAATTTGTTAGATAACCACTTGTTATTGCCCTGATGTTAGAGGGAAAATATTGCTTACTAGACACAAGTAGATGTGGGTATAAATAGAAGTCAGCATGGATTTCTGTCAAAATCCCAGATCCTATCTCAAAACAGAATAATAGCATACCCAGCTGACAAGCTATTCAAACTGAGTTTCCTTTCCATCATCTACAGTACTACCCATTTAATATTAGCATGGACTAACTGGGATGGAGCTTTATCACTTGAAGAGATGACCCAGGGGCTATTGTGTATTGGTAACTACCTATTACCAGTTACCACCTATGCTCTCAGGAAAGCAGGTTTTGGGTTGTGTCAAAATTCAATTGTCAGGAATTCAACAGTAAGGCAGTGGCAGCTGGGAAAGGCATACCTTGTTACCATCGGGGCCTGGTGGGCCAGCAGGACCACGGCTTCCAATGGGACCAGCAGGACCAACAGCACCACTTTCACCAGGAGGACCACGTTCACCCTACAGGAGACAGTCTGATTGAAGTTTTCCCTTGAATTTCTCTTTAGCTGAGAGGGTTTAAAGCGCTGGCTAGTAGCATTTTAATCTCAACAAACCACTAAGAACTGTGTAAGAATTGTGCAGCTACTAACTAAACTGGTCATAAGAACTGGCTCCAGCTTTTGACACAAATACAGCAAAATGAAGTAATAAAGTCTTGCATCATGGTAACAGCTGACAATTGAGTTAAAAATACTTCTTGAACATGGATTTTGGCTACTGTGCTCATTCTGGTAATAGTGTCTTGCATTCTACTGCCAAATGGAGATCTGTTTTACAAAAAATAGTGGATTCTAGTAAAATTAAAGAAATAATAATTGTCAAACAATTATTTTTACAGTCTCAAATGCCTGGTGAATATTGGAGAACAAAGGTGACAACTAAAGCCTATTAATGTGACTTGTACATTATAACAGGTATAAGGATAAATTCTGAATCAGGTCATCCAGACATGTGGAAGTAGCCAGAAACTGGGTTTAAATGCACAACAGATCTATCAAAGATCTTTAGTAAAACTGATATTTCTATATTTCAAATTATCTCAGTATGATCAAGCTGGACATCAGTGAATAATCTGACAAGGTATAATGGAAATTTTTAGTTATGCTGGATTTTGTACAATATTATGTATAATATCATGCTGAATTTTGCATAACAGCATCATAGTTATTATTAAAAATCTGGGATTTTTCATGAGAACTATAATGTGGTCAAAGAACTGACTCCAGGAGACATAGCTCACTGCTAGAAGCACCAGTGACGTGGAAGACTAAGTTATATTTTAGAAATGTTCCTCGATTAATATTTCTTTTACATACATTTTGTTAATGACAGACAGGCCGAAAGGAAGATACATATTTATGAAATATGTAGATATCACAAAGGTGGAAGTTTTTGTCAACAGGAAGAAGGGTTGGCATATTACGCAGGAAGAAGTGAATAACTTGTTAGATGGCTGTCACAGCAAAAGTGGGATAGAATTCAAGACTGCAAAGTATCAGGCCATTTATTTAGGCATTAAAGATGAGAATTTCCGCTGTACATGGAAGTTTCATTGGTGAAAATGACAGAAAGGGAAAAGTGATAGCCAGTAGCCAACAACATGATGCAGATGAAAAAGGCAAACATGATCTGGCACAAGCAGTGAGGTATTTTCAGTCAGTGTCAGATTTGTGTACAAAAGTATCAGTAAGATATAATTTTGAATACTGAATGAAATACACCCTGGGCTGGGTTTGAGATGCTTAAGGCAAGCTAGAGCAGAGTCAAATAACTGCTACTACTATGACAAAGGCTTGGATAGATCAGCAAAGTTTAGAGAGGACATGGTTATTGATACTGATGCCTTAAGATTCAGTCTCAGGGCACTAAATATAGAGAGGGAAAGTGCTATTTAAGCTGATCAGTATAACTTATACAGGTGAATGGGAATATTTGTCATTGGATACACTTAGGCTGGAAGTCAGAAAAAAAGAAGAAGCAACAGAAGTAGGTTAAATATCAATCTCTTTATAGATGAATTTGGAGCGCAACTAATTAATTGAGCATTTTATAAACTACTCATTGCTCTACATAAATGGGATCTTCTTGCCATGCAGGAAGGCCTCTGCACAAAGCTCTTTAAAGATGTTTATTGACAGTGCAGGAATAAAGGGAAGTGGAAGGCAATACCTTCTAATGACTATTCCAGGCTCTGAATTCAGCTCACTATTTATTCCCAAAGACGTTACCTGGGAGGTAGGAGCTGGCAAGCAAGGGATAGTACAACCAAAGTGGCTAGGCTAAGAAGGTCTGCACAAAGGCACTGTACATGAGAATTCTCATATGCATCAGGCCTCAGTGTAACACTGTAGGATTAGTCTTTTGTCATCCACAGTCTCATTGAGAGGTTAATACAGGATATTGTTGTTTGGGTAATAGTCATACTGCTTAACCAGAAGTTTACTAACACTGGCAGCTGTTGTATTATATAATCCTATACCCTGACACCTGCAAAGAGCAAAGATAATTCTCTTTCATTCCTGAGAATCTGCTCTGCAATACACTGTATTCTGTAACACAGAAGAGCTTTTTGCCTTGAGGAACTTGGAAACATATATAGCTTTCAGTCCGTACCAGATTTCAAATGAGTTACTTACTCTTGGGCCAGCAGGACCAGGGACACCAAATTCACCATGAAGACCCTAGAAGAGAATAGATATACTGGTAAAGCTTATTTCTAAAGCAAAGTTGTTTGCTCAAATTGTACTTTTTTTCTTAGCAGTAAACAGAAATGCTTCTCAAATTGCAACAGCATATTGAAAATTTTCAGACAAATAGCTGTCTTTTAGATACATGGACATAAGCTCTTTTCATCTAGCTGCTCAGTATCTCAAGGTACACAAAATAATTTAATAGTTAACTCTTCAGATGAAAAATTACAAGCTCTTTTTTCAGGTATATGCATTATAAGTTATTTTACAGGGACACAGACAGATGTAACTACAAATGTTAAAAGTGGTTATGACATAGGATACGCAATTTGCAGATTTCGTCCCACACTAACTGCAGCAGTCAGAGACTGAATTATGCCTAAGCTACCTCAGTGGTACGCCATTGTAAATTCACTGAAATCAACAGAGCGGCAAAAAGAACATAAATGGAGTAATGCAGGTTAGACTTAACCTTAAAGATTTCAAAAGAAATGTGAAGTAAAATATTTTTCATGTACTGTCTACTCCTCTAGGGGAGGAAGCATATTTTATTACTGCTTAAGGCCCGAAAAGCAAAGGACTGTCTTGGCTCTGTTTCATACCAAAACTTAGAAAAAGAAGTATGATGCAAGTTCCAACGGACCTTCTTCATTTGTGGCTAGCTTTAACAAAAGCGACTATTAAACCTTGCATATAACACAGATTGCTTTTTTTTTGGCAAACAGATCCAATAGGCTCTTGCTTCACCACCACAAGGGCAATTGCAAACACAGCACTTCTGCAACGCCTGCCCCTGCTCGTAGAGTTCTATGTCTGCCACTCACCCTTTCGCCTGGTTTACCAGCTTCACCAGCTGGACCCGAGGGACCTGGCAGACCCTAAGTATAAAGAAACAAGAATGCACATAAAGTTAAGGCAGAAGCACTTCACGCTCTGGAAACCATAGATAATATTGAGCAGAGTGCGTGGTTACTTACCTGGAAGCCAGGAGGGCCAGCAGGACCGGTTTCACCCTTTCCACCTTGGTTCCCCTGGATGGAAGGAAAAACAGCTGATTAACTTGGAAGGAGAAATACAGGAAAATGGATTTAAAAATGGGAAGTCCCATTAACAAAAAGTAAATCACGAATTGGATCTGTGTAAAAGCTGTTACTCACAGTGACTCCAGGAGGACCTTGAGCACCATTGTTTCCCTCTGGACCAGGAGCACCCTATACATGTTCAAGCAGAAAGCTGTTATCAAAGTTTTGATTTGTTATAAGTAATATATCTAAATTATTATGTGCCAAAAACAAAGGTCTCTTCCTGTGCATTTTGAACTTAACCACAGGTATTTCACTGTGAAAGTGTGCTAAAGATGCTTACAATTTTAAATTCTGGTGATTGTTTCAGTTATTGCAGCACATTCATCCTTAAGAAAGCTTATTTTGGAATTACAGAATATAGGAACCTTGCTGATAGCTTTTTGTCCACAACAGACTGATTCTTTGGTCCCCCCTACATGGAAGAATTAGTAAGTTTCAGCTATCAAGAAGAAGCTGGAAATTTACAGGATAAGTTAGAAGCCATACACTGTCCTCAAAGAATTCAGGACAGGGAGTGCTATTTTTTCCTCTTCATAAGATCATAATATCCCAAAATTAATAACCCAATTAATACCCAATAAGGGGAGCTTTCATTTATCCCTTAAGTAACCCAGTGACATGAGGCTAGATGAATGTATTCCCAAGTACCTTTCTATTTCATCATCTATTCATGCTTGCACAGGCCAATGGTATCTTATTACAGAGACTTTGAAAATCTACTTCTTTCTCTCTGGAGGGTGGTAAAGAAACTATATCCACGTACCCTTGGGCCAGCAAGACCAACATTGCCTCTTTCACCAGGTTTGCCAGGTTCACCCTGAAGTCGAAAGAAAAAAAATATGAAAGTTAACCAAGACTTTGTATTAGACTCAGTATACTGATATATACTACTAAGCAGACACTTACACTCTCCTTGCCTGAAAATCTATTGCAATAATTCTTTAATCCCAATTAAAACACCCACAAGATCCATCTGACTTTTTGGATCACTTTGAATATCTCAAAAATAAGTGTCTTGTCTTTTCAAAATTCCATTTCCTTATTTTTTGAGATCATAATTTGTGACTCTCTGCATAGTGTCCTACGCAATACACTCTACATACATATGTATGTGTGCATATGAATAGCAGCACCCAAATCCAGGAGGTTATTATTGTTATCTGTTATCAAGAGTCTCACTGAAGTCATGGGTAGCTTTTCTTCTAAACTGAGTGATCTTTGGATAGTGCTCCATAAATAACAGTCCTTTGGAACTGAACCTGAGATTTAATGGCCAACTTTTACAGAACTTTTACCGAAGTATATATATATATAAATACTAAAATGGAGATGCAGAAACTATAAAACAGACATGTATTATCCTAATCACTTCAGTGTCCAGTTATTCCTAAGCTAATTACATTGGTTTTCAATTGTTTAATCATATTTTGGATAACTGAAAAACAATTTAAAACAGAAATCTGGAATGTAAGTGGATGCTACATTAAGCAGTACAGGAAGATACAGGGAGATGTGTTTGACTAATGTCAGAGTTGGGGACCTAAAGATAAGTCTTGAAATACCTTCATAGTAATAGAAAGCTTCTGTACTGTACTTACAGTGGGACCTTTTGGTCCAGGGAATCCAATGTTGCCAGGCTCACCTCTATTACCAGCTGGACCAATTGGCCCAACCCTACCATCTGCTCCAGGGAAACCCTAGAAAGAGAAATCGAACTATTAAATGGCTGGGGTAGTTTAATTAGAATTAAGCTTTAGGAGAAATGTGTACTGACAGGAAGCAAATGCCATTTAACTTTTAAACATCGTTGATACACTGCATGCTCATGCATTCCTCTATTTTTCTCCTTTTTTTTTTACAGAACTGTGTATTTCTTCTTCCAGGACACAGGCCTGATCTGAGTCCCACAGAAATAAATGAAAAGTTTCACACCATTCTTCTGAGTAACATGGTACTAAAATTTTGCTAGTTCTCTGTGGTTGTGTTAGAGCTCAGTGCCGAGATCTCTGCTTTTTAAAATTTCACTTTATGTGTGTGTTTCACATGCAATGGGGGAACAGAATAAAAAGCAAAGTACTTACAACAGGACCCTCCTTGCCAGCAGGGCCTGGGCTTCCAGGCTGACCTGGGAGACCCTGAGAAAGGAAAAGTTTCATGTTTTTAGAAGGAAACCAACTCACCCAACAGTTAATCAACATTTTTTTCTACATGCGTGCATACATACAGAGAGATGCCAAGTTATCAATAAACATTAGGGAAACAGGACTGTCTGCCTTATCAAATTTACATTTAAAGCACGCTGAAGTTTAATTTGGTAGAGTGTTCCCTTGCCAGTTGAAAATCAGTATAGGTAAGTACCTGTTTCACTCAGATAAACTTATCTAGGCTCTGCTTTGGAGGAGAGTGTGTTTCAATGTTTGCAAATGCCTAATAGCTCACATGTGTATTGAAAACCTTTTCACTTCATGGGATATGGTAGGAAGAGAAAGAGTAAGGAGAATTAAAGACCATGACACCATTAAAGACCATGACAATCGGACTGCAGCCAACACCACTAAAAGTGAATGGCTTCCTTCAGTGAAATAACTTCCAAAATGAAAGAGAAACAACTGAGATCAGCCATCTCATCATTTTAGTAGGGTTTGCTTTTTTTTTAGTTCATTAAAGAGGACACACACACCACAGTTGTGATCTTAATGATCATATTCTGTAAATAACCACAAGTGGAAACCGCTTTTAGAAGTCAATGCAGTATCCAGTACAAGGGGACAGCGCTCCATGACAAGGCAATTAAATGCTACCATAACAAAAGGAACTAATTTCAATAAACATTCTGATGCTTCTTAGTCATTCCTCATGGATTTTTTTTCAATAGAGTGGTGGAAGTGCCCTAATTGTGGTTAGCACATGCTGAATTTTTGCATTTGGCTTTCTGAATAATTTTATCCCTTAATTGTAAGTCATCTTCTTTTTACATAGTTCAAATTTACACCACAGAGTTCGAACTTACTCTTGGACCCATAAGACCAGGCTCACCAGGACGGCCAGCATCACCATGAGGACCCTTAGCACCAACAGGACCAGTAGCACCACGGTTACCAGCAGGTCCCTACCAAAAGAAAGAAATAAAATAAGGCAGAAGCAGGAAAAAGCATCACTCATCAGTGTATAAAAGAAGATGGTTCAGAAATAGCGGCCCAGACAAAAGTCTTACCATGACACCAGCTCTGCCATCAGCTCCAGGAAGACCACGAGATCCAGGCACACCCTGCATGTCAACACAAAACAAATTAAGAAACGGAAAGAAATAAATCTGTTGCTGCTTGCTAAATTTCAGCCTTCCAAGCAGGTCTGCTGAATTTGAGGTAAGTGCAGCTCTAAGCACACACACCTCAGTGTAAATGGATATTGTGAAAGAAATCTCTCTCACCTCCTGTAGATTTCTTCAAATTTTTGTTTGTATCACAGCATTTTCAGTGTTCATTGTAACTAATAGCAGCTCTAGCCAGCAGCTAGGATCCCACAACCTGGCCCACACAGTTCCACACTCCCTTCCCAGTAGAGAGTTACTGACTTCTCTGTGACTCCCTACCCAAGGTGCAACACTAAATTTTTATCCTGCAAAAAAAATATCTGGTGGAAACACTGCCATTTTTTGTATTATTTTCCTGTGAATTGTTTTCCTGCATGCTTCCTGAAGTTCATGGAGCGGTTTTCTCACACAGTGAAAAGGGTACTAGGCATCCATGAAGACACTGAATTGAAAGCTTTTGCTTCCTATTATATGTGAGCCAATTATCTGCTTTGAGCAGTTAAATTCCATCACTAGCTTTAAGAGTAATTAAAAGATAATTCACTAAATATTACACAATGGATGAATCAAAGCAACCTCTAATTGCTTCAGGGATAAGATAGTAAGCATGCATTAATACAAAGCAAAAATAGGTTTGGTCCCAACTAATCAAAAGGCGTAGAATTGAAAATGATCTTTGTGTAGAAGCATTAATGTAAATTTAATTACTCATAATTATTTAATTTGTGACTCTCGATTGATTTCCTCTTTCCTTTTTACTTCTAATTCTGGAACACAAAAAGAAAACCTACTCTCAGACCAGCAGGGCCTGGGGGACCAGCAGAGCCAGGTTCACCATTGCTTCCTCTCTTGCCTTCCTCACCACTAGGACCAGGAGGGCCAGGAGGTCCAGCAGCACCCTATGTCAGAAAAATAGAGAAAAAGAAGAAATCAGATGCTGTGTTGCAGTTATAATCAGGCTTTTGACTGAAAAAAGCTTCACATTTTGCCACACTTACAGGCTCACCCTTGGCACCACTTTCTCCCTTGGCACCAGCAGGGCCTGGTTCACCCTAGAGTCCAAAACAAAAAGAGATCATAGAATTAGGCATCATTCAAAAAATCTCTCTTTCACCTGGAGAGCTTTCTCATGAATCAAAACAGTCTTTAATCATCTCATGCCATGCCTGCCTCTGTTGTTGAATAATGGTCAATGAGTACAATTGTATTTCTGGCTTAACAGCCATGAAAACAAACATGTTAGAGATGCTTAGAAATTGCATTAATTGAACTGTGACACATTCAGGGCTGATTCCTCTGCTGAGGATACCCACTGAGGGCCTAGCTGTGAGACTGCTGCCACATCTCTCATGCTACTATCAGCATGGACAGAGCTTAACAGTTCTTGCACTCGAAGAGAGTGCTAAGTGAACCTCTTGAGTCTTGGCTTCTGAAGCAAGTAGTGAGACACAGAAATGAAGTACAATGTTCAATTACAGTGCAGCAAGAAAAAATGTCTGCATTATAACAAAAATGTATCCAGAGGGAATCTTTTACAACTGTGGATGCTATGTCCAGTTTTCAAATGAAGATATGTACAAGGTCACTTACAACAAGTCCTCTAGCACCACTAGGACCAGCAGGGCCAGGAGGACCAAGAATACCACGGGGACCAGGCAGACCAGGAGCACCAGCAACACCAGGAAGACCCTGTGGAGCAGCAAGGAAAAAAGGTATTATGAAACCATTATCTTTTCTGCTGCTTTAACTGAATTTGGTTTTTTTTAGAGTGAACAAGTATGAGTATATTTGTACTTACAGCTGCACCTTTAGCTCCTGGAAGACCATTAGCACCAGGGTTGCCCTGTTAAGGAAGATAACAATGCTGGTTAATTGAGAATCAAAAGTACACCCATCCAACAATAGATAAAGTCTGGCAAGTTACTCACTGGAGGGCCAACAGGACCACTAGAACCAGGAAGTCCAATCTCTCCTCTTGGACCAGCAGGACCAGTAGGACCAACATTACCAGCAGGTCCAATTTCACCCTGTTTGAGAGAAGTACAGAACCTTCTGTCAGTGTACACAGTGTTATGGCAAGAGTGAAGCAATCCTATATTAGTCTGGCATTAAGAAGACAATCATATATATATTCCCTATTCAGAGGCCAGGAAACCAAGCAGCTGAGAGCTTTTAATGGATTTTAAAGGCACTGAAGTTGGGATGTCTAGTTAGGCTCCATCTAAGCTGAAAGCTAAGACAACAGATGCTCAGCAGACCTGAAAAGTTACATCATCACCAAGGATTAACCAGAAGGTTGATCTAAAAAAATCAGAATTACAATTCCAGTCTTATCTGCAGCCACGTGCCTCCAGCACTGGCCTGAGGTGCCACAGCATATGAGACCTAGCTGACCATTGTCTTGGACTTTTAGATGCCATTCACACTGATGCAAAATGATGCCTGATCAGAGCACTGTGCGATAGTATTCACAGTGGAGTAAATGACAGGAAAAAAGGTCCTTGCGCTTTCTTTCAGAAGCTTGTATTCCACTACAAAAAAATTGGATATAATGACAAATTATCTCCAGCAATTCTCTAAGCAGTCAGCATTCACCCTGGACATGTAGGCAGTCTTCTCTGATGCAGATGTGAGTGTGGTTACAGCATGTAATTTCAAGAGAAGACATCACAGTTTTCAAAAGACTTGCATTTTCATAAGAATAACCAAAATGGGATCTCAATTTTTTCCTCATCTTCCCTGCAGTTAATATTAAAAGGGTCCAGCAAACAATACTTTATTTTCTTCTAAGGATGGATTAAGATAAGTTTTGTCTGTGACACGGATTTTGTGGCAAAAGATCAGCAAAATTAGTAAATGCAGTATATGTGATACTCTTGGCTTCCTTGGGCACTCAAAATATTGAGACTCTTACCCAGGTAAAAATGCGAAGATCTGCGCAATAAAGTGAATCATTTAAGTTGTAGTCTGCAAGAGCAAAATTGTACTGCTCTGAACCTGAAAAGTTTAAATGCAATTTCTGCATTGTAATTTCAAGAACTGAAGTTGGAAGAAGCCCAATACTCAACTGCAGCTTCTTGGTCCTCCACTACTTCTGTAAAGTGATGTTATCTGCTGCTTTGCTTATTTAGTATGGTCCATGTCACCCTTTGAAGGTGTATTCAACTGCATCACACAGGAAGCAGTAAAAAGGTTATGTGTCTTCCTGAACCTGCCCAGCATCCATCTTCAGCTGTGAAGTAACCGCTGTATTTTAAATTAGCATTCTTATCTGATGTTCTCCAAATACGCTAGGGAATTCATCCTCATCCTGATCTGTAACTGATAAGAAAGCATTCCTACTTCATTGAGAGTGGGGTTTTTTTTGGTGCCTAACAACTCTAGTTAGTATATTGCATCTTCACTATCAAATGTACCAGGAGAAGCAGATATTCATACCTTAGCACCAGGAGCACCTGGGAAGCCTGGAGGACCAGCAGCACCAATAGGGCCCTGGAAAATGAAAAGGAAGCAGTTGTGTAAAAGTATTCAGTGATGACAGAAACATTTTGCTTGCAGAAGTAAACATATTACAAAAAATGCACATTTAGTCCTCACGTTACCACCTCAGAATACCTTTTCCAACTCCAAACTGACAGATTTGGTTTACTACAGACAGTTAAGAGCAAGGTCAATGCTTAAAAAAAACATTTGCAGTGCAAATTAAGAAAGAATTGGTAAAACCTTGCCTTGAGGCCAAACACCTGAGAAAGAACAGAGGATGGTCAGAGGCAGGCATCTGCAAGGCAAGGTGACTGATTCTACTGCATCTACTTATGGCTGTGAGATTTCTAATTACATTGGGACAAAATTCCTAATGTACCCAGACACATATTCATAGCATATATTCATAGCCTTTACTTTTTAGTGCATGCAAATACAAAGGGATAGTTTTTCTTCAATTATTAATAAAGTATCCAACTCTCTCATTGCTACTGGGAATTTATATCTACTTTTTTGTTGAGCTAAGATCTTTCAATTATAAATGCTTATTATGTGTAAAATAACTTCAGCCTGGCACAGACACTGGAACACAATGCAATGCTGTGCTGCTGCCCATTCTGAGTAACACCTCTGCAATCACCAGATTCAGAATATTTTTCATATAGTAACTCAACTGCCTTCATGTGAAACATCTTCAGCTAAAATGTTTTGGTTCTAGTACATCAGGTCTTAGCTGTAAGATCTCTATTTGCCTGCAATTTAAATGACCAATCACAGATATTTGTTGAATACCCTACTTGGGAGAACTGAAAAGAAATTCACAGCTATACTAACATTCTGCTCTGTTAAAGCACAAGAGGTGTTTGAAGTGACAAGGAACATTAAAATCAACTTTAGCAAAACAGAATCAAGTACAGCTGCATCACTGACTCAAATTTTGAAGGTAGGAAGAAAAAAACTATTCTGGGCTATTCTTCATTTGTTTTATAGTTTCAAAACTATGTCCTTGTACACATACTTATTTTGCTGAGAGAAATGAGATTTACTGAAGTCAGTGATATATTATGGCATTACTAATTCCTTTTCAATGGACAAATTTGCATTGAATTAATTCCTATTAGAATAGTTATTGTTTAGTAGTCAGATCAGGGCAGCCGGATCTCACTGGCCTTTCACACTAGCTCACATAATTCAGACACCAGTGGTAAATGAAAAGGGTTAATGCCTGATAGCACAGCACCGCAGGTGCAAAGCTGTGTTCAGGTGTGCATGCGTTATTTACAGTATATATATAATTACAGTCATCTGCAACATGTGCATGGTATATATATATCTGTGGAAAAGTATAAAATTTCTTTAGTTTTGGGATGAAAACTATTCTGTTAGACTGTTGGAAATAAGAATTCTATTCATTGGGTGTTTCTCAGTGAAATCTGCTGGGAAAGTTCCCCATGAAATCACCAGTGCAAATGAGAGAATATTTGGTTCCTTTGATATAGATGTGTTTAAGATAAATCCCGAGGCTCTCAGAATACTGTCTGCAAAGGGTTTATGTTTCATTAATTCTTTTTGTGATGGTATGATAAGCAACAAAGGACTGTGTTAAAAATATGAACACAATCAACTTCTCAGAAGCCCAAGAAATCACCTAAAAACAGGACAAGGAGCACAAGGCCTAATGGAACCATATTGTCAAAGAGCAAGACAAACTCACAGCAGGTCCAGTGGGCCCAGCACTGCCATCACTTCCACGAGCACCCTGTGAGGAAAGAACATGATAAATAGTTTGAAAAGAGAACTGAATATCAGAGAAAGCCACAGTAAGTGGCTGGTCATGATGACAGACAGATGGGAAGCCACTTACAGCTGGTCCAGGGGCACCTATTCTTCCTCTCTCACCAGGGAGACCACGAGCACCCTGAAAGAAAAAGTTAAATTAACTCATTTATATCTTTTCATTGACCATAGATATATAGATTTTTTTCCCTCTGCTAAGTCATGTTACTATTACATTAGAGTATCTAGCTAGCTGGAGAGTCACTGATGACAAATATTGAAGAAAATGCTAGCTAAACAAAATCTATCAGATCATAATTTCCCACAGAAGCAGTGAATACTTACAGGTTGTCCTGGGGTACCATTTTCACCAGGGGCACCAGGTTCTCCCTGTGAAGAAGAAAGTTTGGAGGCTTTAATTAATTAAAGGATGCTTTGGACAGGCAGCACAGCACCTTCAGAGAGATTTTCAACTGCTGGATCCTACGGTTTTTATCTTCTGTAGCACTTGCACCACAGTGTACAGTAGTATAGTCCTGAGGGTACAGAGACTGCAGTTGCCCCTGCATCTACTGGAACACAGTCAAATTGAATCCTTTTAGGAGAGGAGGGCCAGGGAAAGTTGCTTGACTTACCTAGCTCAGCTTTCTTTATCCCCTTTCTTTATTCTGATATTTACTCTGTAGTATGCATTTAAGAGATTGGGCCTGGATAGTCAATTACTAATTCAGATCAATCAGCAGCTGTTCTTTAGCTAGAGCAGAACCAGAATGATGCTTTCCTTTGCCTTATGTTAAGGTGACAAAGTTCCTGCCAAATGGCTGAAAAGAAGGATCTGCCTCAGTTATTTTTAACTTAAGACCAATACTACTGATTATTTGAGGTCTAGGTTGATCTACAGTAACAAGATTTGTCCTAGAGCACTTGTATCCTGATATACCTGAATGCACCTAATCTTAAATGCTGCAAAGAATGCAAGTTTTTGCCTTCATCAACTGCACAGTTATATCACAACTGACCTTAATTTATTATGCTGGTGTTTTTGAGTCAGAGTAGCACTCTTACTAGTTACTGTTCTAGTCTTTACTTATTGCTTTATCTGCTTTTGATGACCAATGACTGGGCAGATTGTTTGCTATCTCTTTACCATACTTTCTTCTGAAGGTAAACCTCTTGCAGTGATATTGGAGAATGGTATGTTACAGTTAATAACTCTATAACGAAGTAGTGCTAAGCTCTCAGAAACAAGCAAGAGGCAGAATCAGCATTTGAGTTTTGTTAAAAGTTCTTGAATACAAATCTCCTGTGAACCACTCAGCTGCAACTACCCCATACTGCAGTATTTTTCAAGAACACTGAGGCACGGCAGTGGAATGGGAGAAGAAGAAACTAAAAGAGAAAGAGTTTGCCAGAGATGTTTCTAGACTATATTTAAAACATATTTAAGGATTTTTTTTAAGTAAAGTGTTCAAATATGTACTAATCTGAAGATGGTAAAAAGGAAAAAGATTGTGAAGATCAAAATAACCTCAACTCAGGAAAGCACTTCATCTACCCAAATTTTTAGCAGAAAGCCTTACATTGAACATGTATCTCACACAACAGAGTTTTGTAGAAAAATGAAATGTTTTCATTTTAGCCTGCTTTAAAAAAACCCACCAAAATGCAAAATATAATCCACAGAAGAGCAGAGATAGCAAAAGCAGTCTGAAGTGCTACTGAACGGTCAATCACCAGGAGCCCAGTTCAGCAGCTCTTACTCACTGTTAAGTACTAACTTGACTAAGGGCTCAAGGATAAGGCCCCAGGAAAGTTCATGATAAGGTCCATGTGTTTGTTCTACATGGATCCACTGACTTCTAGATTATTGCAGCTGGGCAGTGTTTATTGGCAACATGGAAGACTGACTGGAGGGGACTTCACATGTTCTTCACTAAAAAGATCTATAAATGCATCCTACATTTTCAGATTTCTTCTTTACCTTGTTGCCAGGAGTACCAGGCTGTCCCTTTTGACCGTCCAGACCATTGTGTCCCTATATTGAGTAGAAAAATGAATACTGATACATATTTTCTCACAAATGGCTTTATACAGTCTTGTAACATAAATCCCTCCTCCCACACAAAATGATTTCCCAATATAATCTTCTGATTTTTCCAAAATAATCAATCTTTCATATCAGGCAATATAAAAAAACTCCAAGGAGGTTCATGCGCTCTTGACTTTCAGAGGATTTCTAGGGCTTTTCAGTATGTTGCACTGTTATCAGTCTTAAATATTCAGGGAAAATATGGATGTACTCACCCTAATTCCCTTAAAGCCAGGCAGACCAGGAGTTCCAGGGAAACCACGAGCACCCTAAAAAAACACAGTGCACAAATTATTGTCTCTCATATTATACATTGCAGTTAAAAAGAAAGAAAATGAATAAGTCTTTCAATAAAATTACCAAGTAGATTTGGGTCATGATCATTCAAGCAAGGAATACAGTTCAGATCCTAATCTCTCAGGACCAGACTTGTTCCAAGATTAACAATAATCAACCTGCTTTTACCAATTCTCAATCTCACAAGTTTCATGCATTACCACGTGATAGCCCAGCTGTTCTAGCTTCCTGTGCTAAGGTGCCTGCTCACCCGCTCCTGTGTAACTCCTCACGGTGACATTTCTGTTACTCATTACATTTGCTTTACTGGGAATGGGGTGGGGAAACAAACATCAAAACTAAACTATATGATATCCCTGAAGGTAAGGACTGACACTGGATTAATCCATATAAGGAATATTACTAGACTGTTAATGTGATGAAATTCTAAAACGTTTTTAAGTTTCACTGATTAGTGAATTGTTTTGTATTGTACGCAGTGGATCACTACATACCTGAGGGCCAGCAACACCCCTCTCACCAGGTCTTCCAGGTTTTCCAGGGTGACCCTAAAAAATCCAGTAAAGATGCACTAAGAAGGAAAGCTCCTTCTATAAAATAACAACATAAACCATTTAAAAAAAAAAGAAAATACACTGGCAAAGCTTCTCTTTTTCAATAAATACAATAAATTCAATAATAATTTTAGCTTTCAAGTTTTCTTCTTCCTGTATTCAGAAAGCTAAATAATGTTTTTGGAGATGTTTTGGAGTTATCCAATTTTCTGTACATTTCCAGCATACTGCATCTCTTGTACTGTAAAATAATTATTTTAGGGGCTTATATATTCTATATATTATAGAAGAATGTAAAAATTATGGCAAATAGAATGCTTATCTTAATGATAACCTGATTGTTAGAGTTGAATCACCACCCCAAAAGAGACAAAAAACATTTAATAACCACTTACATCTTCACCAGCCTTTCCTGGAGGACCAGGGGGACCACGAGGACCCTGGGGACCCTGTTAAAAATAGATTGAGGATTACTTAAAGCATCATTCTTCCTTTAAGTCTTTCCACTGGTTTCTGACTTGAATTGGAGTGTAGCTGAAGCCTAACTGACTTTGCACTTTATGATTCCAATTTGAAAGAGCCTGAGCCTGAGTGTTCAGCTCTGTTTCTGTAACAGGATCAAGTAGGACTATCCAAACATTCAAAGATGTGCAGATGGATAGGAGAAGTGGACCTAAGCATTATGAGCCTATTTTGGTGTGCTATTTCTAATGTTAACAGTGTCTGCATGTGAAACCTGTACTTACTGTTTGACCAGGTTCACCAGGCTCACCAGGAACGCCTTGAAAACCGGGAGGACCCTAGAAGATGAGGTAGATATTGTTAGCTTTCAAACAAGCTAATTTGTGATTTTTTAGATATGTCAATGTCAGCAGGAGATATAAGACTGTACTTACAGGGGGTCCAGATGCTCCAGGTGGGCCTCTAGGTCCCATTAAACCCTAAGGGAGAAAAATTACAAAATCTTTTTAAAAGCCACCATTACATAAATGCATCTATAACACCAATTCCTGGTATTCCTATAATACTGTAAGCATTACAGTTTTCAGTGTGCAACGTTCAGATCAAACTAGAGGAAGTTAAAAGATCTGCATGAATTTGCACAGGTAGTCCAAGTGCAAACAGATCTTCTAAGGGCAATGAAACATCAGAGAATCCAGTAGGATGATTAGAAATGTTCCATTATGGCTATGAACCTTGTGATTAGTCTTCTTAATCTATTCTGGCTTATTAGCAAGTGCACTGGCTCATTCTTCTAAGTACCCTCTACCTCCCTGTGCAGAAACATCCAGAATTTGAAGATGAGGGTCATAACACATTGTGAAAGGCTCTTATATATATTGTGTATACATCTATTTCAAATAATGATCTACTTCTATTTATATATTTAATTGCTTTCTGGTTTTAATTAAATTCTCTTCATTTCACTTCAAAAGAAGTCACTAACATACTTTTAAAAAGGAAATTTCCACTTTCATAACAGTTGTCTTAAGCCTTAATAAGCAAGCAAACAATTTTGAAGTGAAATTTAATTTGGACTTCTATTGTCCAAATGAATAATTTAGGAGATGTTTCAACAGAAATCATTACGTTTTAAATTGGTTTTAAAACTTTCTTAGGAACTTTTGTAGGTTTTCCTCACTACAAGATTAAACTCATATGCCAAATTTTCGATGGCTTATGTAACTTTCCCATAAAGCTGAATACCTTTCATTAAGAGGAATAAATGCCTATTAATTACAGGTATTTATTTATGGAAGTTAAAGCAATGTTGTGGATATAAAAATATGCAGTAATTCTAGGAAAAATAACTCTTTCTGGGCAGTCTGAATCATATGTGCTACTAAAACCATGTGAATTTCTTCACAAATTATATTCCATAATTATCTTTCTCTCCCTTTCTAACTTCCCAATCTATTGCATTTTCTTCATGAAACTTAAAACTTCCTCACAGAAGGTAGATTCTACTGCTTTTGCTGTCAGATGAACACTAACTGACTCAAAAATTGGAACTTAGAAAATTGTGACATCCCAAGTAAATCCTCATCTACATTTTCTGATTTATTGTCAGACATTGAGGGCAGAACTTGATTAAAAGTACTCCTTTTTCCTATATTTAGTATCTAAATAGACACCAAAAGATTTTCCAGAATTCATTTAATATACAGTATTTTTAGAAACGGAGACAAGCACTTGACCCAGAATAATCCTGGGCAGCCTTCATCCTGCTGCTCACCCATCAGGTGCACTGGCTGTGACATCAGTGTGTTTGGTGAATTTAACCCATATGTTACATGTGTACACCGAAAATACCTGCTAACATCAGGAAGCATTAGAAATTCATGTGGAGCAGCAATAAACTCCTTAAATTCCATTTGGACATAGTACACAGTAAACAAGGATATCAAATGAGTTGTATAGCCATGGAGGGAAAACGGTCACCAACTGGAGCTGAGATGCTGAGTTACTTTCTAGATCTATGTCTGCTTTAGAGATCAGCTTTACAATCATTCTACCTAAAACACAGTCTTCTGTCTCGATAGGGTAAAGTAAAACTACATAAAAGCATGTGTGTTATCTGACATCAACTTAGGAGATTCACTGATTCATAAAAGTGTTAAACATATTCAAGATGAAATATGGTCTTGGGACTGTATATTTAAGTCATAAGACTATTTCAAACACATACATTTCAAAGACATATATTGTCCTACATCAAAGGATCAGTTTACAGCCTGACTCAAAATACGATCAAAACACTAACTTTAAACCATGTTTTGCATTAATACAGCTGGATTAGACTCAAAGGAAAATACTACACACCCATGCCAGTTACCAAGTGTTCTATCATATACCTACCATAGGTCCTGGGCCAAAATCAGCTGCTTTAGATGGATCATACTGAGCAGCGAAGTTCTGTATGTGACAAAAAGTTTGAAATTAAAATACTAAAAATTTTGCTTTAAAAAGTATTTCTTATCAACATTCTACATCTAAACATCATCTGACTTGTTACACTTGCTACATGGTTTGTTAAAGCAGCATACATACAACTCAGTAAACATAGCCCTATTATAATTACATTTCTATTCACATTTCCAGGAAGATTTTACTGGAAACACCACTTCAAACAGTGGCCTCAAATATCTGTGCAGAACAGGTAGAGAGGCATTGCAACAGTGCGAACTGAAAATTAAGAATGTAAACTCGATGCTCATCTAAAATTGCAAACTTTCTTTAAACTCCCAAATTGCTCTGCCTAATTTTCAATAAGGGAACTTGTGCACATTTTCCACTGCCTTGCTTAAGTAAAATTCATGTACCAGCCCTGACAGATGAAGTAGGCCCTTCAGCTTCAAATAGAACTGAGGAGCTTAAGCCTCAGAAACTGCAGTGGATTGTTGATATTTTATCAAAATGGAAAAAAGTTCTACATGACACAACTGAAAATCCTTTTCTTCCTTTTTTTTTTTTTTGTTTGATTGTTTTATTAGCATATTAAAACAAGGAAAATTAATGAAAGCAGTTTGAGATTTGCAAATGGGAAAAGAAACAACTGCTACCCATATTGAAGGCAAAAGAGTATTTTTCCATGCAGAAGGATTTACCAGACTTGATCAATACAACACTGTCTATGTCTTCAAGCTGCCTATGCAAGCTAATGTCAAGCAAAGAGTTAAATTCTGCAGAGAATACATCACGGACACCTGTGCAGAAAGTGCGTACGCGACACAGTCCATTTACATTCTGCAGCATGAATACAGATAGAAATGAAAAATTCTAAAAAATATACTCTAAAATTCTACAGGACTTTTAAGTATTGATTTTTAGCCTGAGGGGTAGTCGTCTTCAGCTTATTCCAACACAGCTGCTGTCTGTTGAACCCAACTGCGAAAGTTTATTTTCACCATCTCCTTAACAGCATTGGATTCATTTAGTTGAATCCTAACCCATAAAATTATGGCTGTGTAAATTTAATGCTAATTAACAGGGTTGCTTTGCTCCTCTGCCTAAGTCCCTGCTGAATACAGAATTCAAATTTTCCATGGAACATTCACTCCCAGAGGAAAGTTTAATTGGAACTGGGACCATCAATTTCTTAAGGCTCAAAAAAGAATGTTTCTTCTACTTTCCAACGCAACATCAGTATTTTCCAGCAGATATACATTTTGCCTTAGTCACAAAGCACAGTTTTGGTAGTAGGAAGTTTGGATGCCTTACTCCGCCAAGACCTGGAGGACCAGGGGGCCCTGGAGGTCCTGGTAGTCCATCTTCACCATCTCTGCCTGGTGGACCTGGTGGACCCTAGAGTCAAAAAGAGGATTATAAAGTGAACATTAGAAGTGGCTGAAGAAATCTCTGATGTGATAACTTCATTATCAACCAGGCACCTACAGCACACCCTACAGCAGTGCTATATATGCAGTTTCAACAAATGCCTAACTTGAGAAGATACGTATAGCCTGATTTTTTGTTGCCTCCCCATACCTCATATCAGGTATGTACTAGAGCTTCATATTTGAGAAGATTTATAGGGGAGATATTTCATTTATGCTACCGAAGCGTAATCTCCAAATTGGGAAGTTTCATCTTAAGCAACCAGATTTTGGACCTATACATTCCTAGTGACCCATGTGGACCCACACAAAGTTACTCAAGTTTTGTCATTGTGGCAATTGAGGTGAGGTATTTAATTTGTTTAGTATTTTGGATCCAGTTCAGTGCTAAATGAAATCCATAATAAATGGATTTCTAAAGGAGCAGGATTAGACTTCCTACATTCAGGATAAAGCATGTATCTCATTTCATTAAATTAATTTAATTAGTGGAAGCCTAAAGCAAATATCCAGCTGACTATACAGATACAGTCTTCCTAATAGTTCCCTTCACATTTGTCAGCATACTATGATCTCAAAACCTCAAGAGCTCCCTATCAATGCTATGGCATTTTCATTTTCAGAAGACACTAGAAGACACACAGCTACAAACTACACAGATAAGTATGCGAATTTCAGAATGCCACTTAACAAAGAGCAGCAATGATGCAGAAGCAAAACAGAAAAGCAAATATCAGCAATATGAATGAGCAGTACAACTAAATTATTCAACTGTCCTCATTCATGGTTACTTTTACAATGGCCTTTAATAGTACAACATCTGCTTTGGCTAGTAGAGGGTAGATGACAAACGTCTAGCTGCGAAGAAGAGAGCTTTTCCAAGCCATCTTCAGAGGTACAGATAACGAATGATCCTCAAAACTGGCTTTGTCTATTAAGGGTTATCCAGATACCATATTGTTCAAAGACCACATCTTTATGTGTCAGTTTTCCCCTCTACACTTCCATGCACTATTTCCATGGTGAGCAATTGGAAGAACATTTTTCAAATCATCACTTGGAGTGCTAGGCTGCTATATGATCTCAACCACATCTGCTCAGGCACAATGACCATAATTAGGTTGCTGAGGTACTGGTAAACGGGTAACTTGGTTTCTTTTTTGATGAAATTGTACATGCAAGCTTCTACAGGTACATTCATTTAATATCACAATGATGCCTAAACTTATTTTTTACCCTACTGTTCTTCAAACAACTGCTGTTCAAAGTTCACAAACAAATGAATGGCCTTACCCTTTCTCCCTGTGGCCCTTTGTCTCCTCTAGGGCCCTGCAGGAAGAAAATAACACTTAATGAGTTATCGTGGAAATTTTCCAGGAGGATACAGGGAAACAGATACTCCAAGAATAATTAGTGTTCATGAAAAAGTGAAAGGCAACTGCACATACAGGTCCAATAGCTATTTTCCACAGACAGTATATTCTTTTTCCCCAATAAGCTACTGGAAATAGTCCCTGTCACTACTGTGTGAATTAAAATTATCACTGCACAGACCACAGAAGAAATTGCAAAGTTGGTTTTCACCTTTACTAAATAACTAGTTCTAATTTAAAGTAGGGACTGTTATAAATAAAATAGAATCTATTTAGCTTTTAAGACCTGTACAGACACTGCTGTACTATTCAATTCACATAAATCTTTCTGAAGGAACTCTGACTAAGAATGCTACTTGGATGCAGTTTATTTCTTAGTAGGCTTAGTTCTGCTCATGGATAAAGCACATTTATTTTGAATTATTTAAATTCACCCTGGTGTTTAGATGTTGCACTGATTGTTCCCTCCTTTTTAGTACCTCTTCATCTCAGTGCTAGAACTATTTTCAGAGAACACTGAAGATAATGAATGTAGTCAGTTTTCCTTTCATCCAATATTCAACAAAATATTAATCTCCTGAAGATTATCTGATATCATCCCCAATTCCACACAAGAAAAAAAATGCTTACCTTACGCCCTGCAGGTGCCTGGAAAAAATAAAGAAGAGAATTAAAAAAGTTAAAATTTCTCCCAATATTTTAAACTAAAATAGTGTATAAATTTAGACTCATCTTCTTACATAACTACACTTTTCCTCAGTACAGTGTATTTAAGTATGCCCTAAGGTTTTACATTACTATGAAGGCTAGGAGTTTATATATAGCAAAGATGCATGTAACTACATGAAAACATTCCGTTGAAGACTGACAATTTTACAACTATTACAGCCTAAAAAAACTAGCATTAAAAAAAAGAAGTCACACCTGAGCTCTTCCATAATCTTTCTGTGCAATGAAATTTAGACTGTAAAACTGGCTTTAAAGTAGAGTCTTCTCCAATCCAAACTGCCAGGTACAATGCCCAAACACCACTGCTGTGTTACTTTCTCCTCATGGTCTCTACACCTATGAAGGCAGTCTCTTAGAAAGGCCGTCCCACTTGTGAAATCGGGGTGGGTACCTTTCCAGGCAGTACCTTCAGGATTTAACCACCATCTTTCCATGACCATCTTGAAATGAACTTTAGAAAGTAATGCTGCCACAAGAAAAGAAGCCTAGCCTGTTAATTGGAGTGTTACATATTAGATAAAGAAATTATACTGACCTCACTCACATCTGCAAAAAGAAGGGGAAAAAAAAGATATATAATTAGAATGTGGCTTCAGTTATTTTACAAGTTTTACATTTCATTGCTTTTAATTCAAAATGCAATTTTCTTTATTTTCTTAATGCAATAAACATTTTCTCTATGTAATTTCTTACTTTTAAGATGATTATCTTAGACTGGAAAGACTTGCAGATGAAATTGCCATGTATTCCAAATTCAAAACAGACGTGCTAATGAAATTAAAGCAATTAATGTGATTGATGCAGTAAAAAGGCAGATATCGTCTATAAGCCTGCTCTAAATATTCTTAAACATGCCTCTCTAGAAACAAAAGCACCTATGTATTTTCACATGTGTGCGTGCAACAGATTAATAAGTCCAGACAGGCTGATAAAAGTGAAGATGTTGAATTGTAGGAGTAATCTTAAATTTTGGTCTAAGTAGCCCCATCACACATTTTATGGGGAATGGTTCTGGCCACACATACCTATTTCCACGATTTCCTGTAAAAGCGTGTAACAGGGAACACCTTGAAGCTATTAAACGCCAAATGGCAAATAACTTTATGTTATGTACTACTAAGCATGCTATTATTCATTAGTTGGAAATACAATTTTTCTGAATTTCTTAATTTACAATTAAAAACCTATTTTGGCTTAAACTCGCTATAGTAAAAGGGTCTCATATCTCACTTGAATGCCAGCAATTTGACCTCATCCCTAAGTAGCAGGTTGTTGGAGATTTTTCCACAACGTGTCACTTTGGCAATATATGATCACACTGAACTCAGACGATTCGTACAGTCCAGCAAAAGGTAACACTGCTGAAATGCTGAAAGCACTGAAATACCGTCGCAGTACACACCGATTGCCTGTGCTAACCCAACATAAAATTAAAGCCATTACTGCCCCCAGGTGATGGTGACACTGGCGACTACCCAAACCCATTGCGGGCAGCGCGGGGGCGCTCGGTTCGGGATCCCCCACACGAACGGCTCCGTCTCCTTGGCGAAGGCGCTGCTACCGCCCGTCACCGAGTATGGGTGGGGGGATGTCCCCAGAACGCCCCGCCAGAACGGCCCTCCCGCCGCCCCTCGGGCGTGCCCACGGCCACCGCGCTCCCCACCGCCCCGGCCCCTCGTCGTCCCCCGGGCTGGCAGCGGCGGGCAGGGGAGAACGGGGCACAGCCGGGGCACGTTCCCGGGGGCTCCCAGCGCCCTGAGCGGGCAGCGCAGGGCTGCTCCATCCCTCCTCCGCCCTGGAACGCGGCCAAAGCCCAGGTCAAAGCCAGCCCTGCAGAGGCACGGCGGCCAGAGGCTCCGGGGGGCACTTCCCAGGGCGCTGTCCCGCAGAGAGGCGGGAGAGGGCACAGCTTCGGCCCCAGCCGAGCGCGCAGAGCGCGTTTCTCTCCCACCGCAGTATGTGTGTGTGTGTGGGTGCGCTTTTTCCTCTGCGATGGGGGGCATTAAATCCTCTCTCAGCGAACATCGGGGGGCCGCGCTCCCTTTTCGGACTGGAGCGGAGCAATATTGCTTCCCTGCCTCCTTTCTCCTGCCTTGTATCGTCCTACCCTCCCCGGAGGGCCCCTGGGGTCGGCTCGGCGTGCGGGGAGCTCCGCGGGACGGGAGAACAGCCCCGCCGCGCCGCGCTGTGTCGCGGGCCCCGGGGCGCCGAG
>VZRE01002595.1:0-342936 GCA_013396775.1 Cephalopterus ornatus | reverse complement strand
GCCCCTCTCGCCCCGCTTTTCTGGGAGCGCGGCCGGGAGCCTCGCCGGGCAGCCGGCTGGCAGCGCCCCGACGGCGTTCAAAGCGGGAGCTGTCCAGGGCCTACGGAGCCTCCCGCCCTGCGGGAAAGCGGCCGAGGGAGCCGGGACGAGGCTGGATCTCACTCAACATCTCTCCGTCGTCCCAATACGACCAAGAACAAAAGGCGACGCTCCTCACATCCCCGGACCCTCTAGCCTGAGCCCTCTAGCACGGTCATCCCGGTCCCTCACCCCTCGCGTTTCCCCGCGGACAGTGGGTGCCGGGACACCGACGGCCCCTCAGCCCGCTCGCAGCGGCCGCCGTGTCCCGGCCGTTCACTTTCCCCGGGGAAGCGTCTCGGGCCAGGGCGCAGACAGAAAGCCGCCAGTCTCCTCTCCCGGCTTCGCGGCCGCTGGGGTAGTGTGTGTGTGCGGAGGGAGCCCGGGATGCCCCGCAGCCGCCGTCCCGAGCGTTCCCCGCCTCCCGGCCCGCTGGATGGGGCTCTCCGGGCGCAGGGAGGAGGATGGGCGCTCGCGGCAGTTCCCCTTCCCGACGGCCACCCGCCCACCCAGATGAGGGAAAGCTGGCGGGGTTGTTTGCCACGTCTGCCCAGCCGCCGGCTTCTCCCTTCCCGGGGGAGGGGGCAGAAGGGGGTGTGAAAGGAGCTGCCCGCGCTGTGCCCCTGGGGCTGGCGGCGACGGGCCGCCCCTCGCGGAGGGCAGCGGGGCCCTATCGTTCCTCCCCGGGCGCCTCTGCCCCCTGCGACTGAGGGCGGGGGGCTGCAGTCACTCGGGGTCGTCCATCTCGGCCCCCTCGGCTGCGGGGAGCTGACGTGGTCCCTCTGGCCAGGCCAAGCGGCGGCCGTGGCCAGCCCCCTCCCCCCCCACAGGCTCTTCCAAGGCGGGCAGCCCGTCCCCTCCCAAGCCCCTTCTGCTCGCCGGAGTCCCGGGGAAAAGGCAAATAGAATCCCCGTCTCAGCGGGGTGGGGGGCCTTCTCCGGGGCGGAAAAGGCGAGGAGAGCGTCCGTCCTCGCACCTCTTCCCTCCCCCAGCCCAGGCTGTGGGTCGCGAAGCAGGCGGATCCTGCTCAGGCACACCAGAGAGCCGCGACAGCCTCCGAGCTGGCGAGAGAGCTCCGGCGGATGGAGCGGGAGGACTCCTGGCAGCGGGACAGCAACGCCCCCTGACCACCCCTGAGCCAAGCGGCTCGTCCCCTCCTCAGCCTGTCCTAGAGGAGGTGCCGGGGCTGTATCCAGCCCCATTTATCAGCTGCCTCCGGGGGAACACGTACAGGGAGCATGGGAAAGATGGGGGCACGGCCGTCCACCTGAGAGGGGACTCCACAGAGGTTGTGCCCCAGGGGCACTGCCAACACCGGGCACCGCCGAAAGCAGCATCCACATGTCGGGAAGAGCCAGCCGTACCCAGCCGAACTGCCTGCCTGGAGCCGTCTCCGCGGACGGGACGGTTCCTCGCAATCTAGAGCGCCGCTGGAATGGAAAAGCCTGCAGCTTGGATAGAAAAAACCAAAGCATTAGGAAAAGGTGGTCCAACGAAGTACATGTGGCCACAAAATAGGAGCTCAACAAATGATGACAGAATGAAACATTGTAATAAAATTATATGGCATAAACGGTATACAAGTATTCTTTCAGATTACCTTTCATGTGAATGGTATCACTTTAGATCCAGTAGGATTTTGAATTAAACTGGGCAGCGAAGATAACTACTTGAAAGTTTGTATCAACATAAACCTAAAGTAGCTCAGTGAGCTTTAAGCAAGATAAAATAATAAATGAAATTAAACCCAAAGCACTGAGACTCAAGTCCGAGTATTTCCTGACAATACTTAGAGTGAACAGTGTTTTGTTTTTTTCAAACTTGTTCCTTGAAATCAGCCACTGACAGTACAGCCAGAGTTTTTCTTCCTTTTGACTCTGCTGAGTCAGCTCAGCACAACAGTTATTGACTGATTATAATAGTAATTAGACTCTTTTGAGACTGCATATGTATAAACCGACTTTACAGATGTTTTCATGAAATGATAGCCCTTTTCTACTGATGGAACATTTTGATGGTGCAGGAATGAGGACACGAATCCTGACCAAATCAAACTAAACCTCCATCCTGCCCACGAAGTTTCACACAGGAAAGACAAGCCCCCATCCCAATGAAGGGAAACGCCCTGCAAAGATGTGGATCTTCAACTACCATATCTACCATAAAGCAGATGGCTGAGGGAGACGTAGCCAGAAGCTCAGCAACATACAAAAGCAGTTGAGATGATATGAAACTCTTTAAACTTCTTAAAGAGATGAATTCTTGGTATGCTCCAGCCATTTCAGGATTCATGCATATGGATAGGAAAAAGAAAAGAGAGATAAAAAAGAGTAATTTATTGGTATGGCTCTCTCCCCAGGTTTATTGGTCTCTTTTCAGCAATCCACCATGCTGAAAAATCTGTAAGTTCTCATAGCCATCTCATATGTATACCTGACCTTTGAAGCCTATGGTCATTTTTTTCACTATCAGTCACCCACAGTCTTAATATTTTGAGGAAAGATGAGGAAGGAAAGAGAGGAATCTCTTTTACTTCTGTCATCAACACTAATTCAAGCCACATGAAATGATTTTAGGATAAGTGACAAAGGCCTACGCAGTTGATCTTCCTACAAGGTATCTCTGTCAATACAGACGCTGTCAGTTGCTATCATGAAGGCAGGCTACATTGCTCATCTTCTCTATCTAAGCATGCAAAAATAAGCTGATAAACTTGGGGTGAAAAAAAAAGGAAATGCTCCCTTAAAAAGGGAGTGCTTAGCGGCTTTGGTTCTGTAGTGTGAAATCAGAAATATTTTTTCCTTAAAGTACAGTTAGTGTGAATAGTTGCTAATATGCAAATATCACATTAGTATTTTGACTTCTGAGGCAACACAAGTAACATCACAGCTTTTGGAGCCATTAGCATGCCAGAAGTGATTTGATCAGCCAGCTTGAACAAGTAAACATCTAAGAACTCTTTTTCCCTTTGGATCATGCTTGTTTAAAGGAACTATTTCACACTGAAGCCAGTGATGCCTATGGCACAATTTAAATTGAAACTGATGATAATAAAAAATATCCTCTACAAAATTTGCTGTTAGGGCAAGTTTTAAAAGAGAGGAGTTACAGGCGATGTCAAAACAGATTTCTCATTATTTTGAACAAATCTTTAGAATATAGACCAAAAATTATGAAAACTGTAACTTTTTAATACATACATTGGAAAATATTTTCCATGTATGATCTTTCAAAACTTATCAGTCAACCATTGAGCCATTATCATAGAATCATAGAATCATAGAATAGAATGGCTTGGATTGGAAGGGACCTTAAAGATCATCTAGTTCCAACCCTCTTGCTGTGGGCAGAGACACCTTCCACTAGACCTGGTTGCATGTACAACCTGGCCTTGAACACTTCCAGGGATGGGGCATCCACAGCTTCTCTTCATAACCTGTTCTAGTACCTCACCACCCTCACAGTAAATAATTTTTTCCTAATATCCAATCTAAACTTACTCTCTTTCAGTTTGAAACCATTCCCACCTGTCCTATCCCTTCATTCTCTTGTAAATTGTTTCTCTCCATCTTTCTTAGAGGCTCCCTTCAGCTACTGGAAGGCCACAATTAGGTCACCCCAAAGTCTTCTCTTTCTCTTTTCCAGGCTGAACAATCCCAACTCTTTTAGCTTTTCCACATAGGAAATGTGCTCCATCCCTCTAATCAACTTGGTGGCCCTGCTCTGGACTCACTCTTACAGGATGATGACCCTCCTGTGCTGGGGACCCCAGAGCTACATACAGTACCCAAGGTGGAGTCTCACCAGAGTGGATTAGATGGGCCAAACAATTATCTAGCCAAAAATTTAACACTGTCTGGCCAGCATCATATTACAAGAAAACACAGAACAATGCTAGAGTTTGGAGAAAGATCTCCATCTTTTTTGACTGTCCCCAAACCCCATACCCCATGTTGGATAACAGGGTTTGGTGTACTCTCAGATTCAAGATCTCCTCCAGCTGATATGAATGGGAGAACCACAGTGTTTGTGGTTGGTGCAAATTGTTATTAATTTCTTTACATCTGTTTCAACACACAGTTTCACACCTTTGTTCAGATAATGGATGCGTGCCCAACAATATAGCGGTAACGTGTGAGCAGTGAAGATGCCTAAGGGAAGTAGTTTCTCAGTGGGACTCTTTTGAGTACTGAGACTGGTCCAATGACATTATTTGGCTTTAGTCTTCCTTTCGTAGTATACATGTGAGGGTCTATATGATTTAATGCAGCATTAAGCTGAAACTTTGGGTAGTGTCTGCTCTGTAGACATATCAGCTTCATTAGAGCTATCTTTGATAAAATTCTTTATGATTCTGGACTTCACATCTTAGCTTGGTTATAGTCAGTATCTTGCTTTGAATAACAAGGAAACTAGTACTTTGTCAGTGGAGAAAATATGGAAGGGGTACCATGTATTCCCATCACCACAATTCATTGTTTTATGCTTGCTGTTTTCTGCTTGACTGCTTAGTTTAAAAAAACCCCAACCAACCAACCAAAACAAAAAAAGTTGTGCTGAGCTCTTACAGGAAAGTCCTGAGGAGAGATATCATAGTGCAAGGAATTTCTACCAGTCCTCTTCACCCTCTGTTGAAGGGCCAGGTATGCCAAGGCACCTGTGGTCAGGACACTGTTCCCATGTAGGACTAAAGAGATCTAAGAGCATGGCACAGGTACATAGAGCCACAACTTGGCTGTTCCATGGATCATCATTTAGAGGGAGTCCATAAGGTGCCAGTAAACGGTAAGGAAGCAGGAACATGGTTCTTTGTGCAAGCAGCTCATAGACATTGACTTCTAATACTTCTTTGGTGCTTTAAGACAGTTATTTCAGAATCATTTAAAGTGGCTTTTGAGAAGTAGTCCAGCAAATGGACTTCTAATGGGAAATAAACAGGTTCTATGTGAACAGCTATGGCAGCTGCTTCATTTAGTTTCTGTTCCACAGTGGCTGTCTATAGCTGAAATAAATCATCATCTGTTATTCTCAGCAGGAATAATAGATTCTCAAAAAAGAACAACTGATAGGCAGCGAGCAGCTCAGCAGCCCATGGGGTAGTGCTGTTGAAGGGATCAGTAGAAGAATGTAATGGAAAACTTTCCTCAATTATACATAAGTAAAGGCAAAACAGAGGATGACCCAATGCTGCTTAACTGAAACTGTCTAGTTATCCTTCTCAAAAGGGGTAAACTTCCACAGCAGCAGTCAGTGAGCTTTCTGGGTGGTGTTTGCTTATTTAAAGTATATACCATTTTTCCTCTTTTTTTTTCACTTTTTCTTATTTGTTCCTCAAAGGTTACATATTTAGGGATTGAGGAGGTCAAAACAAAGACTTGTTTCATATATTGATAGAAAGCTCATTTGATTGTTACTAAAGCCAAACCAATTTATCATGTTCAAATAAATTCAGGACACATAGACCTTTTTTCAGGTCACTATCAACTCAATCTATTGATATATATGTATATATATATATATGACACTGAAAGTCATAATGCAATTATTAATTATGATAATTTACTAAATTTTTAAAAACCATTTAGGCTGCACTTATAGCATTTAATAAAACTGTAAGCCTGCATGGCTGTTATAAACATTCTTCTACACTGGCTCTGATTCTGTGCTCCGTCAGATAATATGATGGAAACTCACATTGACTTCAATAATGTTAAAACCAGGCCTGTATTCAGTATAGTTATACATCTCTTAAGTAAGCTTCATCAAAGAATTCATTACTTTTTTTTTTTTAATTTCATCTTTAATTGTCTAATTAGGGTTTTTCTGCCTATTTGCCAGCCGCAGAATTTTGTCTTAAGGCAATCAAAATTCTCAACAAAAACAGGAGGCAAGATGAACTTAAGGCAGGTGGTTCTTTTAGGATGATCATCAGACTCTGTAGGAATAGTTGCGCTTTTGGAAGAATTTGTGATAGGAAGCCAGAACCCGTTTTTTGCCTAGGAAGCCTTTTCCCCTTTCCTTTCGGCATTTCAGAGAAAGTTGCAGAGAGAGCTGTGTTATCTCTCTGCTATGCCGGAGAGAGATAACCCTAGCAGACATGCACAGAGGCCTTGGGAAGGCTGGGGAGAAACAGAGAGGATACTAAAGGCCCTGGAGAGGGTGGGAACTTGCCTTTTCTCCCTGGGGCCTGGTGCTTCTACAGCCCTGTAAGGTTTTTGTATGTTTTTCGTGTTCTGGCCTTCTAAATAAACTTTTTTTAAATTCCTTCCACTGCCTTGGCATTTCTGGGGATACCTGTGTATCTTACTTTATAGACTCAATAAATTCTAGCAAAAGCAAATTAAAGTAATGCTGGTGAGAATGCTTTCTCTATATCAACACACACATTAATGGATGTGTGTAGACAGACTCTAAATAAGTTGGTGATGTGGTAATAAGTTCTGGCATACCAAGCTTGTACCACTGTTAATCAACATATTGCTAAAGTGGGGATCAAATCACAGCATTAAAAAATTTCCATTGCATCTTTATGGCATAGCACTGTGAACAGATACAGAGCCTCAACTCCTGGGGACTTTCAGAACTTTCTTTGAGAGAAGAGAAAACAAAAATGCAATGAACACCACTTGAAGCGGGTCTGTAAATATCCATTCCTACAAATTCTCTACAGGCTTGGGAGTGATAAGGTCAAGGACTCAGAACTACATGAATCAAATATGCACTGGAAAATTGGAGAGGTAGAGATCAGTGGAGCAACTGAAAGTAAGCAAAGAAGATCATGAGCTGTATTTGTGTGAAAATGTATTTGCATAGAACGGTGTGGATGATATCATATAAAACTCTAATTATTGCTTGATACAATTACTATAGCAATCAAAATCACAGAGGAAATATTAGAGGAGACTGCCAAATCACTGATATCTTGCCTTGAAATTAACTAGTGAACAAGTTTGCTGCACAATTAAAGTAAAAAAAACCAACATGAAAACAAACCATCAAAAGAAACCTGAACCATAACTGTTTGTAGTAGGTAGGAAAAGAATCAGTCTTTTTGTTACCTTCAAGTCCTGAATTTCAATCACCATAATAATTAAAGGAAGTTTTTCATATCAAGTGATAATTTTCAGCTACAATAAAGAGTACATAACTCACAATTTAGAGGAAAGAAATCTGTCTCAATAAAGGAAGTACCTTCAACCCAATTCTTCATTACATGGATACCATTTGTTATGCAAACTGACAGTCAGAAATAAGTGCAAGTAAAGGCTTGTTTCAGACAGTGCACGTCAATGAAGTTAGCTTCTGAAGCAACTAAATTCCCACAGGCAGTGGCTATAGTTTTCAAGTGTATTTAAATACTACTTTGAAAAATGAGGCAGCATGCAAATGTAAGTTATATTCAGCAACAACACTACCCAGTCAGTCTAGGCTTTTCCATGACTAAAACTTTTCACCCCATGTCATCCTGAAATGCTTTCATCTCCTGCAGAAGCTATGGACAGATCTCTTCTCTGCTTCATGTGGAGTTAGAATCCCTCATTCTGGAAGGAGGATGCAGAAGAAATAATATGTGTTAATTATTTTTGGATGTCCTTCTCACAACTTTCTACTTCCTATTCACTGAAAAGATAAATAAGATATCCTGCTGCAAACTAGAGAAAAACCTGAGAGCATCTGAGTACAAGGAAATGAGCATATGCTCATGTCACACAGAGGCAAATATGAAATCTCCTTGTATATTCTGTATCATCAGCTCTGGGCAAGATTTTTATGGTCATCCCATGCAAACTCCAATCTCACTGTACAGATACTTGATCATTAGAGGAGTCTGAGTGGGAACAAAGGGAAAAGAAAACTGCAGCGGGGAATGTATATCCTTTTTTTTTGCTGTGAGTTAATTTAATATTACTTAGCTGCTTCAAAATCCATAACTTACCCTGCATCTTAGTGTTGCCACACTCCAGATGATTTCTGACTGGGGCTGCCCAGCTGAACACTCATTGCTTTGTTTCCAGACTCTCATATTTCTCAGCTTTTTCCACATTGCTGGAACTGCTGGCCCTATTGCAGGGAAGAGCTCTGCTGAAGAGAAAAACACAATCTTGCTGTCCCTTTTTCAGGCACAAACATGAGTTTGGGACAAGAGGAATGGCATTCTTGATATTTATGCAGAATTTAGGTTTGCTCTCTGTTCTTTCAACAAAGGTTGTAACAATATCTCAAGAACAGGAGAAGTAGTATACCTGGATGTCAAACATTTCAGGTTCCGAGAAGTTCTGTATCAAAAGCTTCAAAGCAAGCTTCTTATCACTGAAAGGTTGCCAAAAAGTAGACCACCTTTAAAGGGATATCTCATATGCAATGGATGCAATTCTGTCTTGTTGTTGCTGGCCTTTGTTCCTGACTGATGGGGATATTTCAAAGATGGTGAGGTGGGAAATCGTTTATTCCAGGACTGGCAGTGAAGATGCCAAACAGGCCTTAACCTGTCTATGAAAACCATCATGACACTAAAAAGAGGTAGCAAGTATGTGTGCTAAAAGGAGGACTATATGAGAGTGAACAACTACCTCCAACCACGTCCTCATCTGATTTCCTTCTCTAGACTGAAGACTGAAAACTATTTTTACTTAATAATTCTTACCCTTAATATCTTAATTGTTTCCCCATAATTAGCCTTTTTTTCTACCTCCATCATCCTCTTTCAACCAATATTATTTTCTGAGCTCTGTTTCCTCTAAGTAAGAAAAAACCCCAAACTCTAACCAAACAAAACCAAAAAACAAAACCTGCACCCAACCCCCCCCAAACTCCAGCTTCCAGCTTATTTGTTTGTATACATAGCTGCATTTGACCATTGCAAAATTGTGAATTAAAAATAAAACCATACCAAGTTTTACACAGATTTCAGGTTTTCAGTTCTTATTCTACCAGAGCAACAACTGCTCCTAAATTAATTCAGAGCAGGAGTGGGGGCTCACTTATTAGAGATTCAGAACTAAAGAATGATTGCATTCACACCTGGCCGAATCTAGTGCAGCACACCAGAGAATTTCACTGGTGCATGAATCACACTACTAAAAATGACAGCACTTTGGCTCTCATTCTCAATATCCTTGCCAAAATTAGGCTGATAAAAGTGAAGAGTACCTTTCCGTTCACTTGCTGCAGTATAAGTTTCATAGTTTTCTTCTCTTGGTTTTTAACTTCTTTTGCTGTTTTTCTTCCCATGTTCCATATTACCAGTTAAATAAAATTTCATTTAGAAAATTTCATTCATGTTACATACATCAATATTCAGTTTTCAGCTATTAATGTGGTCAACAAACTCAAATAGGTCAGTTAGAGACACTATTTGCCAGCTTAACAGATGTTAGAATAACATAATTTCAAGGGGTCAAAAAGATTCCAGGCGATTTCCTTATTTCCTGCAACAAATGGAATGTTTCTATACAGTTTGCACGAAAAGACACTGGGATGGTATTTGCCATAGGACCAGAAGTCAAGCATTTATCAACACCTAAAGGTACTGATTTACTATTAACCTCTGCAGTTAATACCTCCTGGGTCCTTGTTTCTCCCCCTGCATAATGCATACAAGGGCCTTCATTTACATGATTTACAGGGGTGTAATGCAGATAATAATTTCGTGCTGGTGCAAGCCTTTGAAGATATGTAGTTCAACAGTAGTGCTAAATATTCTTCTCAGTCAACCCTGCCTTAATTTCAAGTGACACAGAAATGTTAATGTTTTGGCACAAGCAGACCTTGTGTCTGAACTCTAATGCCAGTCAGAACATTTACTGTTGTGTCTGTTCACTCAGCCCTACCTACACCTGGGCATTACATCTCTCCAAGTAATTAATACATCAAGAGCTATCTTTCAGTCGTCACCTGTACACTCCTGTTAGACTGCTTACCACTATTTTATGTGATCTTTGAATATTTATACTTCCACCAAGCAGAATACTTATTACTGAGTTGGTGTAAAAATAAGGTTGGGAAATGTCATTTTCACTATCTGAATTCAATAGTGGATATAATTCAGCTTTTCAATTGTCTTCACACTACAAAGGTATTTGGAGAGGTTGTCTGGCCATTAAAATGCCACTTAGGTAATGTCTTGATGACCTGCTCTTTATTAGTCGGTTCTGAAGAGCTTTGTGGCTGACTGTGGTTCTGAAGGCTTGAGACACTCAGTTTGAACCACAGCAAGGTGGTTGTGCTCTAGCTATTATTTTTATTTCTTAATGAGTTTGCCAGAAATGGATTATACTGTCACTTGCAGAGGCTTTACTCACCAAGTAAGGCTGTAAAAGAACCAGAACAAACAGGAAGCCCTTGTCTTCAAGCCCTAATTTGAACAATATGTGTGTTTACAGAGAGCCAGCTCACCACTATTTTGCTATATGATCATGCTGATCAGAGATTTGCAGAATTCTCTTGGGTAGGCAGAATGTAAACACATCTTGCATTTTAATGCAGGGATAGAAAACAAAGTCTAGGAAAAAGATGCAGAGAAGGACCTAGATGGGTTGTAGCCAACGTCAGGAGATGGCTTAAGGCAGCCTTTCTGCCTACCAAGAATGCCTGCATATGTATATATGTATATGTGATATAATCTGTTCTTGAGGTTCAGTCCTACTCACACTAGCACCTTTCAACGAAAGCAGCACTTTAGAAGTGTCCATAGTTCCTGGACTTGCCACATAAAAAAAAAAAAAAAAAAGTTCCAGGACTTGTTCCTTAATGAGCTGACCTGGGTTCTTGTATACTTCTGTACTTCATTTGAGTGTGTAATACGCTGGGTGCCATGTGGTGGGAAAACAGCTAGGCTCACTCAGCATGGAAAAGAGACAGAGGGAAGGTCAGGAGCTTTGTGAAATGGCTGCTGTTCATCTGGCACCAAACATCTGCCTCTTTCCTGGTGAGCTGGGAGCTGCAGCTATGAGGGAAGCGGGAGCAGTTTGCTGTGTGGGAAAGACAGCAGGAGGGCATGAGAGGAGGTGCATCAGCAGATAAAGATGCAGGGGGTTGGTGCAACCACTGTAGAGCAATAGGCACCACTTTCTACGTTAGTAAAGGAGAGCTGCAGGTCCTGGACGTGACATGGAGTGGTTTGCTCCAGCTTGTACAGAATTCTTCACTTGCTCTTCTATAAGCTCCTGTTTTAAACTGCTGTGAGGTATTAAAATAGTTTCTTTATCATACTGTGTGCCCTTTGATGGCAAATGAAGCATATGCCACTCTTTGGAATAAAATACTCTGTAGTTGCACTAACTGGAAAAAGAAACACAGAGCCCTATCAGTCTTAACAATTCTTTACAGACAATGTAAGCACAAAGATGGGAACTGTTGCCTACAGGTGGTGTAACAAATAATCTGTCACCAGCTGTGCTGTGATCAGTTTCTCTGAGCATGATGAATAATCTGTGGAAAACATGGGAAAATGAAATTATTTTATCCCTATACCCTTAAGGACTAAGGTAAATTGTATCAGTTTGCAGTTTACATGGACTGAGTGTGTGCACATAGACAATAACAGAAACTGTTGATATGTAAACGTATCTTTACTGTTTGTATGGGTCTATACCTGTGTTCATCTGAAACAGTGACATTGTGGGAGTTTGTTGTGCTCTTTAGGAGAGGGAGGACCTAAATCTCTACTTCATGTAATGGTTTAGTAAGTAAACACATTAATTAAATTATGATTTTGCGGTGGTATCAATACCAGAAACACTCTCTCTGTTACATCAAAAGTTTTCAGTGGGTGTTTATATAGAGTAGTCAGCCTTTTTTCTGAACCAAGTGAAAGTTACTTTTTGATGGACTGGTCGCAAAACCTATTTTTAAAAAAAGGAAAAAAAAAAACAATTCGAAAGCAAAATTAAGAGTTCTTCATAGCCAGCACTGCATCAGCTCATGTCCCGCTGAGTGTGTAGTTAGGAAATCTAGGAAAGTGCCCGTGTTCCCTCTTCACGTGTCATGCAACAGCCGTCACTCAGAGTGGTGACTTACTTTGGACTGAGATCCCTGCGCTCAAGGAACTGGAAAGCTGCATTTTTTTTCCCCCAGCAGATTAAGTAGAGTGAAACTTTTGCCTGGTTGCCTGGTGTTTTAAAGCAGCAGAGAAATCATGAGTCAGATTAGACCTAAGGAATGTTTTCCAACCCAAATAGTTTATTTAAGTAAAGTGCAGTCTGAAGAATGGGGGCAGGGAGGGAGACGGGACTTCAGCTCAGACATTCTTATGATTGCAGCTGAAGTTTTTCATGTCCTGGGAGGAGTTAGTTTTCTTAACCCTCTCATTAAAAGTATCTGCATAGCTGTAGGCAGTGCCACAGACAATCAATGCATCTTCTTCTTACAACAACAGGGTCTGTATTTTTGTGGAGAGTCAAAGTAGGAGAATAAAGACACAATAAGAATATCTGACATTTATATTAGTTTTAATCTGGTGTAACTAGTGAATTAAATGAAATTTCTTCAGAGTTTGAGAATCAAAATTATCTACATCCTTAGACATGCCCTAATGTTTGCTGCTGGCTACATTAGTAGATTAATACTGCAATTGACTACTCCACGAATTCTACCCTAAAAACTCAGCATGGAAATCACAACAAATGGGTAATCCCTGACGATGTGCAGTGTAGCCAGCTACCTATAAATTTACAGATGAATATACCTAATGTTAGATTGGCACAGTTTTTCTTTCTGTTCACTTCTCCCTCCTATTCTCTACCGTTAAAAAACCCGAACACCCAAACCAGCCTTGTCTGACTTTTGTTTCCACTGTGCTCTAGGGAGCTGCTGCAAAACTATTTTGTGGTTTGCCTTGATGCAGTGCAGCTGTTGGGAATACAGCATCTCTCCAGCCCTCCGAATGTTCTTTTATAGCTGCAGCCATTTCCCCCTCCTTCCTCCCACTAAAACTGCTTGCAACTCCTTGATTTCAGTATTCAGGCAGAATTTCATGCCGAGTATTCTCCTTATTCTGAAGTGTAGTGAGAGAGGAGAGGGAGAGAAGCCACTAAGAATCTCTTGGGATTATGAAGCAGCTCTTCAAGGGAAAAGGAATGCTAGTCTCAGAGGAAGTCTGAGCAGAAATGGTCAGCAGTATGCTTGGACTTACCTGAAAAGAAAGGGGTTTAAAATAACACAGAGATGTTAGAACACACTTTTGACAATAAGTCTTTTAATTTTTCTGCTCCTCTAATTCTCATCAGTGCTGTGCAACATTTCACAGGTGGTTCAATTGCAGCATATGAGCGTGGATCCCAAAGTTGAAAGCTCAGAGAAGGACACACCCTTTGGTCAGCGTAATAACCATTTATCTTTCGGCAAAATCCACATGACTCATAGTTTTTTAACCACACACATTAAGGAACTAAATATACCTCTTACTCTGAGATATATATGAAAGGCAGCAGGGAAGGACTGGTTCAACAGTAGTCCCTATCTGGCTGTGGCATCTAGCAGTCCCCTCTTATTTAAACATAATGTCAAATGAAACTCAGATTTTAGCCTTCAGTGGCAATTTATTCAGAGCAATTGCTTTGTGTGCACCACACTTCTTGAATATTTATTCACCTGACTCCATGACCTGCAACTAAAGAAAAATACAAGATGCTTTTAAAATTAGAATTAAATTAGGGAATTGTGAAGTGCTTGGGTGTAGGTTTACTGAGAGCATTCAGTGTGACTGAAACTCACTGGCAATTCATATTACTTTGGTTCCTATAGCTTGGGATGGGGTCACTCCTAGAGAGATGTTAACTGGCTTGCTGTTGTCAGAAAGATATAACCTCTTTGTGCCAGTTAGCCAAATGACCTTGGTTAATAACAAACTCTTCTTAAAAAATGTATATATCCCATTTTGATCACCCCAATCAACTTCTGCATGTAAAAAACTCCCAAAAAACCAGCCAACCACCTATATATTTTATATAGTAAGTAATCAGAAATGCTTAGTTCTACAGAAAACTGCATTCAACACTGTGATAAGGCTGAAAACAGCTTTATTTCATGAAGATTAACTTTTAATAGAGCTGAGGGTTTATTGCTGAAATGTGAATTGTTGGAAATTGTTTCACATAATTGCTTGAATGGGCCTCCACTTTTAATTGCATTTCATATCAGATAATGCTTTTTCGTTTTCACTCCTTATTAGTCTGGAGTAAACAGATTGTAACTACCACCAAATAGGCTGAAAAACAAAGAATGCTCCAATTTCTAAGGAACAGCATGGTCAGAAACACCTGTCTGTCCCGTGGACCTGGTAGTACAGATGCTGAAGAGAAATAAGTCTTGAAAAGATTGTTCTGGTTCCTATCAGCATGATCCTAGAGTGCCTTGGCAAACAGTGCTTCAGAAAGGGACTTGAAAGTGTAGAGATGGGGGAGAAAGAAGACCAGGAAATACTTTCATAAGAAAGCCTAGTAATCCTAGCCTGTTTCCTTGAAATCCCTCCATCTGAGAACCGGAGCCCTTGTTTGGAGACCTTGCTGCTGAGCCACGTTTGCTTGTGTCTCAAGGAGGGGGCTGGAGAGTGATAGTGTGATTTGTTCCAGCTAGTTAGCCATGTGGCAGTGCTGCTCTTGCTGCAATGGGATTCCTTTAACATTACGTTTCTTTTGGGCTCCATGGGCGGTTCAGCCCTCAGAATCTACGCTTAAAATTATGAGGCTTTGAATAAGGGAGAAAAGCCTCATTCTGCCCTCCCCCTCTATAGTTTGAACATGAAATATTTGCAGTGGCCACACAGTTCCCATTGAGCAGGCGGGAGAGTGTTGCATCAAATTAAGCACAGAGCAGTCTCTGCCTGTCCCCACAATGGGCTGCAGGCGCTGTGATGCTGTGCCTGCAATACCTAGAAAGCACATAACCGGCTCTGCGTTTGACCTGGGAAGTGAACTTCCCTTGGAACCTGGGGAGAATTGGGTTCTGGAGAAGATTCACAGTTCACAACATGATGAGTGGGGGTTTCCTGCTCTGGCTAATAAGGGAAAAGCTGGAGAAAAGCTTGACTGATTTTTTTTTCTGTCTCCCATGTGGTAGGAGGGGAAATCACATCCTGGACTTAACCTGCTATGGCTGTCTCCTTGGGAATGAGTAGTCGACTTGTGTTTTTCTGACATGAGAGCTGCTGATGGATGTGAAGAATGACCCTGGCCATTCCTGCTTATTCCTGGGCAGTAGTGATGCCTGGGAAGGGCAGGCCTGTGTTTTATCTGTGTACATGAAAGGCAAACTAAACACAAACGATAAATCTGTCAGAATTTTCTTGTTTTTTCTATATGCTATAGTTTGGTAAAAACCTTTAAATTACTACATACAGAACTGGTATCCTAAATGTGCAGGAGCTGGTTCTTCATATGATGGGGAAATACTTATAGAGCAATGCTCTCTTCCTAAGATTTTTTTCAAAAGGAAGGAAGAAAATTTCTTTTTTCTCTGCAAATCCTTTTAACTGGTAGGATGGAATTAAATAAAAAAAAAAAGTATATTATTCCACTGATTCTAGTGAATAATTAAAAGGGTCATTAATGACTCAAGGTTATGTATTTGTTCTGTACTCAGCTGCTCCCAGCAGCATGTATTCAGAGAATACATGAAAATACACTACAGAAAGTCTTTACAGATTACCACATTAAAAATCTAAAGTTATGAAAGCAACTAATATCTAAAATGTTGCTATTTTCACCTGTAGGTGCCCATTTAATCTATCTGAATAAGCGGTATGAGCTTTACTGCTTTCAATGAGTTACTATTTACAGAATTTCTCCGTTATGAGGATGGGTGAAACAGTTGGAATAAATGGCTAAAAAATCCTGAACTAAAAAAGTTTCTGTAGTATCTATGTATTCTTCTTTTTATGGAATCTGTCTCCTTTTTATGTGGCATCTGTAGCTGTGTATTTAAAATGTGAAGTATGGTAGATTTAGTGAATTTAAAGACAAACTATATAGAGCACCCAGTGTTGTTCCTACTTATGGTACAGTTGCATTTGATGGACTGACATCTCAACAGCTGCCAAAAAAGTTGGTTCCATTCCCATGTGGTCCTGGATGTGCAGTCTCTCTTTTGCCAGGCTGAGCTCTCATCTAACTCTTGGTGAACAAGCTCCATCCCCTAAAGCAGCTGAAAGAAACTGATTTTTATTTTTGTACTTATTTGCTGGCAGTTTAGTAAGCTGAATTGCCTCACAAAGTCATCAGGCAAACTTTGTACTGCAAAATTTCTCCTTTCAAGCTGTAACTTCTCACTTCAATCAGTTCACCATTTAAATATTCATCTTTTTCACATTGCTTAATTTACATTTACAAATTATTAAAATCATATCATTAAATCATAGTCTGGAATTTCTTACTGGAATCCCTATTTATGAACTTCCCAGATTTAATTTTACATATCCAAAATCTTCTACTGAATGTGTCACCTTCTTATTGCTCTGCTGCTTCTGTTATATTAGAATTAATCAGAGCTAACCTGTATTAAGGTCTTCTCTTTTAAGAAAAATTATGTTATTGAGAACTTTTCCTTTCCATTTTGCCCAAACATAGGTATCTCTCCACCATTCTTTCTAGGGCATATGAAAATTTCTCTTGTTCAGTGTTCACACATTTTCATTCCTTTTGAATTCTTCCTGGATGCATTGAAAGTCAGTTGCAAACAAAGAAAAAAAACCAAAGAGAAGATCCTGAATCCACCAGTGAAATACATTATGCTGTGTTGGACTTCAAATGAAACTTATTGAAGAGTTCTGTAAGAAGATTGACACAGGTCTAATTTTTATTATTTGTGCCTTCATCTTAGTTGATGGAAGCATTATTCTTCCAAATAGTTCCCAATCTGCTTTGACTAGTCATTAGGTAGCAAATACAGGAAGAAGAAGGATTAACCTGTAGTTAGAAACCAGTGAGATGTGGGTCATATTGCTGGGTCACTATGGATTTCTTGACTAGGTGTGCAGCTTCAGTTATGAAATAACCTACAGTTATTAAACCCCTTCCTGTATGATGACACTTTAGTGTATCTTCAGTATCATTTCATCATTCCTACATGCGAAATATATGAGGAATTGCTGAAGTAGATGCCAGAACCCAGTATCTGGCTGATGATTCTGTATTACAACTTGAGTTCTGTGCTCCTGCATTTTTATATGAAGACTGTGCTGTATCTCGAACTGAGCAAATACTAGTTCAGCTAGTGGAGACAAAGAGATCTTAATGAAACCTCTTTAATTTGTGCCCATCTAGCACTTAGACACAGGTCTGCATGTGTGTGAAGCCCTACAACAATGTGGGTACTTAGTCTTTTACATTAGCTGAGCATTTAAGAGGTTCAGTAGCTATACTTCTGTCACCTAAATTATTTTTCTTTGGAGACAACCTGGCACCATAAGGATGCTCATGGACATATTTGACTGGGCAAGTTATTTCTGATGGTCTAGGATACGAGTGCTTAATTTGAATTTTAAAAATTTTGGTGGATCTCACATTTGACTTCTCTGCCTCAGTTCCTCAAGGATTAACTACAAGCTGCAATGGGTCCTTGTCCTGAAATCATACTGTAAGAATAAATTCAATAGAATTATTGTGAAGCACTGAGAGGCTTCGAAAATTTGAGAACATTTTTGCTACTAGAAATTAATATTTGGAAGTTAAATAAAAGATCAAGTTTTACATATAAAACATGGAAATATGCAGAAGTTAAACTATATACTTAGGCTATAAAAGAATATTTGTGTTGGTTTTCTTTCCATAAATTATTACTGTTTGAAAAATCCTTCTCACAGAAAGTCCTAGGTCCTTCAAAAATGTCTTAAAATAAAAACAATGTAGAGTTTAACTCTGGATAAAATTATGTGAAATGGAGGGAATTCACTACTAAAACCTGAGGAATAGTGTTAAAAATTTGCAGAAACACTTCAGTCTTGTGAGATAAAGTGCTGAAGGAACCTAAGAGATGATTTTCTTCACTTTTCACCTTATTCATGTTGCAGCATGGGAAGTTACCCACTTAACTTGGAAAGTGTAGTTTGTTCTGTTACAGGAGGTTTTTTACAAGAGGATTTGCTGCTTACTGAGTTATTTTTGTATTAAATGCGTTTTATACATAGAAACATACCATGTACATATATGTGCAAACACATATACACATCACATGGTATTCTCAGCTTCTGTATCTATAAGTATGTGAATGATCCACTTAAATGCACAAATCAGCAATCTGATAGGAACATTAACTGTTTTCTGAATAGAATACTGTTTAAGTTATCTTTTTTTTTTGGCATTACACAGAAGTTTACATACAGTTATAGGACTGAATCCTATGGCGAAGGTGTGGACACTATTTTTCCTGTGCAGAAGAGTTGATTGGACACAGAGGAAGTGAAAGGGAGAAAAATTCTAGAAATACATATCTCTAGAAATGTAGCACCACATTATTAGCTGACTTAGCTGCAGTTCTCTCAGTGGAGCTGCATCCCAGTCAAGTCCCAGACGCAGACTCACTTCCACTGCTGCTCTTTGAATCCATGCCAGAATGAGGTATAGGTTAAACCAGAAACAGATGTGGACGACTGTAGCTGAGCTGCAGAATATGCATAGACTCCATACGTGTTAATTTTCCATGCATTTCTGACAGGGTTGCTGAAATAACTCTAAAATCTTGTTAACTAATGGACTCTGAATGGTGAGAAAGGCTTCTCCTTCATTTGCTATAAATTATCTTTCATTTCTGCCTTCCCTGTTTAGATCCCACTACATTTATTTTGAATTGTTTTCAGCCTTTTCTGCTAAGGATCATGGGAGCCCACGCTTAAGTGTTTGCAAATGTTTCTGCAGTAATCATTTCCACTGGAGACGCCAGCTGGATCATCCCCAATTAACTAGCTGAAACTCCTGTCCTTTGCTTTTCAAAAGAATAAAAACACCGTGGGATAAATATTTTAAATTTTTATAAATATGGTCCCGAAAATGTAGGGTGCAGGTATATAGGAATGTATAAAGTGAGCATTCCTTGAAGCAGAGAAGCACCATAGTAAAAATTCTTTTTCAGTGCACCGTGGCTTTGGAAGGCAGACCAAAAGAAAAATGAGAGGTTTCCAGAAAAAACAGAGTCATGGGCCAAACTAAGCAAAATACTTAAAGTGAGCAAAGCAAAGCAAGAGTCTGTTAACAGTTTGTAGCAAGAGACTGTATTTTCTTTTCCAGCCTCCTACCCCAGGAACTGTGTCTTAACATCAAACAAAAATCACAATAGGAATAAACAGATTGGTGGCGATGCATTGGTTGTGCAAAAAAAAGGCTATTCCAAGCTAAAATACTGACTGGCTTTGGATGTGATTTAATTTTCTTATGGGAGGTTCACTTCTGTTGTTCTCTTAAAAATCAAGACTAGATTACTGTACATTGTCTTGCCTTAATTCTGCAACTATACTGTCTGATTTCCTGTGATTTTTTCAAAAGAAAGAAGAACCTTTCTTTAATAAGAACGGATGCAGTTGCATTTACCCCTTGAATTTCAGGAGCAAGAAGAAGGTTTAGGAAGATTTCGAAGTCCTCATTATTTTTTTTTCCTGTGATGTTTGTGCAGTCTGAAATGAAGGTGGAGAAAGAGAGTCCAGTTTTCCCACTGCAAGAATTTCCATGGCTGCATTTCCTGCTGAGTAAGTCCTCACACTCCACAGTGCCTTATGCAGCTTCAATACTAAAATCTTGAGTAGCTTATCTGTCAACTTGTTCATTATGCCATTTTATCTCGCCATGACAGAATAGTCCTGCATGTCAAATGGACTAAGCTTGAAACCAAGACTTCCAGCCCCGATCGAACCCGACTTCCAGTTACCGATCGATCTTTTATGTTGAAATTCACTTCCTGGGCAAGGGAGCAGCACAGGACCCAACTTGCCACGTATGTCCTATGTCTAATCGGATCATAGGAATGCAAAGAAGTTTTGTTGGCTCCTTGTGCTTGTAAAAATGTCACTGGTGGTTTGCAGGCTGGTTTTGAATCAGAAAAGAGCACTCATCTCTCTATGTTTATAGCAAAAGAAAAAGGGAATACCTCTGAATTTCAGAAAAATCACCTGAAGAATGTACCATTCTGCAGAGATGACATGTACAGTACATGTTGTGGGAAGGCTGAGATACTTCTCTATTCCTGTTCAAAGCAATAGCTAGTGAGATAGATGGGGTATGTCCCCAAGAGAAATGTTCCACTGCACTTCCACAGTATGAGCGTCTAATGCAGCAAATTGGTGAAAATTATATCAGACAATGGACCATTGCAGATAAAATGAGAAGCACTCTGTACTGTTATGCATCTGGAGATGGCTAGACTGAAATGGAAAAGCTTTGAATTGTAGCATTCTCCATGCTATTCTCCCCAACGCAGAAGATACTACCCCTAAAGAAGATATTTGTCAGGACTCTGAGGCCACTAATAGGCCTTTCTGGTGACCAACCTCACCCTGGGATCTCCACACCCACCTGTAGTCCCAGAAGCCCCATTCCAGCACAGCCTGAAGTCATCAGTCCTTCCCTGAGTTATGTTGTAGGTGTTCTCTCTTCAGCCCTGTTTCTGGTCCTGCTTCCTGGTTGGACTTGGGCCCTGTGCAGTGGGCAAGTTGCGTCTCACATGGACTTTTGACTCACAATGTAGCCTTGTCTCTGGCCTGTCTCCTATTGCTTGTGACTGGACTCCAGAGAAGGACACTGGACCTCATTCTATGCATGTTGAATCTCTGACTCTTGATGAACCCTGCTGCCAGCACCTGGATCGACCTGCTGGGTTACAGTCATCCACTCCTACCTTTCTGGAAACTGTTATTAGACAAGCTTAAAAAAATTTCTGATTTATATTTGAATATGGAATTAAAAAAAAAGTAAAAGAAGCCTGAGTGGCAGGTTCATGAGTAGTTCCAGGCTTAAACCCAGGAGAGTTATCATATTTTGATGTTTTAAAACATTTTACTTTAGTTGGCTAAGGAAGTGAGAAGGTTTCTGTAAGTAAGATTTTCATAAGTTATTTAGGGGAAGAAAAAGAATTCCTTTACTGAGGTACCGCATCTCAGACAGGATCTAGAAATGAACACACATACACACACACACTAAAGATTCCTATGGTACCCTGCATTGTAAAAAAACCACCATCCTTTGTCTTCTGGTGAAATTCATTACTGTGCAATTGTATTCACATCAGTTAAGTTGCACTGTATTTCTGCTTGTTATGGAACCTGTGTCATCATGTTACACATACATCTATGTTTCATGACCTTAACTTAGGTATCCTACTTCAGTGAGAAGTACAGAAAGTCCTAAAGAAGCCAAGCACTTTAGAAGAATGTCATTACACCTATTTATCATCCTGCTACTTACTAGACTTTTTTGAAATAATTGGATAAAATCAGATATGCAAGAAATATTTTTTTTTCCATGAAAATGGTGTCTGGTTTTTTTTTTTCTCGGTGTGAATTCTGGGTGGTCATCAGTTGTTCTAACACTGATATGAAAAATAAGTTAAAGAGAGTGCTGTTCATTTTCCTTACCTACCTGCAGCTGATCACTGAGGACATCAGTGTGTCTGGATTACAAGAGGAAATGTGAGTGAAAAGTGTTTAAGGATGTGCTACTAGAATTGAAGGGACAAGGTCTCAGGTAAGTGCAATTCAATACCAGTAGCTATGTACAACTATGTCAACTGAGCCCCTCACAACCTCCAGCAACTCCACCTTCAGAGCAAAGCTAAAGAATGAAATGAAGAATCCTCTGCAATGGTAAGAGTTCACTGCAGGCAAATCCCCATCCATATAGAAATAAAAATTCATGATGCTTTGCAGTACACTTGGCTCCTTGGTCATAAGCGGCTTCACTTTATGGATTAATGGCACTGTAGAACCTCCAGCTGAGAAAAGTAAATATAAATGTGGGACAACCCCCCTCCTCCATTTCATAGCCATAAAAGCAGCAGTCACATGTTAGAGCTGGAATTTGTGCAAGGCCTTTCTCATTAACCCAGAAACTGTAGCCAACTGAATGCCACAGCCTGAGAGATATGCTTCCATGTATAAACAAAACCCTATGGAAAGAATGCCCATATTGCAGTCTGCTTAGTTTATTTAGCTTGCCATCTCAAAGTGGTGGGTTTTTTTACTACTCCCTCTTTTATGAAAGTCCTCATGCTGCTAATATCTTCTCTGCCTTAGATAGAGAGAAAGAAAAATATTTAAGCTGCATTTACTGTTGTTTTTACTAGTTTGCACTAGAGAGAAAAAGACCAAGCTGGAAACCATAGGAAAACATTTTATCCTGGCAACTGAAGAGTGAACCAGCATATCAGTGATAGCCAAGTTCTGGCCTCCTTGGACAAACCGCGTCTGCAGGAAAGCAGAGCAAATGCCACCACTCTGCCACCCTGCAAGGGCTCTGAGTCCTCCAGGCTCGGGCCTGTTTTCTTTGGCAAATGTGAAAATCGGTGATTCCCTTCCCTGGAGCTCCAGCTACACTAATGACTCTGGTTCCAGCAGTGCAGGGACCTCTCCCGTCAGCTGACTGAGAAGATGCCCAAAGAGGAGGCGCTGAGAGGACAACTGAGCTCTTGACCCAATGGCCAGATAGGTCTGAAATAAGAGGAATTGGAGCAGATTTTTCACTGAAAAAGGAAGGCCTATATTGATGGCTTTTATTCAGACAGAATAAGAGCTTTCAGGGCCTGGCCCACTGTGAATTTTTGCTGAAACTGTCCTACGTGTTTTTCTTTGCATGAAGCAGTTGCCATCCACTGGATTCCTCAATAGACAAGTGTGTTTAGCTCAGATGGCAAGTGTGAAAGCTGAGGCTGTTCAAAGCTTTTCTCAGCTGCAGAATTTCAAAAGGTGGATGTTTATTGAAATGGTATTTGAGATCTAGAAGTCTTTTGCATCTAACTCCAGCCCTTTGTTTTGGAAATGCCTTCCCCTTCTCTTGCAGGCAGAATGCAGCACAGGTTAGGCATGTGACAGAAATTAAACCATATGGATCTCACAGAAGGCTTTCAGAAGATTCAGTTTACACTTTGAGAACTAATTTACTGAAGTCACCAAGTGATAAACTCACTGTGCAAGCCCTTATCCAATAAAGCAGTATGAATCTTATTAGGACAGTATCACACATTATCAAACCCAACCTATAGTCAGTTAGGGTAGTATGCCTCCTACTTTGTATATCTTTGTTTCTCCAAAGAGATTCTGAACCTTGATCAGGACAGAGATCTAGCACTTTTTCCTCCAAATTAGGTATGGTGCTTAGTAGCTGACATTTTGGAACTGATGAAATAGCTCATTAGTAGCTCTAAGTGTTGAATTTTCAGGTCCACTGATTTCATTGGAATGGTCCTTCCTTATAGCAAAAATAGATTTTCAAAGGAGGAGGCTGAAATAAACTACCTGTTGCTGGAAGCACGCTGTAGGATGGCTGCTGCCAAACCCTTGTTAGACCAGGTGGTCTCACTGATTCAGATTCCTCCTCTGGGCATTTCATCCCAACATGTGTCCCTCAATTAACCAAATTACCTAGTGATTTAGGTACGTAATTGTGAAATATCTACACTACTGTCATAATTTATTAAACACAGTTCTATCTAGTACTCCTGTCACAAGGATTTGTGATAAAAATTTATTTATTATTCAATGTGATTGAATAAAATATTTCTGTTGTGTTTGTACATTGCAACTGTGCTTTATATGAACAGCTGTTATTAGGTAACCTCCTGTATTGTTAAGCCATTAGTTTAGTTTCCAAATTAATTGAGCTAAAATGAGATATTTACCTAATATGAAATATGATTTCCTGGTATTGTTATAGAAATAACATCTTAAAAAAGTTAATATGTATGGATACTTGGGAACAGATGAAATAAATGGATAAAAAAATGGAGATATTTTAATGTTTTAAATTAATCTTTATTGTTTAGCTGACAATGTCTTTCCTCCACCCCCCAAAGAGCCATTAAAATAGTTTTGTTTGGATAATGTCTAGTTTACAATAGAAACAAAGGCATGAAAATTCTGTGTATATGGTGTAGAACTTTTAATTATAGCATTTAAAAAGAAAGAAAACATACTGCAAAAATTAGATTAATGAATTGTATTAAAGTCACACAATCACAAATTAAACTGTAAGGAAAATACAGATGAAGAAGGCTACTTGGGAAACCTGTACAGAATATTATGCATATTAATTAGAATGAATGGAAATGTAAACAATTGCATCTCACATTTGTCAAGTAAAATAAAAAATAAATTTTATTAACACCTAATGTCCAGCCTGAGTATGGTGCATGCAAGGAATTGGTATCCTTCTTCCACTAGGTTAGTGTTAAAAGGACATGCTTGTGAGATGGTAGACTTAAACCCTTCCTCTGGTTTTTTTTTTAATTTCTCAGAAGGAAACTCACCTTTCAGAAGAAATGGTTTTCATGTTCATGGTTTATTCTTCGGAGGTCATTCATTCTGGATAGTTGTTGTTGTTAATCAGAGCCATAATTCAGAAACCAGATGTCCATCCTTCATTTTCTTTCCCTACCGCAACATTAGAGAGCCACTTGCTTTCTGCAGGTGCAGGTGGGTTTGCAGCCCCATTGGACAGGGGAAGAAAAGGGCAGGGAGGATTCACAGCTGTGCAGACACATCCTACCATATAGCATTTCATGCTTCATATCCAGAGGCTAATGACTGACCCTGAGATTAGCTCAGTTGGTTAGAGAAGGGTGCAAATAATGCCAAGGGCATGGGGTCAATCCATGTACAAGCCCATTCACTTAAGAGTTAGACTTGATGATCCTCGTGATTTCTGTGACTTCCTTAGTTCAACCACTCAACCTTTTCCAGGTCCAGGGCTTTTCTCCATCTTTTTCAGGCTGAAAGACTGCATGCATTTCTTCCATGTGTCACTCCTCAGCAGAAAGAATCCCAATCCCAGAGGACTGCAGAGATGGGTAGTCACTGCCTTCAGCTGGAACTGGCACATGACTTGAATCTAGTCTGTCTGATCCAGCACTGAGCATTGAAAAGTCTGGATACAGCACTGCCCTGGCAAAGAAGGAAGATAACTTGGTCTGAAAGAGAGATAAACACTCCAAAAGAACATCCCTACACCTGAGGAACTTTCAGGATTTCATATAACAGATCAGAAGTGTACACTAATGTTCCTCTTATCATAGGTTAAACCTATTGGACACTAGGTAATTCAGAAGAGGCAGATGAAACCAGGCTTCATTTCTTTTGCTGCTTGGGAAGCTGCTTGGTTTTGTTTCTTATTTCTGTCTTGGTTTGTTTGTTTGTTTGTTGAGCGTTTCGTTGGTTTGTTTTGGTTTTTTATTTGTTTCTTTTCCTTTGTTTAAGCAACTGAACTGCAAGTTCCTAGGAGGTCAGGTGAACTGCAAGTTCCTAAGAGGCTGGGATCTGGCATAGGTTTGAACCAGCTTGACAACTTACACTTCCCAGGAGTTCTCTATTGGCATGAAATCTCCCAGTAGCTGCCTCTCTGAACATTTTGACCAATTTAACTGGCCCAAATTGAACCGTAAATGGAATAAACCCCTGGTTCTTTGATCTCTGCTATCTTGGTGTAGTTATTAATGCCCTTTATCTTCCTCGCTGTGTAGGTAAAAAGTTGGAAGGCAATAAGAACTTAAGGATTTTTTTTTCTTTTGGTACCAAATGTTTTCAAATCTCCAGTGGAAAAAATCAGAAAGTGTGAAGAAATGCATGAAATGAATTGCTAACAATAGGCTATTATGAGGGGAGCACTAAAAATGGTGTGAGGCAATATTGTGCTAGTGAATCAAAAACTTGGGTTTCCTACAGAAAATTACAGCCAGTCTAAAACAATCTATCTGAGAGCTGTGTCAAGTATCCAAAAACATTTCTGAAAAGAAGAGGATACCAGTTTGTTTGACTCTGAACATTTTCCCCACAGTTTTAATTCTTCCAGTGTTTTGAATTAGGGTGCTTGACTCTACAGACTTAAAATATTCTTTTAATTTAGGTATATAATATGTTTAATTTCCTTATTAGGAACCAAAAATATTATAACTTCGATAAACAGTTTCAGAAAGACTGGTCAGATGGTACCTTGCCTGTGCTAAACTTTATGCACACAAACATATCATCCCTTTTTCCGGTCTGAACTGTAGATGCCTTTAAGCACCTACTTCAGGAGAGGCTTTGGTGAGGTTGCACAGAGCCCACAGTATCACGAAGTCCAATGAAAATAGTTCAGGCTGAATGAACCAGTCATTGACATGACGGGCTTTTTAAGCTATCCACACAGAGCCTAACCACATAAGGGACTAGAAACCACCAACATAGCCACCTGTGGAGTTCATTAAGGAGCCAGATGTTGTTTCAGAAAAATAAATACTTCCTCCAGCCTGGCATCTAAGTCCTGTAGGTCTCTATCAGAGGAGGGGTATTAATGTAACAGAGTTGGATGGCAACCAGGTGCTACCCTGCCATGACATGGCAGGCACTTCACGCCACTTTGATTTTTAATATAAAATAGACATTAGAGTTTTAAGTTCACATCAGTGTTCAGTACATACACGTGGACGTACAGGGTGATTAGACATCAGATGGATTTGTGCACACATTTCATTTTGCATTTCATACAATCTTAGAATTTATATGGTAAATAATACGCAAATTATTCAGTTCTCTCCATTCTGGAAAATGAGATACTGCCTCTGCTCCCCACATGAGGAGATTATGTTCAGGTCATTCAATAAAGCACTGGGAACAGGCAAAAGAATTGGCTGACTATCTTTCACCAGCTGAGGGAAGTCCTTAACTGTATTTATTTTCTAGATAATCCAACACTCATCTGTGTTGTTGTCTTTATGATTTTTTTGACTTTTCAAAAATATTTGAAAAACAATACTTGAATACATTAATGTTCACCTTTAGATGTCTATATCAACTTGCTTCTACCTAGATAAAATATTGCCTTTGGGAAAACTTCATTTCTTTCATTTTTCTCTAAATTTTGGTATTTCTTTCTCCCAACACAAACTTTTTATGGTAATTTTTAAGTCTCTGCATGTCCCTGTTCTTTTGTGAATGTTTTGACATCTCAGATCAAGTATGGATATTAGTAATTCTTAATAATCACCATGTGATATCACCTCTGATAATTCCAAGGATGATTTTTACAGCAGGCACTACAGAAGGCTTTTGTGTCCTTAGACACATCATGCCTGAGATAGACAGAGCCATAGCTGAGTGAATATACACTCTTATTTTCTGGAGCACTTGCAGCAAAATGCTGTGTGGGAGCTCAGAGCCGGCATGCTGGGCTCTAAGGAACAATGGAGTAACGTGGACTAAACTCTTCCAGAAAGGCTTCTGTGGCAGGCACATGGCTGCCCTAATATCAGTCCTAATGGTTAGTGTTTGGCCAAGCTATGCACCAAACACAGAGTGTAGTAAAAGAAAATCTTGTATGGCCTTAAAAATGTCCGAAATAATTTAAACCATAGGTCTTTATCATAGTAGAAAAACCCCACAGTAGAGCACTGCACCAAATTAACTCCAGCTATACAGTTAAATAGGTGGAAAAAAGTCCATGAAGAAAAGTTTTACTCTAATTAGTACTTTGCTACATTTAAGCTGTGTCTATTTGTGTTGTTATCCCTACAGGGAAAAAATCCATACAGGTGGTCACTGTTTGGCCTTGCTTATGTAGCAACAAATTCTTCCTGAATCACCTCTTTATAGAATTGCAAATACACATAAGTGTTTTTAAATAAAGAGGTTTAGACACACTCTGCTAAAAAACTACCCCATGGGCCCAAATCCAGGTAAGGTGTCTCATATGTGTGGCTCAAAGTCCCTCTCTCAACCTCCAGATAAAACAGCTTGAGTTTTCCTGTATGGCGGGTATTCAGAATGTGAACATAGTGGTATCAAAGCTTGCTAAGAACGACATTTATGTCTACATGGGAATCACAACATCATCCAGGCATGCCTGAATTAACTCTAGCACCAGAAGCTATTGGAACCTGAGGCTCCACTTTAGGGTGGGAGCAAAGTTATCTATCAGGCTTTGACTCCCAAAGCTCAGGTACGTGAAATTGTATTACATTTTCTTGATCAGTCTCTCTGTGCCTCTGATCTTCCCTCATTCACAGAGAAGTGGATTGAGAGGCTTTTGGATATAGAGGCAGTAAGTTCCTGGTTTCCTAAATGGAATTAGGTACTTCGTTGTAAACAGTGAGATTTGAAGTGTGTAATATCCCCTGACAAATCTGACTGAGATATGAGGGGCTGAAGGGCAGGAATTAGCAGCCATTTGGGCAGAGCTTTGTGCCTTGAGTTACTTGTATGGCATATTTCACTTCTGCAGTGACTGAAGAGCACTGTGCAGGGATATGCTCCTGCTGATGTGGCACCAGAATTTCCAAGTTCGTCAAGTAGAAGGCATTCCTGTTACCTCCGCCTCCTTTTGTGCACTGGAGCCCTACAGACGTGGCAGCTTCCTGAACCTCTTCCCAATTATATGGTATGCATGTTGTATGTCCCCTGTTGACCACCAGGATAAGAAGAGAGACAACAATTACAAATTAAGAGCCACGCAATAAAAAAAAAAGCCCAAGGAAAAAAAAAAGAGGAAAATGTGAAGAATCAGGAGTAAAAGCAATAAAAGCAGACTTTATTTTCTTTTTTTCCTTGGCACAGAAAAGTTTTATAGCAGGTCAGCCTCATACACTGAGCCTGAGAATTGCTACATCTCGGGGTCTGAGTTTTGTTTGTTGCAGTTCCACAGTAACATAAAAAAAAAAATACTGTTATTATTTGACTGAAGCTTGCAAGGGCGAGATATTTGCAAGGGAAATCTTCAGTCTCTTTTGCCTGCTCTTTCTGAAATGGCAGAAGCGGGGAGGCAAGATGACTCACTCACTCTCTGGGACTTTTAATTTTAAAGTGTCTAGAGCTGCTGTGAGTGAGGCCAGGCTGAGGAACACCCGGAGCCTGGAAGGGTTTTATTACCCCCTTCCACGTCATGCTGCAGTTCTCAAATCCCTGGAAGAAATATTCAAGCAGAGCAGGGGGGAAGGGAATCCTGTGCTTTTTGACCTGCAAGTTTTCTTGCACTCCATTAAACCGTTTGCATCTTTTGCCCACAAGCATACGTTTTGCCAACATTTGTTCCAAGAGCATTTCTACTTCCCAGGGGATTGTTTGGAACACCAGAGAAGTTAACATTCTCCTTTGCACCATACAAAAGTAGATTTTTGCCCCATCCTCTGTGCCTGTACTTTACTACTGTGAGTTACAAGCTGCCCTATCACCCCTGAATCTTTCTGTTCTTAAGTACAAAAGTACTGGATTGTGAAAAGCAATGCCAGGGATGTATCCGTATTTCTGAAAAATCACAAAGAAGTAATGTAAAGGAGGACAGTTCTCAGTTCAATAGCTTGCATCGAATATAGTTTGTCACTGAGCTAATGAAGTAAATTACTAATATTTTTCAGCTAAGCATAAAGGTGCTTGCATTTCTTTTAGGATAACACATGGAGCATGAGCTAGTCTCCTTGGCAGCACTAGGAAGAGAAGTTTTAATGAATGGCAAATGTCTCGACTTCCCTGCTTTCTCCACCCAACTAAAAAAGTTTCCCTGCTCCTTGCCACAACATAAACCCTTTTTTAAACTTAATCTGAGCTCCTTCACATAGCTGCACAACAAAGGAGTGAAAAAATAGTCTGTAAAACACATGGAGGATAGAGGCAGGGTTTCAAACAGTCTGCACAGATTAAGATAAAAAGAATCTAGTGGGGAAACTGCTAGGAGAAACTGGCTTGTTTCATTTCATGACGTGTCAGGAAGATACAAATGACAGACCGTGTCCAGGCTGAGCACAAAGACTGGACAAGGTCTAGGAATAGCCTTTGCTAAACTGCCCCCTGGATCTTGAGGAGGAGGTGCACCAGGACTCAGGACTCAGTAAACCAAAGAGTCTATCACTTATGTATACAAGTGTTTTCAATTATTGAGATTTTAGAAAATAGCAGATCACTAATGAAAAATGAGACAATGATGTTGTAAAATATTTTTTTTCTTTTTTTATTACAGGGATGGGGAGGAGTTTTCTACTTTTTGAAAGTATGTATAGTAAATACCCATTTTACATTGCTTGAAAAGTTTTTCATATTGCTTTTGGTTTCTGGTAGTTTTGGTGATCAGTATTTTTATTAAAAACACCTTTTTTACTTAAAAAAGGAGGGATTTTAATAAGTAGTTGTGATTTTTTTTTCCTAAGCCTTCCTTTTTTACTAAAACCTAAAGTATTTAGTGTCATATATGGGGTGTAGGGGGTGATAAACAATAATTTTTTTAAAATATGCAAGCAAAATCATTACTGAAAAGTTTTCAAATACCCAATATTGCAGTAAAACTGATCAGCTGTCAGATAAATTTCTGATTTGAAAGAAATTCTTTCTTTAAATGAATTTGCATAAAAAAATTTGAAAAACTCTTTCCAACGGTAGCAAGTACCATTTCACAGAATCAGGTAAATGTTTGCTGATCAGGATCTCTGGAAGTCAGTTAATTCAATTTCCTGCTTGAACCAGCAGAGTTGCCAATCCTGGGGCTGTTTTTTGTCTCTGTGATGAGATTTCTCATTAGGCCTTTCCCAAAGAAAGGGCAAATGAATAGAGGACAAAGATGTTCAGAAGAATTTTGCAAGAACTTCTGCCAAAAATAAACCTGCATAAAATAAATTAGTCTCACTTGTGACTAACCCATTGGGGGATTCCCTGTTTTCTGCTGTGTTATCAGCAGCTGTCATCTACGTTAAGTCATTACACTTAATTCTTAAAGTTTTAGGGAGTGGGAAACATTTGTTCAATGAGAAATCATTGAAGAAAGGATTCATAATGGATAAAGAATAACAGCAGTTGGAGAAAAGTTTTATAAATTAGCTTAGGATAAGAAGTCTTGCAGTGGGGCAGTCTTAGAAAATGTCATCAGTATAATGGCACGTCAAATATCTTTCATTATAAAGGTTTGATTCAGGGCTTTTCATTATTGTCTAAAGATCTCCATGTCAGTTCTGTTCCACCCAGGATTCTTAGGACTGATTTAAACAGAACACAAAACCATTTGAGTGTGACACCACAGTGGGGGCAGAGGGTGAAAGATGTTATCATTAGGATTCAGGATGATCTTGATGAATTTCAGAAAGGAGGCAAAACACTGAGGTTCAATAAAAACAAACACAAGCAACGTAAGCTTAGAAAGGAAAAGAAACAGATGCATAAGTATACAATGAATAATTGCTGGGTGGGTGATGACACTCCAGAGAAGGATATTCAACAAGGTAGATAAGAGGTTTAACAGATTGATTTTGAGGAAATTATGATTGAAAGAACATATAATCTGTATTCTTTTAGCATATGAATGGTTGCTTACACTTCATTTGGATCAGATCAACTAATTTTTTTATTTTTCAAGAGGCAAAAGACTTGAGTTACCTGTTAGAGTAATGCTACCCATCTACTAACACTTCTGAGACAGGTGGCAGAAATAATTTGCTTAGAAGTTTTAAAAGTATATTAAATGTGTGTCAGAATTTGTCTAGAAATGTTTACCCTTACTTAGAAGTAAAGAGATAGATTGAGCTGATTTCTTGACTTCTCAGCCCTACTTTTTTATTATATTTAATAGACTAGGCTTCTTAGATTTTAAATGAGCTTGCTGTTAAAAGACTGATTTCAATGTCTGTCCGAAGAGCCCATCTTTGCAAAACCTTGGAAGGAGCTTGGAACTTTTCATGACAATAGAAATTCTGGTGATCAAGGATTGAAAAATCTGGCAAAGAACAGTGAATATCAGAACCACCTGTCCAAAATGACTTGTTACTTTTGCACAGCAAAGGATATGGTATGAATTTTCTGATATGAAAGTTCTGATTTTGCCTCAGAGTTGTCTCAAACTTTTCTGCCAAGTGTTGCTTTGGATGTGAAGAAAATTCCTACATTCCCCTTTATGTCTGGGCCAAGCTGGCTATGGTCACAATGGTAAATTGAACAGTGCTTGAGGGTCTTGGGCGCTATAAAAGGTCTGTACTGGGAGAATGGCCCCTGGGCTGCTTTTGGCCCATGCCAGTTCATAGTCTGCCAAACAGTTGTATGGTACTGTGCCTATTCCAGAGATCAGCCCCCAAATCACCCTAATCACCCAAATCACCAATGTAGCATGGTGTTAAAAAAATGTTTCCCAGCCCAGATGTGTGCCAGTACCTGATAGCTCACCTCTGTGCCCAGAATATCCCTGGGCACGTCTGGTGTTCTAGTATAGACACTGACACTTTGTCTTCATTATGAATCTGAAGGTGCATTCTCATTTATATTTCTAATAAGGGCAAAGAGGACATTTTCACTGCATAGATGTTGAGATATTTTAAGAGACAATAAAATATGGGTTCAAAGTCATATAATTTAAATATGGGAAAGAGTATATTCTACTAGGATTCAGAGATTATTAAACCAGTCCCTTGGGAGAGATCTGTGCCTATCACCTAGATTTCCTTTTAAATTCAGAGTAGTGCTAGCAGTTGCAGAGGAAGGAAATGTTCTTTCTTTATTACAGATTAAAATGTGCAAAGTTCTCTGTACCACATTTGATACTCTCATTACAGTGAAACACAAGTGATTTTAATGTTGCTTTTATTAGTAGATGTTTTATTTAATAAAGAGCTGTCATAGATCTCACCTGTCTAATATAAACTCATTAACTCATGAAGCACAACAGATTAATCAAAATTGCTTTCCTTATAAATTAATTTTATTGTCCTATTGAGAATTGCTTGTCTTTGGCTTGTGCTTTGTCAGGGTGCTGAATAGTGAAAATAGATGAACACACTAGAAAGAAATAGGTTCTTTCTCAGTACTTCGTACCAGACAAATCAAACTATTCCACTGCAAGTCTTATAAAATTAACCAAAAATTGGCTTACAGAATTTCTTAGCTCAGCCTAATTCTGACCAACACTTTGAGAGTTTTCTAGAGACAGCTTTCACAAGCATTCCTGCCCCCCCAGCTTACCAGGACCTGTACTTTCACACAAGATAATTTCATGCAAGTATTTAAAATTGAGAAGGTTAATTCTCAAAAAGTGCCCGATGCTCAGAGAGCATCTAGTTTATTACTGATTGAAGGGTCTCTGCATCAGAAAGGAGTTAGCCTCAGGGTAACTATGTATCTCAAGAAGTGGGCTCATGTGAACTTCCTGGGGTTCAACAGGGCCAAGTTAAGGTGCTGCACCTGGTTTGAGGTAACCCCAGGCTGGGGGGATGAAGGGATTAAGGACAGTCCTGCTAAGAAGGACTTGGGGGTGCTGGTGGATGAGAGGCTGGGCATGAGTTGGCAATGTGAACCTGCAGCCCAGAAATCTAACTGTAACCTGGGCTGCATCACCACCAGTGTGGGCAGCAGGTCGAGGGAGGTGTTTCTGCTCCTTTACTCTACCCTAGTGAGACCCCACCTGGAGTGCTGCATCCAGCTCTGAGGCCATCAGCACAGAAAGGACGTGGACCTGTTGAAGCAGATCCAGAGGAGGGACATGAAGATGATCAGAGGGATGTAGCCCCTTTCCTATGAGGAAAGGCTGAGAGAGTTGTGATTGTTTAGTCTGGAGAAGAGAAGGCTCTGGAGAGGTGTTATTGTGGCCTTTCAGTATTTAAAGGATGCTTATAAGCAAGCTGGAGACAAACTTTTCAGCAGGGCCTACAGTGATAGGACAAGGGCTAATGGTTATAAACTAAAAGAGGGTAGATTCAGATTAGATAGAAGGAAGAAACATTTTATGATGAGCAGAATGGTGAAACACTGGCACAGGTTGCCCAGAGAGGTGGTAGATGTTCCATCCCTGGGAACATTCAAGGTCAAGTTCGACAGGGCTCTGAGCAACTTGACCTAGTTGAAGATATCTCTGCTCATTGCAGAAACTCCACGGAGTTTTTGGCCAGGTGGTACTGAACTTCTGGTTTTGCTGGTGCAAACTATGCCAGCATCTAAAAAACAGACTTGAGGCAGTCCAGGACTTATGAAAGGGTATCTTCTTCAAAGGGTGTAACAATGCCTCTTCTTCTCTTGTCATGGATGGGAGGGCTGGAAGACACAGCCACATTGGGGTGGACATTTTGATGTGGACGTGCGTTTTAGAGGATGAAAGAATGTCCAATTAGAGGAATGGTGGGAATTCCTCAAAAAGATATAAAATAAATGCAGCCTGAGTTTTGTCCTCTGAAAAGGTAAGGCTGATGAAGGGTTCAAGGAGGAGGGTCTCAGTGGTTTGCTGGCTTTGAAAGACAGAAGTTCAAGGCACTAATATGTTATTTTGTTCAAAAGGGAATAGAGTACCTTACAAAGGTACACGGCAGCCTTACATGGGCATCAAATGCTCACTGCAGAGGGACTGCTGTTTTGCTCTGGAGCTTGGCAAACATGTTACAACTCTTCTGTCATCCCTTAGGTGCATCAGAAGATGTTTTGATTCTACCTTGCAAAGTGCTTTTTATCTGAAGTTCATAAAAGTTTTTGTACTGTGACTGTGCATCATTGTCTCCATTTCATGTGCAGGAAACTAAGGCATTAAGAGGCAAGATGATTTGCTTTAGATGGCTCGACGGGCCACTGACACAGACAGCAACATGAAAGTTATTTTATGGTGAGGAGTTCAAATTTTGTAGAGTATGTGGTTTTCTTTAGTTTAAATGCAACTTCATGGTATTTTTCTTTAACATCAATAGATTCCTATGAAATCTACTTTTAACTCTTTCTCTACACAGAATTTAAGTGACTATTTTCTTTCACTTTATACCAGAAGTCTTCCTGCAGATTGAAGAGAGAAAGCAACAGGAAATTTATTTCTCCAGCTCATCACACATTTATATAACCAGAGTGAAATCTGTTTTCTGTTAGAAGAGAGAGGAGGGCAGAGGTTGGTTTTTTTTTTTTGGTTAACAGACCCAAAAGTTGTCTGGAAACTGTGCCAGAACAATAGCATAAAAAGAATGCATCTGGAAGTCATTAGGGAAGCTCAGAGTGGGCAGTGATTAAAGCACGATGGAATTTCTACTTTTTTTTTCCCTTTACAGTTCCTAGGCCAATCAAACACAGCACAACTTTAAAGCCAATCAAAAACCAATACTTTTTAAGTCTTACGAATATGCAAGCAAGAAAATTCTTCCCCATTTCCCTCCTGAAGGCAATTCTAATCATCCCTTCTGTAATAACTCCTCACACAGTTTTCTGCAAAATTTAGGAGAGTTCAAATACTTTCCTTTTCCTCTGCCTTTTTTCCCCCCCCCATAGTATTCACTGGAAAATTCTAACTTCTTTCTTGCATTAAAAAGCAACTGTTAGAACGTTATACTGACATCGTAAAATACAGAGCTATAATTTTGCATTAAAGCCAAATCCCTGTAGAGACTTAGAAGCATCAAATTACTAATGAAGATCTATCTTCTGTTCAACTTCTTCTACTGACAGATCTGTTTGCCTGTGGGTAGCCATTTTCCTCCTGCAGCCATCAGCACTATGGGCCAGGCTGTTACAGTCTCCTCCCAATAACTCCTGCCAATTTATGCCTTGAATGCAGCAATTAGAGCCAGCTAAATAATGCCAGGCTCCTCCTTTCCTAACCAGCTGGAAACCCCTCATAGGACCTCCTTCTTGTTAGCATATCTGGTGATGCAAAGGGCTGATTGGTTATTCTGCTAAAGTCCAATTTTTTTTTTCATTCCATCTTTAACTGTCTGTAGCAGGAAATCTAATCTGCTGTGAAGTCAGAATCAGCTGCAGTCAAAAATATGAGAACCAACTTTCCTCCACCAATTTTAAAGATAAGTAGCATCATAGAGAAACACCCATTGATCCCATTTCATCACCACGAACAGGACAACAGTTATGGAATTAACAGACACTGTTACTGGTACCTGAAAAGACCATGATGAAGAGGTCTCTCGTGTACGCTGTTTGTATATTTTCATATATGCTGTTTGTACCGCATTCCACTGATAGGAGGGCTAGATTTGCGAGCCTGTGGTGCTCCACTTTGTGAAAAGAGAGGTGGTGTTTGTGCACTCTGGGGTCTAAAAGATGAAAACTAGTGCAGGACTGGAATGGTCAATACATTGGCCAGTGTCAGTAATGGTTGTGTTCTGCCACTGCAGTGACCTGTGGACCTGGCCAGACGTTCAGTCCCTCATTCTGCAAGTGTCTGTGGTCAGACTAGTATCTAGCTGAGCACAAAGGTATTGAGAGGTTACTTTTTTAAACAACTGGATGAGGTTTACATCAACTGAAGTGTTGGACATGTAGAAATATAAATATTACATCTCTGACAGTGCTATACCACTAAGGCCTATGCTGCCTGAAATGACTGCAGAACTTTAAAAATGAACACATAAATACAACTCAAGCTCTGCAACTGAAGTTTATCTGTTAGTCCATAGTATAGTTTTATGCTTCTTAGGGAATAATTAATTTTCCTGTACCCTATAGTGTCATAAAACTATATACTAGAAAATAGGATATCATAGGCAAATGTCCCATTCCTGCCATTTCACCTGGCAGGAGCTCTAGAGAGTGAAGAGGGAGGGGAAGCTACGGCCAAACAGCCGAGCCAGCAGCCTGTGCCTTACCCTGTGCCTGCAGCAACGCATATGAGTACAAGGAGGTGAGCTGTGGGGGTTGCTTGTGACCATTGTCTGTAGCTCCTTGCACTTATCACCCTGTGTCTCTTCAAGAAGTATGGGAAAATCATACACAGGGCATGAAGCATTAAGCCCTCAGGCAGAGATGAGGTTAATCTAAGAAGGAGGAGAGCATTTTGGGTGCTCAGTCTCTTTCACATATATGAGCCGTGGTCAGATTTGCAGCAAAGTAGGGATGCAAGAAAAAGCATTTGTGTGACTGAAAGTGGGGACCATGAATGGTGCAGCACAGAGGCTTCATGAAGGTGGAAGGCAAGACAAATTTCTGCATGGCCTGATAATAGCCCGCAGAAGTCATTGAGGAATTAGGAATAGAAAGAATCAATTCCATACAGACTCCTAGAGTATAGTAACACAGAAGCACCAAAGCAAGCAGGAGAGAAACGAGACTTGCTGTGAACTAGTGCACAAATGCTGGGGAGTGCTGGATTTCTGTTTTTAATCGCTGCTGTACATGTTTGTTTACCTATGTCAGACAAAGCACCAAGGTCAGCAGAGTAGCTGGAACTGGTGAAGGAGGTAACCCTCCCAAGACAATCACAGACAAACAGACATTAATGATAATTTTTCTGATCAAGTAGTTTTCCGAAGGATAATTAGGAATACCTCTTTTCAGTTGTTTGGTAAAATCTCCAAGAACAGCAGTCATTAGCAGCACTTGAATATAATGGATGAAAATATGAGGTTTTTCAGACATTAGTATAAGAAAACTGCAGCCTGATGTGTGTGGATCTCAGAGCTTCTACATGTTAGGAGAAAGCCATAAGCCTTTCCCATTTTGCTGCTCTGTAATTATAGAGGTGTTATTTATTCCAACTCTCTTTTCCAGTTCTTCTCAGATAACATCCATGCTGTTACTTATAGAGGTGAAATTCCCTGTGAAATTCATGTTTTTCTGTTAATAATCCCAAAGGAGGCAGAGCAAACATGTAATTATGGAAATGATAGCCCCAGGAAGCTTATTAGCATAATGCTCAGTTAATTCCCCCATTCTTCATTCTTTGACCTTTCCCAAAGGAAATGGAATATATCTGAGGAAATAAAAAACATCTTGCAAACAGCTTCACATGAATTACCTTGATGGTATCATCCTGATCTTTGTAATCAGGTATTGATGATCAAGTAAGCAAATGTTTACACATTTTCCTACATTTGAGCAGCTATCCAATTCCTTCAGGAATAGACATGGAAACCACAAGAAACAATGGCCATTTGCCAAATAAGCAGCAGTCCTGTCACCATTTCAGATATTAGTTACCCTTGGTTACCCACTCTTTTCACAGAGGTGAGATTTTCATGTCAAGAAAAAGACACACTGGGCATGGGGACTGCTTTTGCAGTCCTGGAGAACTGGGAGGTTTCATTCCCTTCAAAGTGTGCTGAACAAAAGTGGGAAGGAGAAAGGGAAGATGCTGCAAGAATAGATGTACACTCCGAAATTATTCTGTGGAGTTGGACATATAGCTGTGATGTGGGAAATACACACCCAAGTTTCTGCCCAGGCTCAAAACGAAGACTTAGATGTTGAAATTCAGCACCCCAAATTCTTGTTTTTCTCTGTTAAATCATCCGTTTGCAGAAGGAAAATCTGGAGATCTGGGAACCAGGCAGTGATCAGCCATTAATTTTCCCTCCTGCCACAGGATACAGGAAATAAGGATGTAAGAGAAAAGAAAATCAAGAAGTTGAGACAAAATGAAAATAGAAATTTTCTTTTCTGTGCGTGTTTGTATTACAATAAAATGCCTAAATTTCTAAGCAAAAATATTTTTACAGAAAGATTTTAGGAGAGATTCTTAGAGTATGAGAAGATGTTTGATGCACAATGGTGGATATTTCATCCTGGATAATGATAAGAGATTTCAGGGATAAACCCAGGAAAATTAATTATATAGAAATTATGCAAAAAGCAATATTTATCTTGTAAAAAAGGTGAAGAGAAGTGGAATGGACAAAAATGAGCACTTAGTCTTCCATGTCCTGAATGGGCTGCAGAAAAAAAACCCACAACCCTGAGAGATTTCTGAAGAATCTTTAAGTTAAAGGACTTTGTTTAAAACCACAAGAAAGAGATCTGAATAAACCATGATGTCACAGGCCTTCTGATTTGAACCTCAATGACGACCTCAAAGTACTGAGAGGAGTGGTATGGGAGGGGAAACAGAAAATGAAATGAGATAGATCAAAAAAAAATGGTAAAATGTCTTCCAGCTCTGTAAATGAGAGACAGTGGCAGGAAAGAAGAAATGGGCTAGTAAGCAGTGAGAAAGAGATGAAAGATGAAAGAGAGAGAAATTATTTGTAAATCAATATGTAGGTAAGTACTTTGTGCTTCATTCTTCGTCAAGAAGGTTATGCTTTTATTTTCTAAGAAATTATAAAAATTTCATTACATGGAAACTTAAAAAACCACATCTAAATGAATACAGTACAGGTTATTTGCACTGTTCAACTTTCTAGGCCTACCATGTCATGACACCTCATCTCATACTGAAGCTTCCCTGATCTGTAGAGATCACCCTGTAAAAGTGATTGTTGCCAATATTTTCTCTGAAGTGAATATAACCCAGCACTTACTAAGAAGGAAACGTTCAGAGACCATGTCTTAAAAACTGTGGAAAAAGAGATAAAAGTGGTTTTGTTACTGTTAAAGAAAACTGTGAAGTGCACTTATGAGATCATTTTGGTAACTGAGTGGCTAGTGGGACAGAAACTAATTTCAGTGTGATTAATGTAGGCAATGGGACTCTCTGAAGAATCTTTGCTGCCACTGACCTTGCTGATCATATCAGACCTATATTCTGGAGTAAGCATTGCTGGCAAAGCGAAAAGTACACCTGATAAACTTTAACCTGGATTTAGTCAAGAATCTGTTAACAAAGTTTTGAGACTTTTCTGTCTGAAAATCAGCCACTTAACATGAAGGAGGCATAGAAACAAAAAGCACAACAGAAACCTTATCCTTTCACATAATCCTTTCACAGCCCTGAAGGTGTCTGCTTATTTAAAACAGAACACATCCTCAGATCCTGTTTTTAAATGTGGAGTTCAGCACCCAGTCTGTGAGCAACATTGATGAGTAAGTATAACAAGAGGCCTTGTATCTAACAATTTGTTTTCCCTATGGCAATATTCTCCCTTTGAAGGTAGCCTTTCATGTAGTTTCGAGCAATATCTTCATGTCTTGATAATAAATGCACTCTGCTCTTTTTGAAGAAGACATGCTGTTGTTCTCACTACCCAATATATATACAAGATCCCTATGATAAGTCTTGGTGGCCAAAACAAAAGGCATGTCTTGTTCAGAGTATTGCAAATGGGCATGGTAGTATGCTGATTTTGGCTCACTCATTTCCCATTCCACCCTGACATTTGTAAATTTAACTCCTATTTTCAGATTTCCAAAGACTGTTCCAAGGTTTATGTGATTCCTTTAATTATGGCTTGAAGTAGAGGCAAATGCATTCCAAGAAACCAACAATTACCTTCAATATGTTATTACAGTGAGACTTATGGAGATCTGCAGCTTTTGTGAAACTCCATGAGACATAACAGGAGAAAAAACCGATGAATCCAATGAGGTTGCAATACAGAAGTCTCAAAATACTAGAGTTGTCTTCCAGTACCATAGTTGTCATAACAGAATTAAAATGCAGATGGAGCTGCCATTTGAAAGCCTCACAAGGTAAATAAGAAGTGTATTTCATATATGAATAAAAGTTGAGGAATTATATTTGTTTTTGAGACTATCACATATATACTTGACAGCTATATTGCTTTGGACATACTGAAAGATATTTTCAGAAGAGCTACTGCAGTCAAAAAACCCTGAAAATTCAATATGACATGCTCACATAACCTTTTCCTTGGGGTTATGTGGGGTGATTGTTCTGCAGATGTTCCTGAAATAGGCATCTATTACACTGTAATTTATGTTTTGGCAACTGGGCTCATTGACCTTGATGATCCCTTCCTATGCTCTGTTTTCCTATATATACTCAGCACATTTTCTGATTTGGAAGTCCCAGGATAGAGTTTGTTTCTCTAGAGGTAGATGTCAACAACAAAGGAATTTGTGTCTGAACTAGGCATCTTCTGTAATAATGAAAAGAGATCCAGACAGTCATGTGGGGGTGGTATTTTGACTTTGCACTGCAGCATAATATCAGCATGTTATCAGTCAGCATCAAAGTATGAACTATGAGAGGACTATATCTGCAGTGATTCTTCCTTAGAGAAGGAATACAGACAGGAGAGCTCCTTAAGCAAAAATTGCAGAGATGTGAAGAAAAAGAGAGGTACAGTAACAGGTTGCCACATTAGCTCAGATGGTTCTAGCTTTTTCTTGCCTTTTTAGCAAACTAGTTTCTTTTGCAGAGTAAAAATAAATAGTAGAATATTTCCAAGCAACAAGTGATTTTCAAAACAGAATTATCAAGAAAGAAGTTTTGTTTAGGATCTGTTTTCTGAAGGCACCTACTGCAACAGATGTACTGTTAGAGATCTGTGGCGATAGAAGGGATCTTTGCTCTGTAGGTCTCTGCATGGACTCCAAGACATTTAGGCTTATGATATAAATCTGTGCAGGTCACACCTTCTTTCATTCCCGTGGGCAGAAGGGGGTGCTGGCCTTGTGGAGCACATTTAAAGAACATTAGGTTTGGCACATGGCTGGGAAATCTCTATTGCTGGCTGGCAAAACTGCCTCAATAATCCACTTAAAAGAGAAATATGGACACTGTCGGATGTTGCTGATCCAACAGCATTGATGAGTTTTGAATTTGACTGTGAGCATCCTGCAGTGTAGAATTGCTGCCTTCCTTTGTCAGACTGCAGTAAAGAGCAGTGGAAACAAGGCTGTGCATCTACTATACTTGAGTGCTGCAAAGGAGAGGAGATTTGTGCCTCTGTGACAATAACAATGCAAACATAGGACACATGAAATGTCTTTGATGGCAAACCCGTGGCTGAAACACATGCAGTTCCTTAGAGATTTATGTACTTTGGTGCCCTAAATGTCCTTACAGAACAGTATCCTGGACACCAAGCAATTGCTGTACCCTAAATAGCATTAATTCACTCAGAAAACCAAGAACAGGAATACCCATCAGTCAGTGAGAGAGTATTTTCAAAATATAAGTGCCCTATTTTTGATCTGTCAATTCTCATCATTGGGAGGGGCTGATGAGAAGGTTTACAAAATCTCTTTTAAGGTTAAGACTTGGAACTATAGTCCAAGTTTAAGCAGTATAAAGCTGCTGTCTGTCATATTCAAGGATTCAGTGGAGATATTGACTTTGTAGTACATTATAAATTTTCTTATCCTTCATATGTATTTAACTCCTCATTGATATATGATTATCTGTTCTTTTCCTCCCTTTGTGCTCCACATATGTAGGCAAAAGACTTTTATTTCATCTCCTGCCAACATCCTCTTTCTCCATAGGTAGCAGCTATCCTTCTTTCCTCAAATTGTCTAACTGATTAAATTGCATTTCCCAGCCTGTATTTACCCTCGATATCCTAAAAAAAAAGATGTTAACCGTTCTATACACCTTGCTTCAGATGGATACTTTCAGATCTAAGGAATTACAAAGCTGTCAGCCTGAAACTTGGAGAAGTAGAAACACTGAAAAAAACAAGAAAGAAGTATCGAGGATACCTTGAATTCTGTCCATCCCACCTGATAATCATGAGAGTTTTTAGAAATACTCATATCTTGGGCAAGATCACCTGTAATCCTTAGGAGACTGATGGTTTTGTAACTGAATCCTGTGATTATTTTGCAAAGCTTTAAGTTTTATTCTGCAGCTTGTTCAATGTTAATATTATTTTGGCTCATTCTTGTGCCTTCATGCCCCCTTAATGGTCACTCTAAGAATAAAAAAAAAGGCCAACATTTTCATGTCAATTAAGCAACATAATTTTTCATTCACCAGTTTAAATTTAAAAATTGACCCAAGGAGAAGGGAGTGAACTCATCTATACTGTCTGTCTTTTTTTTTTTTTCCTAGGAATAAAGAGTAGTTGAATAACGGTACACTCCAGCCAGGTGAGATGAAGCCCTTTCCTGCCATGCTGTTATCTTCTGGAGTCAGTGGGTGGGTCCAGATGGCATTAGGCAACCTGATGGCTTCGTTAATTCTGTTGTGGAATACAAGTTTTTGTCACCCAAAAAAGGTAGGCTTTTCCTTCCCATTGCAGGACTTCAGCATGCTTTACTACCTTGTGCAGTGAGATTGAGAGCAATGTGATTCTGTCTTGGTGAAAAAGCAATACATCTTTCCTGCATAGGGAAATTTCTGTCAAAATAATGACACAATCATAGCTCTATTTCTTTTGAGGGACTTTTTACATGTCAGTATGCTATTGATCAGTTATTTTGGGAACCAGAATGGTAATAACTGTGATATCTGTAAAACCCCCTGCCATTTCTGGGAAAACAAACTTTAAGATGAAAATATTTTTCCTGCACTTAGGTGAATTCCAATGTTACCTATGGATACACAATAAAATGGCTTTATAATAAATTTAAGGCCTTCTTTGCTCTCAGGATGTTTGTTAAGCAACTTCTATTCTATTCTCTTGTTCATTTCTCCTTTCCCAAGATCCTGCAAATTCTGGTTTTTGTTATGCTTCTGTACTGCCAGCCTGAAACCAGTCCATCAGCTGTCTCAGTTTCCTCCTGAAACTCACACTCTTTCTCTTCCCCCTCTCTCTTTCATTTTTAAAGCGAAGTTGCAAATACATTTTGAGCATTGTTATTAGTGAAGTCTCCACAGAAATCTGACATGTCATTCAAGCCTCCATACTTAAACCTGGCAATTTTTTCTTGATTGCACAAAGTTCAGGGGAATGTCCTCCAGTTTTCTGATGCTGAACTTCTCTACTGGAGAAAGGTCTTATCGGCTCATGTCTCCTTAACAGGAGAGAAAATGAGAAAGGCATGTTAGCAAGCCAGGATAAGCAATGGCCTATCCTTAGTATGGGATTTAATGAAATATTTGAAAGCTAGTGGAAAAGAATGTCAGGTCCGTAAGTATGCCATTCACTCAAAATTTAAAATTTGGGCTGCGAACTTATTCTTTCAATACTTTCTTCAGTTCAAGATGGAGCCACCATAACAAATAGGATAGAGTTCAACTCACCTGAGATTTTTTGAAGTCAGATATGTAAACATGAATTTAGCACTTGAAAAGGAACCTTTTCAGAGAATGTGCCTTAAATACCTGTCCACTAAAGGGAAGCATTTTTCTAGCTTTTAGAAACTGGGGTGGATGAATCCCTGTGACAGTTCTTATGAATGATTCATGCTTAGCACACATGTGAAGTGAGCTAAGTCTGGCAGCTTTACAGCCACATTAAATCTGCCTGAACTCTAAATGTGACCTGTCCCATGGTACTTTCTATCAAACTGCAAGACAGAGGATGTTTCTGTTAATGCCTCTGCTTCCAGTCTGTTTATAAAAAAGAGAGCTGTAGTTGTTGCTTCAAAATAGTTTTATTGAACTGGAGAATGTTGAACTTAATTGGTTTGACGATTATAAGCCTGATAATTTGTAGCTTAAACTTATTAATGTATTATTTAACTTTATTTTTTTATGTCTCAACAGTATTTACGGAGTTAAATATCAAGTCCTCTCTCCGATATTCAACTTCCCTATAGATTGGAGTTATGTCCTTTTTTATGTGTGCTCAAAACGTTGTCCTCAGCATCTTTAGTTACAAAAACACTGCTGTTATGCTACTTAATGATTTAACTAAATGAAAGCCATTGATTTTTGGTTAATGAACCTACAAAGAAATAGGGTAATAAAAAATGCTAACGATAGTTATTAGTAGACTGTGTTTAAAGTGATAATAATAATCTGAGAAGCTGCGTTATTTTTTATAATGACAGTTTGTAAAAGCTTCACACACTAAAATTCAGTTTGATTGAAATTAACATATCTAGAGTTACCTGCAGGCTTTCTGACAGTGGAAGAATTTGTTCACTATTATAAGGTGGGAATAATTTTTATTTCTGTAAAAGAGCTGTAGAGAGAGAACTTGCTTGCCAGCCTGCCATCTTAAATGTTCTAAATAATCAATTAAATTGCATAGGAGATAATATTTTAATGCCTAATTCATTCAGTCAAAATATTTCATTATTATGATCCCGTTATAGTATCACCACTTACAGTCCAATCCTGTACATTTTTCTGTTCCATCTGCCTACAACAACCTGGATGAAGGGATTGAGTGTACCATTAGCAAATTTGCAGATGACACCAAGAATGGGAAAGTGTCTATCAGCTGGAAGGCAGGAGGTATCCGCAAAGGGACCTGGACAAGCTGGAGAGATGGTCTGATTCCAATGGGATGAGGTTCAACAAGGCCAAGTGCTGGGTCCTGCACTTTGGCCACAACAACCCCCTGCAGCGCTACAGGCTGGGCACAGAGTGGCTGGAGAGCAGCCAGGCAGAAAGGGACCTGGGAGTTTGGATTGACAGGAAGCTGAACATGAGCCAGCAGTGTGCCCAGGTGGCCAAGAAGGCCAATGGCATCCTGGCCTGGATCAGGAACAGTGTGGCCAGCAGGACCAAGGAAGTGATTCTCCCACTGTACTCAGCACTGGTGAGGCCACACCTCGAGCACTGTGTCCAGTTCTGGGCCCCTCAGTTCAGGAAGGATATTGAGGTGCTGGAGCAGGTCCAGAGAAGAGCAACCAGGCTGGTGAAGGGACTCGAACACAAGTCCTGTGAGGAGAGGCTGAGGGAGCTGGGGTTGTTTAGCCTGGAGAAGAGGAGGCTCAGGGGAGACCTCATCACTCTCTACAACTACCTGAAAGGAGGTTGTAGCCAGGTGAGGGTTGGTCTCTTCTCCCAGGCAACCAGGATAAGAGGGCATGGTCTTAAGCTCTGCCGGGGAAGGTTTAGGTTGGATATTAGGAAGAAATTTTTTACAGAGAGAGTAATCAGAGAAACGGACTGCCCAGAGAGGTGGTGAGTTCTCCATCCCTGGAGGTTTTTAAGATGAGACTGGATGTGGTACTTAGTGCCATGGTCTAGTAACCACGGCAGGGTTGGATCAAAGGTTGGACTTGATGACCTCAGAGGTCTTTTCCAACCCTGTTGATTCTATGATTCTATGAACTTTTTCCTTCCTTTTCCCTATTACTTCGATGTGGGGCTCTTCTATTTGTTGTTGTTGGGTTTTTTGTTTTGTTTTGTTTGTTTGTTTGTTTCTTTTTTTTCTTGTGTGTGTAATGGTTCCCAGATTTATAGTAGATTACTACTTTTCCTAAGGGTGCCAAAAGCCTGTCTTAAATCTTCTGTTAACTTTTTGCTGCTGTAAAGCACTTTCATATGTATTGCTATTAGCACTCAGTCATTTTCTTCTACTACTTCAATCATGTGATTTAAGTAAGTTCTCACAGAAAAAAAAAAATTGTACTGCTTCAGGGAGACTAAAATTTATCGGACTTCCTGCAGAGTGAATGAATTGCACTCTAGTATGAATTGCAGTCCTATCTTGGAAGGCTGATTTAAATCCAGCTAAAATCAATGTTAAGAAACTAGCTCTTCCCTATTTCTACTGACTTATTACCTAGAATAATTAGTATATGATAAATATAACTCAAGCCACCAATGATAATCATATTTTAATTGTGTTATCAGTCTTAGTTCCACTGACACTTTAAATGTCAAGGAAGTACTATCTGTCCTCCTCTAAATCACAGAGAAATGCATTTTCATTAGGATTTTCTTCATCAAGTAACTATTCTTTAGAGCACTAACACTGCAAATGAAATTAAATTAAACTGCTTCTATTTGCCATGTCCACTTCCCTGGAGGTAACTGCATCGCTGTATGTGTCAAACACAGGACAAATCCGGAGACTAATGAAAAGGCAGACACTCAGATACAGGACACGCTGTGGACACAGATATGGGAACACCTGCAAGCATTATGTTTTTAGGCCATATTAATATGGCTTAAACATTAATATATCCTCTATCTTGATTTCCCTGTAGATCTCAGGCCAGAGTGTTCTGTATTACAATACATTTCACCATGCAATGGTCTTCTGTGAATGACTGTAAATCACTATACCATAAAATGGCAGGACAGATGCCCCCCCAAAATATGGTACTACTAAGGCATATACTTTCACACTGTGGAGCTATGACAGATGAGCAGAGAACAAAAACGAATGTACAAAAATATGACTTTAACAGAAAAAAATTGTAAGGGGCCTCTCTCTTAGGTGGTAGAACTGTGACTGTGGAGCTCTGCACAAGCTATTCCACCTTATGAATGGAGGGGAAATGAGATGATGCAGCTGGTATTTGCATTAAAGATGAATGAACAAAATTCCTACTCCTAGTGCTCTTTGCACAAAACTACTGCCAAAGACACTGCAAGAGTGGGGGTACAGTTCCCCCCTTATTGCTTTTGAAAATTTCAGCACCTTTTTCTCCTGGAGTGACTTCACCTCTTACAACATGGGAGGGACCACTGACTTCACTGCAGTAGACTGAAGAGTTTATTTTCCCCAGCCACAGTCTTGCATTTTTCAGGCATGCTAAAATTCATTTGAACCAGAGAGGGAAAGAAATGAAATGCAAATCTGTATGTTTCAAAATTCTCAGTATTCTCTATATAGGCCAATGTCTCTGCATTTGCTTCATTTTATATGAAACTGATGAAATTCATATGTAGCTCCTCCAGTTTGGTAAGTATTTCCATAAATGCAACAGTAATTAAATTCAGCTATTGGCAGAAGTGTAGAAAGTGAAATGCTGCCAGAATAACTGAGTATGCTGTACTTTAAGTTTAGCCTTTCACAAAGGAACAGAGTTTGTATGCAATAGCTTCAAATTGCACAGCTTTAAAAGCACTTTAATTTTAGTCTGAGAGGATTGTTAATCTCCTTTTTTTTATATATTCATAGTGCATATCAGTGCTACCTAAAGCAGCTCCAGAACTGGCAGCCTTGTGTGCTAGCCTAGCGTAGACTGTAGACTGGTATAGAAGACATTACTGTAGTGCCTATAAAGCAAAGTGAACTGCAAAACCAAGCTAACATCTAATTTAGAGATGTAACTTTTGTCTAATGTAAACAGACCTATATGGAAAATATTTCCTAAGTGCTTTGCTGAAGCAAGGCAATGATCTGTGGGATGAAGATGACAGGGAATTATCTGAAATTGAAAAATGCAAGGTAAGAGATGTGACGTGGCTGACAGTAACAACAGCTATTTAAGATCAACCAGAGGAGTTCAGGCCTCAGCCTCAGCATGCCAAATACAGCTCTTCTAAATGATAGGGTGGGAATTCCAAATAGACTCTGGCCAGTCTGCTCGGATCTCACTGGACCGCACTGCTCACATGGCAATTACAGTGGGGAGCCCCCTCTTGTCCAAACCTTTCTTTGTCCATCTTTGGGTAAGGGGCCCATTATACTAACTTGATCCGCCTTTATATACATTTCATTCATGCAACAAGATGGGATGATTGATGTTTATGCAGCATCTGTATCATAACGGTCTCTTGTAGCTGGTTTACCAGAAGCCTTAAGGAGTTACTTTTTATTTCCTTAGCAGTCAATATGCTTTGTACCTCATGTGAACCTGTTGAGTTGAAGCCAAGGATTTATATTGAATCCACTGATGTACAACCTCTGCAGTGAGACCAGTTTTCTTTCATGATTTAAAAAGCAGGTAATTAGTCACAAATAATAAGAAGGAGGGAAGATTCACTCCTTTTATCAACATTTTTTTTAAAAAGTGGGCTCAGTTTGGCTGTCTTTAACTTTTCTCTTTCTCTGTATAGAGAATATACATCCAAATAATTCAAATATAATTTAAAGATTGAAGGTTTTATGCGAACTTTATGTGAGGATTTATGTGAACAATAAAAATAGACAGAAAGCGAAAGAAATGGAAATAAAGCAGTTGAATCTAATTGAAACTGACTTTAAGAGCAATGTATTCTCCTCCATGTTTTCTGATAGAAAGAAACTAAAATTAGTGGGAACCCAGAGAAGCTGTAAAAGAGAATAATAGCTGTGTTTTCTCCTCCTTCTTCTGCATTCTTCTAAGAAGTGGCTTCTTAGTCCAATGCCATGAAATTAAGATAAGAACTGATTTTTCCTTCAAGACAAGGAGGGATAGAGCATACTGTCCCTTGACCCTGATAATAAGAATATATGGCTTACATACCATTCTTGAACTGGCATATTTTGTATGACAATTACTTCTGTTATTGTGGTCCATATTCCAACAACTATGTGCTGTCACTCAGAATGACCTTTGTCTAAATTGCTAAGAACAAACAATTGAGAAACACAACTTTTATGAGAGCCTGTCCTAGGTATTTGCACAGTCCTATAATTATGTGGGTGCATGTCTGCTTTGTGCTGGTCCCTAATGAATAGACTGTGGACGACTCTCTTTTCCATAGGTGACTGTATTTCAAGGTTTTAGAAAAGGAAGTGCATCCTCAGTAGCAAACACTTGAACCTTGAAGAATCATGAAGTGTTATCTTGTCCTACCAAAACTAATTCACTAGGCCAGTAACAGGAAGGCCATGCAGTCTAAATAAACTCTTAAAGGCTGAAATAATGACTGCACCAGAAACAGGTCAATTTGTGGTCCAGAATATTTCCTGTGCTATGAAAATATCTAGAATCAGACTGGATAATTAAATTACAAATAATTTTGCAGCTAATTATTTCAATTTACCACATTTTGAATATGTGGCCAGTCTTTTCCTTCCAAGATTCCACAGCTGCTGCTTATTTAGCCACTTGTATTTTCTTTTCACATTCCCTAGCAAGAGGCACACAGCAGAGAGGGCTGTGTTGCTTTGAGGTGAGCTACAGTGTCAGGAGTGTTGCAGAGGGAGCAGGTGCCACATGCACGGCTGCTGTCCATTACACAGGTTTTACTGGGAAAATTGTTGCTGAATACAAAAGAAACAGACCTCTGCAAAACAGTTTTGACTTCTATGGGAAAGAAGAGCTTTGAGATAATTAGGGGAGTGGAGAGAAAGCTCGGTTACACCTGCCCTCCCACCTGAACCCCATCAATTCTAACTTCATGATGTCTACTCCAGTTTCTGTTGCTATAGGCCAGAAGCAGGGAAGTTATTTTAAAAAATTCCTCCTTTCTAGACTGCTGGATTTGGCATTTATTCAAAGGGTAAGAGCCCATCCAATCAGTCTGCTGGGACCTTTCCCAAAGAAAACACCTCTCTGCTGCAAGCCTGTAGCCACTTGCGAGTACATGGCTGAGGAAGCAGGAGCAGAAAATAATTCCTCCAGATTTTCTCTTTTTCAGCTGTTGATTAAACTACAACTGTGTGTGCTCCATTTCTTCAAACATTTTTGTTTCATGCAGTAGAAGAGGGCTGTCTGTCTGTCTGTGCAAATACTTTGCCACAACAGCAACGCGCAATCATTCTTTTTTCCCCCTTTTATTAACATACAAATCATGAGGCTCTTTGCAATTGTCATCCCACACAGAAATGTGTGAATGAGAAGCTAATCCAGAAGCAGAAGCTGTATGGCCAGCACCATTCCTCCAAGGCACAAAGGGGGGAAAAAAAAAGAAAGAAAATATGCCAGAGCTCTGCAGACAGAATTTGGAGCTATTTTCCTAGCTATGCATACCCTTTTTTCTCCCCTGCTTCCAGGCTGTCTTGTTCCCAGGGGCTGGGATTACTCAGCAGAGCCCATGGCCATGCTGGTGTTGGTGGCTGGCCCACTGCTAGAATCGTGCCTGGAGAGAAGTGGGGATGACCGAGAAGAGTTCTTCTTCATGCAGCTTTTCCTGAATTTTTTTCACTGTCCTTAGAATGGGGTGAAGAAAAATTTTGCTGTTCAGTAACTGCCTAGTTGGACTCCTCCCTCTGTTCATCCTTCCTTCCCCTTCCCTCCCCCATTCTTTTCTTTGGTGTGCAGCCCACTGGCTACGTGGACACTGTGGAGCAGAGCCAGAGCAAGGGACACAGAAAGGCACGTCCTATGTCAGAGCTTTTCTCCCTTTTCACAAAGCTATCTTGGCTCTAGTGATTCTTCTTACAGCTCTGCATTTACCAGAGAAAGAGAGAGGATTTAAGAATAAAGCTTCAAATTAATGTATATCACAGTGAAGCTCTAGTGATTTGCCACATCTTCAGCCTCAGTTAATTTCAGTTTGACTGTATGGCAGGAGCATCTTTTAGCACCATTTAAAATTTCTCCCTCAACACCTAATCTTTTAGACAATATTTTTTGAAAACTCAGATCATATCCCAGTGCTGATAAATCCTGCTGATTATTTGATACATAGCTTGATATAATTGAATTTGTGCAAGTGAGAGATGCCTTGGAAATCAGCCTGGGCCTTAATCATAAACATACAAAAATCACTGTGAAAGTTTTTATGTAGATGTTGTGTTGCACCAAGAGCACTTTAAATTGTTACTGTCTGTTCTCTTGTCCTAGTCTCATCACCAAAAAAAGTGTGTCCTGCATGCTGAGGTGGGAAATGCATGTAATGTGCGTAGGAATCTCAGGGAGCTTGGAAATTGTATTTGGAAAAGCAGAGTATGAGTGGGAGTGAACTGTGGATGACTGTGGGGCATGAATATGTGATGAGAGGATTATGCCAAGAGTTTGTTGGTGTGGTGTGGAAGCACAACAAAGCCCTCCAAACTGCTGAAGATTTGTCAGAATGGGGGTTATTGTCTTCAGGATGTTTGGTGAAATATTTAAGAAGGTGCCAAGAAGGAAGAACAATGTAATGGTTTGGCAAGCATCACAGAGAGAATTGATAATATGCTATCAGAAGCAGGGTCCTTTCAGCACAGCTCTGGGAATAACATCAGGCTCTAGGGGAAAAAAGTGATTACCAAATAACAGCAGAATTTTCTCAGAAATTGTGAAAAAGGGCTAAAGCAGGTAGAGGGAAGAAAGGATGCTTTGAAACATTAAATTCTCTCTGTCTCTATTGGATGTCCCTGTGGCAACGAAAATCAATTGGAAGCACTCAGCCCTTTAGCTATGGCTGCTTTGTTTTTACAGAAAAATAAAACCTACAGGCTATTTTCATCAGGAACCAACTTTTTTCTAACATAAGTAGAATTTGTTTCCCAAATGGAAGAAAACTTGGGATTTAGGGCCACTTATTTTTCTGAAAATATTCCTGCCATAGGGGGTGGAATTATGTGACAGCTTTGAAATCCTGCTGCTATTCCTCCATCCCTTATCCCAGGTCACTTCTTTTGCAGCTGGAGTAAACTACCTTGTGGAGCACTCACCTAAAAAACAGCTATGCCTTTTCCACTGGGGAAGCAGGACACCCATACCAAAAGGATCCAGTCCTTGAAAAGGTCCTACCCATCTTAGTTTCCTATGAGGAAAGGGGAGGGAGGGCTGGATGAAATTCCCTGGGCAGTGAATAAATACAGAGTATACTTAAATAAACGCTTGAGGAAAGCAAGAGAATGAGAGAGCACATAATAGAGATAACAGAACTCAAACTGAGAAGAGTAGGTGGTGGAAAGAAAGGGAAGGGAAGAGAAAATGCTGGAAAAATGCAGAGGCCAGTATTGGGGAAGACCAGCTATATTACAGAGCTGCTTCTGGGAAGTCAGCCAGAGTATCTCTGTAGGAGTCTTCATCTCTCACTCTGACTGTAAAACAGTGCTAAGGCCTCACACAGCATCCAGTTAATGAGTTTAACCAGTGGTAATGGGAACATCAAGTCGGATATTATCAGATATCAGCAAATCAGTTCCCCTAACTGTGCCAGAACGGAAGTTACCAGGTGGAGATTCAGAGGTTTCCATCTCCTTCTCTGTAAAGCTTGATGGCTTTCATTAAGCCCAAATTATCCCTGGTATTTTGTACTTTCTTTGTGCTTCAATAGCACTCTGAGAGAACAGCTACTTTCTAAAACTCTTCTTTTTACTTTTCTAATAATAGCCCTGTTTCAAAATTTACATTAAATTTTATAACAATTTTTCCAAACACTGGGAAGTCAGAGAGATCATGCAAGTTAATTATGGTTCAGAGCCACAGCTGCGTCCTCCTTCACTTGCATTTGAGTTTTACCTGCAAGGCAAAGAACACAAATGAGCAAAGTGGCCAAAGGAGCCACAGAGGAGTAACACAGGTGAAATGATCCAGAGTTTGCAGGCATCTGAGTTATAAATATAGTCTGTAGTGTTAAGATCTGTGCTTTGTTACTGGTATGAGCCTTGGGGCAAGTCAGAATGGAAAAACAGCATGTCAAGTCTAGATTCAAGAAAAGAACATTGACATTTTCTATGCCTAAATTTTCTAAAACTATAAACCCAGGGACACATTCATAAAACATTTTGGTATTTCTAGCACACTGCTGAAAAAATATAAATATTATTATTCAAGTAAATTTTGAGTTGAGTCTTTGCAACAAATCAGAAAATAGTATTTTATTTGTAGGTATTTTTAAGTATCATGAAACTTTTTCTGATTCTCAGCATGGACCCATCAGCTGATTTTTAGACTAATTTTTTGATTTTTTTTCTTAATAAATCACTCTCACTTTAATACCACACAATCTTGAGACAGTTTGGGTAGGACCAGCAGAATGGTATAGTGTACTGGGTCCTCAGAGGTCAAATGCTACATAATATTCTGCAAATATTATGATATTACAAAAGCCTTTCAGCATTCAACAGATTTCTGTTCGACAGCCTCACATTCATATTCAGATAAAATAATGAGAGCTGGCAAAAAGAACACATAACTAAAACGAGGACATTACAACACAGAGATGCAGGTATGTGTGTCCTGGGGACTAGTAGCTCTGACACCCTAGGTGTGCACAGCTAGAGGCAACATCTAAGCTCAGGTTGCAAAGCCTGTGGCAACCCCTGGTCCATGGCACTCTTCTTTCCTGGTCCCTCTGAAACCCTGTTTGCAGGCTGCTGATTCTGTTGCAAAGTAGATTGAAGGCTGCTGAACATCTTTCTGTCAGGCACAGTGCTGCCTCTGTGCTCAGACTGTCCATCATCTCTTCCTCTCATGGCGGGCACTTCCCAGGCTTCCTGCTCTGGCTTTCATGTTGCCATTCCACCTCTATTTCTTTTCCTACAGCTAAATCCTCCAAGCCTCTGAATGTCGTTCCTTTTCCTGTGATGCCTGAGTCACTCCTTGAATAACTGAGCCAGTCTTTTCACTTCCCTCCATTTCATACAACCTGGTGATGAGGGTCCAGCTGTCACCGGAGTTGGAAGAAACAATAGGGTCATAACTTAATAGCTGCATACAGACAAATTTGAGGTCATGTCTGATTAAATGGGAAGCCTTTACCCCAAAATGTGGCTGTCTAAATTTTGTGTAAAGGGTGTTGGCATATGTTTGTGTGTGTATTTGTGTGTGTATGGTGAGTGCTTGTATGTATATGAAAGACAAAGATCTGAACATCTCTGGAAGATGTTTGTTTTAAGCCTGCATATGCTCTACTGTATGTGAGTAAAACCTCTAAAATTTAGGCTAGAAATGTTGGTTTTGTTAATAATGATACTCTAGCAATTTCCCTGGCAGAGAAAAAATATCTACAGATGCACATAAAAGCGCCTATGTGCTAGGTGTCAAGTGTGAGAAAGCGTATTTTCAAAGTAGTGTTTTTATGTTCTAAATAGCTGCAGGTAGTGATGCACTTATGTACCAAATATAGATTTAGTGTATGAAGACTTGACATATGTGAACACCTGCCAACTATAATAAATATTAATGGTTGTTGTTTGACCTTGCCTGGCTCACGTGTTCTTTCTGAAATGCCACACACCACCTGAGCTTTAGCTGTAGTTCATTACTCTGCTCCCCACCTGAAATTCCTGCACTGTACCAGAGATATGCAGTTTGTAAGCATCTTCCCCTTCACCTTCCCAGGCTCCTACCCAACATGCAGTGCAGACAACCACAGCATCCTCAAGCAGAATGTGCAGCGTGCTGTGCTTTCTGGTTGCTTTCTGGATGGTAATGAGAAATCAGAGATGTTCAATGTCAGGGCAATTGGGAGTAGTGTAAGGCAGGTGTGAGAACCCAACAAAAATCAACACACTTGGAGGGCCAAGAATTACCCTTAGCAGGGCATGATGGAGGCACAATTCAGGGAAGCTCATTAGGGAAGGAGAACAATGAGATGGTGGAAGGCTGGAGCAGTGGGCAGAGAGAGGTCTTCTGCTGAAGAGTGTTTCAGGTAGTGTGACAGGAAATAACCAGAGGAAGAAGGACACAGACTGAGGAAGAAACAGGTCACAGTTTTAGGGCTGTAACATAAAAAATACCATATGTAATATGACCAAAATTGCCACGTGAAGATTTTGCAGATGTAGGTTATACTTTGTGACTGAGCTATTTTTGAAGATGGATCATACAAGGGATGGCAGGGTAAATCCTGTATTTTCCAGTTCTCCAAAATATGAGGTATAAGACTGACCAAAGAAATTTCTCCTCTCCCAAGTTCAGAGGGACCTTCCGGTTGTTTGTTAAGAAATCTCATCTGTTGTTGGTACACCTCACCCAAGGTGCCCATCACCTTTTGGTGAGTTGTGGGCATAGGTACTCCAGCTAGGATCACTGTACTCACTGCCAGTGAAGCCATGGTTGTCGTGGCAGAATAGTGCAGCTCTTTCCAGGCGAGACTCTTCTGGCTATGGTGCTCACGTCAAATTCATCCACGCTGGCCACAGCCTGCACCGGAGGAAATCCAAAATTTTCAGCTTTCAGGGCTGGTGCCCAGCCCTCCTCCCTTTTGGGCAGAGGAGCAGCAGCGTGTCCATGGTGTGGGAGGCTGGTTTCAAGCAGGAGGCATGTGGCAGAGAGGGAGGTAGGAAAATGGGGGAGGGACAGGCTGCAGGAACTGGTAGCAGTGTTCTCTACCTTCCCAGAGGTTTGATGCATACACCACATGGAAATAAAAGTATTGCCCTACATTTTCTTACTCCACTCACTCCCAAGGAAGCTAAGGGGCAACTTACTTTCACAGCTAATCTTTTTTTTCATTGATAACATCAGCTGGATCCTTGTATGATTTACAGCTTCTGACTCCCTTCCTTTCACAGTAGCAAGGCAGCAGGCTTTTCCACCTCTTTCCAGGCTCCTCCTGCCTGACATTTTTCCTTTAATTTTGATGGTGACCCATTTAACAGGACTCATTTTGGTATATCTGGAAAATTTCCATAAGGGTTGACTTAGGATACTTATTCCTCGTTAACCCTTAAAGTGTTTGCAATATAGTGCAACTGAGATCAAACATGGCTTGGAATAGAAAATGTGTCTGATTACTACAAGGGCTATAGCTTTGAAAAGTAATCTTTTCTAACTTCTCACACGGCAAAAAAATGGTGATGTCAGAAAAACAGTGTTCTAAACCTTAAGTAAATAAATCTGACTTTAAGATGCGGCCAAAAGACTATTTGCACAATAAATTGGGATCAAATGATTCTTTATGAATTCCACAGTTTTAATTCTGAAAATAAGACAAGGAACTTCTGCTTTCTTTATTAAACCATTACATTGTGCAGCACAGTCTCAAACTTACTAATATGAGAGCGGGAAAAAACCCAACATACTATTACTTTCGAAACCTCTCTATTTTATTTTTATATTCTTTTTTTCATCCAGTCTTTTTCAGTCTAACTACCACTCTGTATTACAGGGTGTATCCAAAATCAGAGACAAACTTCTGGCCAATTGTTTTTGAGGAACTTTCCGAAGGACTGCGCTGTGCTATTTGGGAGACTGAGAGTGCCACGTCGCTCCCTAGTTATAAAGTCTGAGAAAACCATCACGGTTACTTTTGCAGTTCTTGATGTGGTTCTGGGTGGTAACTTCCGATAGCCAACATTGTGTTTTTCCCCTTGGCTGCAAGGACATGCCATAACTGTACTTGCTGAGAGAACTACGAAGCACTCTGAGATGTAAAACTGGATCACAGGGACCATCTAGTGTTCTCAGCCTGCACCCGCCGCGGCAGCAGCATCCTGTATCTGCCTAACAGAGCTGTTATGGCTTAAATATCTAGTATTTCTGAGAAAGAAATCACTTGAATACTATAAGTCAGCACAACCTGTTTTCAGCTGCTCTAATTGAAAAAATGAGAAAAGTATTTTTGAGTGGTGTTTTTAGATGTTCTGCTCTCCCTGAAATGAAAGCTGTTTTTTTCAACATATTCGCAGAGAATCTGTCCCTACTTCTCAGATAATATTTTTTTAGAGCAAAGTGGAAAGAACAAAAGAATTGGGCTTCACAAATTCCAAACTTTCCATCTTTGATAAATGCATCTTAAAGCCTCTCAGCTGCTGCTGTTTCCCGCACAACTCTGCTTTGTATGAGGTGCTCAGAGGGCAGCAGCTGAGATGTCTGGTCATGAGGATCAGGACATGAAGTGCCAGAGAGCTGAGCTGGAGGCTGGTGGAAGAGAGATGGGATTGCTAAGATTTAGGAGTGACAATGCAGAAAATTAGGATTCTCCAGGGTCATCTGAGGGATGGAGGAGAGCGAGGATTTCCAACATGCTGGAGAAGAGGGGACCATATCATGCCTGCAGGCTAGGCTCCAGCTGGGATCATGAAAGGGAAAATGAGGGTGGAAACTGAAGTTGTGTGGCAGAGCTGAGGATGTCAAGGCTATGCTTGCCACATACCTCATTCCCACCCACACCAGCCAGGATTAAGCATACTCTGCTGCCCTTCCCCTCCAACACAGGGTACTGCCTTTCCCCTTCACTTGTTTTGTAGACAGAAATTTGGCCCCTCAGAGGGTCAGGCTTCTGCAGAGGACAGTAGGTTTGGGAAGAATACCTATTTTAAGAATATAATCAGCATTTGTGTTTTGATCCCAGACAGAAGTGCAGTAGTGTCTCTTTCCATATTTGAACACTTTCGATTATATCCAGAATTTAAAAGGTAAATAGGACAGAAGGTTTTAGTGAATTGTGCTAACTTGCCAGAATCCTGGGGCTATTTCATCCCACTTGAAAAGAAAAATAAAAGAAGCAGAGGGCCTTAAGGAAATCAAGGGCTTGGCTATGTTTTAGTTTGCAGATAAAAAATTCCTCAAAAGAACATCTAGAGGCAATGGAGGGAGGAAGAAACACAGGGAAAAGAGGAGCACACTCCCCAAAAGTCTGATTAATGGGGATACTGCTGCAAAGCAATTAATCTCAGTGACTTTCTGCACTGAAATAAGAAGCCTTTTCATGATCACAACAGTTTGTGAAAGTATTTTGTTTCTCCAAAAGTTTCAGCCTGCCAAAAAAAGGAAGAAAGAACTGGCAAAATATCTGAGGAAAAAAAAAGCAGTAATTAAAAAAGAAATGTATTTCAAACTGTTCATCAACATTTCCTCATTTTAAAGGAATTAAAAAAAAAGTCAAAATCCTAAGTAAGTGTTTTATTTCCTATCAATCCAAATATTTGTCCAAATTAAGAGGAATTCTATGGAGTATTTTTCACCTTACACATATATACTTCCACCTCAGCTTCACAGACTAGATGTAAGCCCTGCTCATGTGTTGATTCTCTGATAGGCCTGGACATACCCTACTGACCCACAGGTAATAAGAAAGACTAAGATGGAAAGAAATCTGTGAATTGCTGTAAAAGAGTCTCTAATCCATGGACTAGGACAGCAAGGCATAACATTTATCCTGTAAGGGATGGAACAAACAGTATAAGGAATAGTTTAAATCCACATTTTTCTAAAAGGTTAAAATCTTCCAAGAATATTCAAAACCAGCTCTTTTACTTTAGCATTGTGAGATTGAGCTTTTCTGAACCTTCAGCATGCCAATACATGCTCCTGAACCAGGAAAGTTACTTTAATTAATTGAGATCATGACAGCTTTCATTCCTAGTCAAAATGTTTGTGTTCCATGTTCGTGTTCATAGCAGGAAATATATTGTATTTGTATATCTATATATTGTATTAAACTTTACAGTAAACACATTAAGATATTATATATTATTACTGTAGGCATTGTCCATGTCTCCATGAAATGCATTAACAAGCCACCAATGGTGATCTTTAACTGCAGTACAAAAATTGATGAGACTCTGTTAATGATATTTAGGCTAACAGAAAAACTTCAGTTCTTTTAGGAAAAAAGCTGGCAAAATTAGCAATTATTTTCAAGATACGTAGAAAAAAAAGTAGGACAAATAGAATAACTTCAGTAAAATGTAAGATAAAAAGCAAACAAAACACCAACCCCATTTTTAAAAAAGATAAATAAGGAAGATCCAGGGAACTACAGGCAGGACAATCTCACTTCAGTGCCTGGCAAGATCATGGAGCAGATCCTCCTGAAAACTGTGTTAAGGTACATGGGAAATAATCAGGTGATTGGTGACCGCCAACATGGCTTCACTCAAGGTAAATCATGCCTGATAAATTTGCTGGCTTTATACGATGGGGTTACAGCAGTGGTGGATGAGGGAGGGGCGGTAGATATCATCTACCTGGACTTGTGCAAAGCATTTGACACTGTCCTGCATGACATCCTTGTCTCTAAACTGGAGAGACATGGATTTGATGGATAGACCGCTTGGTGGGTAAAAAAATGACTGGATGGTCTCACTGAAAGAGTTGAGGTAAACGGCTCCATGTCCAAGTGGAGAACCAGTGGGATTTAGTGCACCCTCAGCATGTTTACCAACAACACCAAACTGTGGTTTGGTCGACAAGCTGTAGGGAAGGGATACAATCCAGAGGGACCTTGACAGGCTTGAGAGGTGAGTCTGTGAGAACCTCATCAAGTTCAAGAAGGCCAAGTGCAAAGCTGCTGCTGTGTCAGAGCAATCCCAAGCACAAGTACAGGCTGGGAGGAGAATGAATTGAGACCAGCCCTGAGGAGAAAGACTTGGGTGTGTCTGTGGACAAAAAGCTCAATATGACTCGGCAATGTGCGCTTGCAGCTCGGAAGGCCAACTGCATCCTGAGCCACATCAAAACAGGTATGGCCAGCAAGTCAAGGGAAGTGATTCTGACCCTCTACTCTGCTCTTGTGAGACCCCAGCTGGAGTACTGGATCCAACTCTGGGGCCATCAACATAAGAAAGATATGGACCTGTTGGAATGAGTCCAGAGGAGGGCTGCTGAGTTGATCACAGGGCTGAAACTCCTCTCCTAGGCAGACAGGCTGAAAGAGTTGGGGCTGTTCAGCTGGAGAAGAGAAGGCTCTGGGGAGACTTTATAGCAACCTTCCAGTACCTGAAGTAAGCTGGAGAGACACTTCAGAAGGGCATGTAGTGACAGGACAAGGGTGAATGGCCATAGGCTGAAAGAGGGCAGGTTTAGGTTGGATTTTAGGAAAAAATTCTTTAGTATGTGAGTGGTGAGGCACTGGAACAGGTTGCCCAGAGAAGCTGTGGCTGTCCCATTCCTGGAAGTGCTAAGCAACCTAGTGAAACCTTAGTGAAAGGTATCCCTGCCCATGGCAGGGGTTGGAGCTAGATGATCTTTAAGGTCCCTTCCAACCAAAACCATTGGATGACTCTGAGATTCTAAATTACTTTTCCTTAGAATGAACAACAAGTTTATTTGGAAAGTAATATTTAATTCTGAAAAATTATTTCTCTCGTGAAGTATTTTGATTCAATTTAACTTTCTTCTTAAAATTACTTTATTTCTTTAATTATGGCTTTAGGTTTTGCAGTTGTTGGCACTGATAAGCCATGTATTGTTGGTCTCGAGCTGGTATGTATCCCATTATTATGAATAGGCATGAATATGTTCTGTTCACTTTATAATCTTTGTCCGTGCCCTCCCACTTCCAACACCACAATAACTCTGCCTCCATATTTTTTATTAGGCAAGAAGCAAAATAGTCTTTAATGCATACAGGATAGGTTGTGTTGACTGGCTCTCCTGGTGTAACTGCCTTCATAAAGACACTAATTTAAGACTTCTTTCTCCAGGTACTTTGTTGGTGTTTTCAGCAGCTGTCTGGAATAGCTGCTATTCCATCTGATCTGACTGAGATTAGTTACTAGTTCAGAAGTTATTGATTGGAAGTAGACTGAGTCACATGGAAAAAACAATTGCATGTTGTATGGTCTACCATACAATATTGGCTATGGTGGACAGTAAACACACTGCAGATATTCAAGTGCTCTGGCACACGGTGTTACTGTCTAGATTCCATAGTCACTTTTGTCCAGAGTAAACCTGCTCTTTGCCCAGAAGGCAGATCTTATCTCTCTCTACAATTACCTGAAAAGAGGTTGTATTAGGTGACAGCCTGTCTCTTCTCTCAAGTAAGAAGAAGCAGGACAAGAGGAAATGGCCTCAAGTTGCTCCAGGAGAGTTTTAGATTGGCTGTTAGGAAGTATTTCTTCACCGAAAAAGGAGATCAAGGAAGTGGCTGAGTCGCCATCCCTGGGAATGTTTAAAAGATATGTAGGTGTGGCATTTAGGGACATGGTTTAGTGGTCGACTTGGCAGTCCTGGGTTAAACCATTGGAATCAATAATCTTAGAGATCTTTTTCAACCTAAACAGTTTTATGAGTCTGTGGTTTCTCACCTCCTCCTCCTTCCCTGTGCTGGCATCAGCACTCATGAGGCTCACGTGAACAAGATCATAGAGACATGCAAGCTGAAAACTAGCTAGTGGTTTGATGGTTTAGCTACCCAAGGCTCTCTAATTAGCCTGAATTTATTGCAACAAAGCTGTTTTCACTTTAGTGGCCTTGCTCTGCCAGACCAAATATCTTGTATTCTTTACTAACATGGCACAAGGGGTATCTCTGAGCTATGAAGTTCAGAGACCTCCATTCATATCACACTACTATAATGCTTTGGAAAAATCTCTGAAGCCTCTGTTTCAAGAGGAAGAAGGATTGTGTGTGTCTTGAGGAGGGAAGCTCTGCTAAAAGGAGGTTGGATACAACTCCTGCTGACTGTGTGTAGTTTTGCAGCAATCTTGCGTTTTGAGCTATGAAGGCATGCTTGTGATGTGCCCCTATTGCAGCCCTCTTCAGCCTCTAACGATGGTCAACACATATGATATGAGACCTTTTGATTAACAAGATAATAAATACAGAGGTGTTTATCCTCCAGAACTTCTGTCCCTATACTTTCCAAGGCAGCAAACTCCCAAAGGCCAGATTTGAAGCAACTGAGCTAGTGGGTACTTCCTAGCAGAGATCTTTTCCTCCAAGTGTCATCAAACTTTAATGGAACTGAAGTCCAAACTGCTGTGCCTTAAAATGCACAACTTTCCTACTATCACTGGGATATACTCTAAGATTGTTTTCTTAAAAAAATGCGATGTTTTGTAGCTGTAATTGCTGGTACCTTAATGTACCTTCAAAGGCAACCAGTCTGTCTATCTTCAAGAAGAAAAAACTGTCACCACACATAAAGGTCTCTATTAATGTTTGGTTTTCTGTTTTTCTTATAAATGTTGTAATTTTTCTCCTTTTCATCATATAAAATTATGATAAATGAGAACAAAGTGTATGATTTTCCTTCGTATATGATGAATATTTGAGAAAATAAAGCAAAAAGCATCACTGTCACAGGTAATGGACTAGTGAAAATCACAGCAAAATAAACAAGGAACTTGTCACAGCAGAAATCGTAGTCTGCAATATTTTCCAGTTTGTGTCTAGGCATGAATAAGTTAGCACAAAACACAGGAGCTATTCCAAACTTTAACTCATGTAATGAAGATCTAAGTGTTGTCCAGCATCAAGATATAAACATATAGTCACAAACACTTGCAGTAATGAAAACCATGGGTTACTCTTTTGTTGTAAAAATGCATAGCCTTCCTCTGTGACTTTATTTTTTGCAAAACAAGGATAGTTCTGCACTTAAAACCGGTAGAGATAAATGTTTAATAAACATATGAAAACTGATTTAGTAAAATTATACAGCTTCAAGCCTTTTTCAGTCTTCACTCCATATGAACATCATATGAATAAATGGAAAAGGCATGGAATTGTGTGGTACTCAAAATAGTATTTTTGCAGCAACACCACAATATTCATATTTAATATGCTAGGAAAAATGAAGTAGTTGCTGAAGTAGCTAATAATGTTTCACATGTTGAAAACTAAGAAATCCTACATGGAATTGTGTGTAAGAAACCAAATGCCTGGCACTGTTATGGTCTCTTCATTGTGTAGGATCTGTAAGGTCAGTTGCTTTGGCTAAGGAAAAACCAAATTTAAGGAAATGATGTGCATGATACTCTACTGGTTTTGGAGCTTTAATGCTAGAGAAAAATGAATTTTGTGGAAGAAAGGACTGACTGAGCCTTCCTGAAGCTAAGACCATCATTGCATCCCTTTCACAGGCCAGTTTACTAATGAAAGTCAGAGTAAACTCAAATTGTATGGATTTAACTCTCCTATCAAGCTCCATGATTCTTATCTTTGATTCTCTTTCCAGTCTTACATGGTTGCTGGAAAAATTCCCCTTCCTGACATGCAGAGATGTACGTAAAATATACCTGCACAGCTTCACCAGTTTTAATCCCACTGTAAAGTATCCTTAACAGCTAAGTGCTGTTAGAGGCCGTGCAGTTATCAGCAGTACCACACGGTGCCTGTAGAGCTAAAGAAAAGAATTCATATGAAATATAGCTTGAAATTTTTTAACAGAGGATTTTTTTGGAAACCTGACCACATTTGCACAGTGAGAAAGAGGGAGGAAGCATAGTGATTAGAAGTAATGAAAATAACACAACGTTTGCTGCTTTCTAATAGATGAATTATAGGAGTGTATAGAACCCATATAGAATATAGGGCTGAAAACTTAGAAACATGGAAAGGCAGGGTTGGAAGGGATCTCAAAGGATCAGCTCGTGCTGCATCTATCATCTATGCATCTGCTGCACAGATCAGCTGTATCTATGTCATTCTTGGCAAGTGTTTTAGAAAACCCTTTGACTGGAAAGAGACGAAGACATAGAAATAAGATTTCCCTACACCTTCAAGAAACCTCTTCCAGGGTTTCACTAGACTTAGCAGTGGATTTTTTTTTTAAACTCAATTTTTCTTGCTCAATGTCCCACCACTGTGGACCCAATCTTTTTTTTCTTTTCTTTATTCTTTCACTATGCTCCTGTGAATTTTGTCCAGTGGGCTCATGTCCTTCTTGAAGTACAGTGCCCCAGACTGAACTCAGCTCTATGATGGAGCACTTATCAGCCCTGAGGAGAGCAGAGGGAGTGACTTGTTTGCTTTGTTAGCCCTGCTTATGCATTTGAACTTAGGGCGGTACTTGCATATCCTTCATATTTTTAATTTTTATTCAGCTTTCCACTTTTAAAAAATCTCCTTTTTCTTTTTCTATGTAACAGACAAAAATTTATTTCTTGTCCAGTTAGTTTTTCTGGACCAAATTAAGTACCTCATTGTCCCTGCACCATGACTTGCCAGGGCTTTATCTCCAATTTTTAAGGATATGATTGAACTCTAATCTTCACAATGACTGGTACTGTTCTCAAAGTGGTCATGTCTTCAGATCGAGACTACTGGTGATGACATTAAAGGTATCTTGAATGCAGCTGAGACCTCTGCAGGACTTTACACAACATAGTCCTTCACTCTTACAGTAAATCACTTACATTTGTTCTCAGAGAATGGCTTTCCACTCATCCTCCAATAGTTTAATCTAGGCTGTAATTACCTAGTCTGGTGGTGGATTGATTAGTGCTGATTGCAATGTGTTTCCTGGTTTCTTTGCTTATTTGGGATTTGGTTGGTTTTGTTGTTTTCATTTTGTTTTTTTGTTTTGTTTTGTTTTTTTTTCCCCAGAGAGTTGCAAACAATTTGTTGAATCACAGTTAGCATTTTTGTAGGTTAACTGAAGTTTAGCTACTGGGTTTTTGATTCTCCAGTTCTTCCTTTTTCATGTTTTAAAGATGTATTGTGTCTGGCTGAGATGGAGTTCATTTCCCCATAGCAGCCCCCACAATGCTGTGAATTGCATGGGTAGCTAGAAGGGTGTTGATAACACACCAGTGTTTTGGCTACTGCTGAGCAGTGCGGGCACAGCACCAGCACTGTCTCTCAAGATTCCGTCCCCCCACCCCATCAAGGGCAAGATCCTAAGAGGGGATGCAACTATGCCAGCTGACCCAAATTAACCAAAGAGATATTCCATACCATACGATGTCAGTTCAGATATAACTCTTCGCCTGTGTGCATGCAAACTTTTGCTTTTTGCCTTATGTCAACCTACAAGTTGTTTTCCCTGCTATTCTCTCTCCCCTGTCCAGCTGGGAAGGGGAGTGATAGAGCAGGTGGTGGGCACTCACCACAAAAGACGAGCCTCTTGTATGCTGCTGAATGTCACATTTCTCCTTAAATAACTAAAAATAATTTTTAGGTATCGTGGGATGAAGTCATCGGAAACAGATGAATCAAACATATGAAATACTGGAAGATGAGATCTTTCTTTTGTGCCACATATTAATTATGCTACTTCATTTGATAGTGCTCTTTTTAATGAAGATTATCTGAGTGAAAATCATTTACTTAGTCTTCCCTTTAACTATAGATGTTCTTTGTTTTTCAGATATTAATTGCAGCTCATTCTATTCCTTGCCTTTCCAAGCAGTTATGCTATACCTCTGTATTAATGCCTGGTAGCTCAACCTTTCTTTTTGTTTCTGTCTTTTAACTGAAATCTATGACTGTTAATTATTTTGTCAAAATGATCTTATACTATACTTCCTATGCCCGCACCACAACTGGATAATCAGCTTATACCCTTAATAATAATTAATTAATATTCTTGTTCCCTTTTAACTTTTCCCTTTGGCACTGACAGAAGATGATGTCAATAAATCCTGAATTAAATGTTATCTGCCTTTCTGAAATCTGTAATTCTGGATTTTCTTCACTTTCTCCTACTTTAATGATCATGAACTGTGTCATTGAATGGCCATTCTCACCTCAGTTACCTTCTACTTTGAGAGAGACATTTTCTACTCTTTATCAGAGTTGTATCTGAAACCATCCCTTCTAGCTGCTCTCTCCACCTGTTGTATCAGATCATTACCAGTACCCTTCAGGAGCTGGATGGACATATCTAGTTGGTATCTGAGTAATTAAAATATCCACTAATGTCAACATGTCACATGAGGGATGTTTCTGTAAGAGCTTACAAAAAAATCTTCACACATTTGATCTTCTTTATGTGTTCATCAGCATTACGAAGTGTCTATTTTTCTCTTTAATCATTACTGAGAAACTTTCAGCAGAACGTGCTACCAACTAAATCAAAGCATTTGTATATATCATTGACTCAAAGAGCAAAGTTTGCTTCCGTTTTGCCTTGCCTCTCATTTCTGAACAAGCTATTCTCTTGTAGGATAATGTTTGTTCATGTAAGTTGTCTCACCAAGTCTCTGTTGTAACAGCCCTGTCAAATTGTGGCCATGAGCAAGTGCAGGCACAAAGGAATAAACTTGCAGGAAAGCAGGAATGGCTAACACTGGCTGAAGGCTGGTTAAAAAGCATGTATCTTAACCCCAGGTTAGCCTTTGACTCAATCTCTGTTCAAGTCATCATTTGCTATCCAAATTCTCCTCTACGTTGTTGGCTTGTAGGCACTTTAACCATGTTTACACACTTCAACTATTTAAAAACACTCTTAGTATAACTGATACTGAGGAAGAAATTTATTTCTCATTTGGAAATACACTTGAGCTTAATGAGCAAATTATTTGCATGGATAGTTTGCACATGATTTAAGACCTGTTCAAGTCTATTTGAGATGTGCAATCATTTAAAAATAAGTAAGGGATAAAAGGGAAGTGAAACCTGATCCTTTCATCCTTAATTCCTGTAAATAGCATGTCTCCTCTCTGATCCATGCTAAGAGATGCAGGGCAAGGTCTGCAGATTTACAGCAGGATTTTTGGTTCTTACTGAATAATAACAAAAGTATTATTTCTACTAGTGAGCTGGTGGATCAATGATTTTTGTACTGATGCTTTTAAGATATGCATTTTCTTCTTTACGTTCTGTCTTTTGGGGTTCCTCTCTGATACCTGAAAGATAAAGATTAAAGATTTATTATCAAAATCTTGATAAAAATAGATATTTAATCAGCCACCCACATCACATTCTCAGCTGAAAGCTTGATTTTGGAGTGGTGGGAAGATAGTAATGAGGAGAATTATAATAAGAAAAGAAATCACTGAAGATAAAACTCTACTAAAAAATCCACGAAAGTCAAGCTACCAAGTTCTTCCTGTCATACTCCACTGCCTTTACAAGGAGACTATTAGTCTTTAAAGAACTTTTAAGAGTTGAAAGTAAGGACAGGGCCAGTGTCCTTTACTATGACAGACACAGTAAGTGTCAAGCCATTGGCTGGGGTGGTTGGTGGGGAGGGAAGTTGAGTGTGGTAATGACTTTTCAAGCTCTGGGTGTTTTGCAGAAGCACTGAAATCACCTGGAAGTGTATGGAAATGTTGCCACCCTTTGAAGATATTTGCACATCAATTTGTACATTGAGCTTTCAATTAGATCAAAGTGTACAGCCTTTGTTAACATTTATTACAGTTTTACCGATAGGCAGTAGTGACAAATCCCACGTCCCAGCATAGCAGCATTTGAACTAAACTGATTTAAAGACATTCTTCCCCACACCTCAAAAAAATTATCCAGCAAGTCTTGCCTGTTTTGACTTGAGAAATCTAAAATAACCACAGATTTGGACCCACACTAAGAAAGTGCCACAGAGGCCAGAGAATCTCTTCCTTTAGTGGCCACAGTAGCTGTGGATCTAGCCCTTACTGCTCAGAAGCAGCCTACTAAATGTCCAGCAGCAGCTCTAACTGCTGCTGTCCTCACTGTCTCCACCATTCTCAACAAGTAAGAGGAGAAACAAAGAGGTACTGTGCCCATCTTCTTCCTGTCAAATGAAAACAACTATCCTAGTCTCAGTGGTGACCTCTGGGAAGAAAAAACCATGTTGTAATTGTTCAGTGACAAAAATCTATCTTGACAAGTTCCTATGGGCCATCAAGCCACCAGGCATGCAATTGGTAGCATAGGATTGTCCTGGCAGCAGCAGGGGGCAAGGACATTCCTTTAATGGTTATGGCATAAAATGGGTGGGCTCTGACTGCTTTAAAATTACTTTCATATGCTTTTTTATATCTGAACTGAGGCACTGAAAGACTGAAGGCTCTATTGAGCAGTCACTATTTTATGCTTTTATATATCCTGTAGTGTAGCAGAGCCATCGTCAATTAGGCACATTCATGAAACCAAGCCATCAACCAGATACAGCTACCAGTGCACGGTGGCCCAGGATTCCTGAATCAAAGTACTTCAAAGGAGGAGTACAAGTATTTCAAACAAACCAAACCAACTAAACAACCAAACAAGCAAGTCAACCTTTTCAGACTGGGCTAATGGCCAAATCCTTGTTTTGATAAGGAGCCTAAAGTTCTGAGTAATAGAAACAGAAGACCTTGAGTCCATCAGCATCAAGATAACTAAATACCCACCCCAAATCAGTCATCCAGCTTGGAAACTTTTTGTTTGTGCTTTGGACAGGACATACAAAATTGAAATAGATTTCTATTCTTACATAAATGATAGCAATATATATTTTTTAAAAACCCAACACAGTACTCATAGAAAGCAAATACACATCTCACATCTCCTAATTTTTCAATGTGTTATGTGTACCCTATTGTTTATGCCAATAACACCTCACACTACTTTTCAGAGCTGAATTAACCTGCTATAAAATTTGCAGTGTGTTGTATCTTACACTAGGTTAAGAATAGCATATTTTCCATAAATTCATATACTTTTTAATTGTTGAATTAAATGAAGGTTTCATAGAAAACAGCATGGTTGCAAAATTATACGAGGGGATTTTTCATTTTAATGTTTTATTAACATTTCTCTCATACTTCTGCTTGGATAGTATCACTCTACTTTATAAAGGCAAATATCCACTGCTGGAACTTCAGATTGGGAACCATCTTCACACAGCTTGAATGGAAAGAGAGCACACTCTGCTGGCTGCAATCTTCCCAGAATATTAAAGTAATGCAGTGAGGAATGAAGCAATTTCAAAATTACTAACTACAAAGCTTGTTCAGAATTCACTGCTAATTGGAAACATTATAGTGATTCAGAAGATGTTTATAGCTATGTTTTTTTAATTTATATTGAATTAACTTACAGGTACAAAACACATATTTAAACCACTTCAGATATTTAAAATACATGGCTAAAGTGCATAATCTTAAATATAATCAGATTTCTCAGGATTTTGGGCAATACAATGTGGCCAGCAGAAACACTCATGTTATTGTTACAATGCTGAAATCTGTCTCATTTGGGAAATTTAACTTTTAATTGACTGGAGTGTAACTCACATGTAGTTTTATGGAAGTTTTAACATTTAATTATCTTCCTGAGGCTGAGAAGATCGATTATCTGAAATTTAACTTGTCCATACAGGAGATGTTCTATCTGACCCACAAAGAACTGAAAGTAGAGCCACCAACACTTCAGAATCCCTCAGAGTAAAGATTGTCTCCATCAAAAAGTATCTGAGAGGACAAACCCAGGAATTTAAACTTTGTGATATGAGATAAAACTGACTGTACTAAGAAGAATTCGAAGTGGTCCAGTCAACCGGTTGGGATAATTTGTTCCTGGTGTAACTCATAACTGATTCAATTTATTTTAGCTGCATACACTCCATGTATTCACAATCTTTTCCACTTGCTAGTAGATCTTAACTATTGTCTCAGAGATTGATACTCAACTGTGTATTAGTCTGTGCACTATCTTTGTTCTGAAGCTTGCTCTGAACTTGCAGTTGGTTGTGGGAGCATTTCAGTGATGCTGTCATGGAAGCATTGATCCTCTCTATCTAACAGCTCACATTTTGCCTCAAGAACTTCACAGCCCTCCCTGCCTTTGTCAGTGCAATCCAAGGTGTCTGAAAAGTGATTCTTCTGCCAGCATTGGCTGTGTTTTTCCTATCATCATGGACTGAAAAAAGGGTGTTTTCATTTCAAAAGGGCTAATAGGCATCATCTTGGGTGAGGGAGGAAGTTTTACCTTGATTCTTTCCAGCAGACACTCTTTTCCCTCAGAAGACTGAGACGAATAAGCTGGCAGTGGAACTATTCTATTGCACATCTTTGTCTCCTGAGGTCCTCTGGTTCAGCATTTTGTCCATGAGATATGTCCCTCAGGATGAGGGGCTGTCTTCTTCATGTGCATGTGTGTGTGTTCCTTCTCTGCAAAAACCCTAACTGCCCATCTGAGATCTGGTGCAGCGAACTACAGGATCCAAGGATCCACATGCATGGTGAATTTAAACTCCATTCTGGTTTCCTGGAGGGTTTTATTGTTATCTCTAGGATGTATAATTTGGAAATCCACTTCAGACTAGCTACTATGTCAGATTTCTATAAACAATAGTTAAAAAACTAAATCATAGATATAATCATTAATTGCCATATGTGATATTAAATGACAAAGTATGTCTCTGCTATGAAGTAAATATTCAAAAGAAAGCTACATGTTTTGAAATTAAAATTGATAGTTTGCTTTTGAATTTTTAACTTTTCCTAAATTTTGCTAATTTTTTCAGCCTTCTCAATGCAGCAGCACCAGGACCTTATCAGATTCTAGGCTGTGCTGCTGCATTTCAAGTCTTCTATAGTTTTAGTCTTTTGCTCTAGCTTGTCTAAAGTCTCATCATGAGTTGATATCTTACCCTTGCTCTAAAAACACAACAGAATAAATTCCATTCATAATTAGTACGTTAACTTTTCTCTAGCCATCTTCAAATTTGGACCAATAGCTCAAGATATTGCACAGCAGACATAACATCATGCAGTCCAATGGATCCTTGATGTTGCATGATAGCAATACAAACACAGTAATTCTTGTTTAATGATGCATAGTTGCTCTTTGAAATACTTGTGTATTGGTTTTTTTTCAGAGAATATTATTTATATCGTAAATACCACTAACGTATATTTTTTATTGGATAATTGCCACTTGTATTGATGAGAGTTCTCTCTACCATTGCCACAGAATTTTTTTCTTTCTCAGCACAAGACCCAGACAAATTGTGTAAGAGCCGAGTCATCACTGGCTTGATTTTGTGACGTGCTGAGCCCTTGATTTCAATGAGAATTGTAAGCCCTTAGCCCTCTGGAAGAGGGCCACAAAAGCAGATTTTGGCAGACTTTGACATCTTTAGGAAACTGATTGGCAGAGTCTCTTGGGAGACAGTTCCGAGGGGCAAAAGAGTCCTGGAAGGCTGAACATTCTTCAAGACAGAAATCTGAAAGGCAAAGGAGCAGGCTGTCCCCATGTGCTGAAAATTGAGCTGGTGGGGAAAAAGCCCAGCCTAGATGAACAGAGAGTTTTGGCTGGAAACTCTTCCTGAGCTTGAAGACAGGAATGGGGAGAAGAACAAAGCCCCCATTATCCAAGAGACTGCTACACCATGTAGACACACACAAGTCTATGGGGCTGGATGGGACCTGCCCAAGAGTACTGAGGAAGCTGGTGGAAGTGCTCACTGAGCTACTTTCCATCATTTATCAGCAGTCCTGGCTAACTGGGAAGGTGCCAGGTGACTGGAGGTTAGCAAATGTGATACCTATCGACAAGATCTGACATGAGTGCTAGGGAAGGTTACAGAAACGATAATTTTGAGTGCCATCATGTGGCGTCTACCGGACAACCAGGGGATCAGGCCCAGCCTACATGGGTTTATGAAAGCAGGTCCTGCTTGACCAACCTGACCTCCTTATATGACAAGGTGACCCTCTAAGTGGAGGAGGGAAAGGCTGTGGGTGTGTCTATTTGGACTTCAGTAAAATCTTTGGCACCATCTCCCACAGCATTCTCCTGGAGAATTTAGCCTGGAGGAAAGGAGACTCGGAGGAGACCTTATTGCTCTCTGTGAAGGAGATTGTTGCGAGGTGGCAGTCAGTCTCTTCTCCGAAATAACAAGTGATAGGACAAGAGAAAATAGAGTCAAGTTGCACAAGGGGAGGTTTAGATTGGATATTAGGAAAAATTTTTCATGGAAAGCTTTGTCCGGCACTATAACAGGCTGCCCAGGGAAGCTATTTCAAAGAATGTGTAGATATGACATAGATTAGTAGTGGACTTGGCAGTATTAGTTTTATTTTATGATCTTAAAGATCTTTTCCAATCTAAATGATTCTACGATTCTACTTTTTTCTGCTACTAGATGAAATGCATAAGACATTTTAATATGAAAGAAATAAATTATGCAGGTTGAGAGAAGCTAGACAAGTTAATTGCCTCCTTCAGCTTGTAGCATCCATGTAGGTCCTAATTAAGCAAACAACCTTCTTTCTGGAGGTTATGTTGTGGGGGCTGCTCTCACGTGATACTTTCAGTGTAATGTTTAAATAATTTGAAGCCTGTCTTAGGAGTGGTTGGAGCTCATCTCCTTTTCACCTGCAGATCACCTCACTAAATATGAAGGCCACAGAACTATCTGAGGGGAGAATAGTTTTCACAATTATATTCGAATAGGAATATTTAATAAGGCCTTAGGCATACCTAAGAATCACAGCAGAAGCAGGAGCATTTTGTCTTTCTTTCTAGGGGACAGCAATCCCATCTAGAAGAGACCTCATACAGTGAATTTGCCTCACCAGTGCCTCAACTAGCCCTGGAAAGTGGCCTTGTGAAACATCATCTTTTCCTGCATATTCTCAATTGTTGCTTTCCCCTCCTGACATATTTAAGTATAATTAATATGTTATAATTAATTAATATGCAACTGGAAGTGGCTGTTTGTAATTTTTTGTTAGAAATGTAATGGAAGTTGAATGTCCTTTATTCAGTTAGCATAATGTCTGGTAATGTCTCCTGTGCATAGCATATTTAATATTCCAGACCATACTGATCTGAGGTTTCTCACACACTGGGGTAACCCAAAGTCACAAAAGCCCTACATCGCTTTTATTTCCAGAAAAGTATATAAAGATCATTCTCAAGGAGTTACACTGCCAGTGTGATTCATTTGGTCTTCCTGTAGGACAAGATAAAAGTTACACTAATTATGCCTGTTACTAAGAAAATTATAGGGTTTGTTAAACTGAAGGATTCAATGCAGAAGTAATAATTTTTACCTTCTGATAAGCAATTAGCAAATAAGGGTGATATATTTAATAATATGTTTTATATGTGAAGGAATAAATTAGTTAATATGTTGACTATGATTTAGGGCAATGACTTATGTAACGAAATTTCCTTAACTACAGCTAAAGAACAGATCGATGTCTTGCTGCCTCTTCCTCTCTTTTAAGTTCTGTTGCTCAAAGAAAACTGATGCTCCCCTTTGAACTATCAACTAGGGACTCCTATGATCTTTGATATCAACAAAGGTGTGTTGCCACACTGAACATTTTGGGCTTGATGTTTTTTTTGCAAAATTAAGTATTGCTTGAAGGAAGCACTCAACAGTCTCACAATCACCCCCTTCTCTTCCCTTCCATCTAGAATCAGAGTGGGATTTTCAAGAGCTGTGGGCCCCACCATTTTACTAAACTCACATCCTGGGTAACCTGATAAAGCATCCTGACACAGCACTCTCAGAGGTTAGGACTGGAAGCATTTGTCATCCAAATGTTGAGGAATACAATCAGTGCAGGTAGCTTGGTGTGCAGCTGAAGTGTGCGCTGCAGGCTGAGCTCTGGGGGGCAGGAGCCTGAGATGGAGGCAAGAGGCCATGAACTGCTGACCCTTTGCATAACAAAAGGCACAGGAGGGACCTGTGGCCCAGCCAGGGGACCTGACAGTCAGAGACAGGGAAGCAGCCGATGACCCCCAGACTTTCCCATACTAGACTGTGCGGGTATAAAAGCCCAGGGGTTCCTTTGTTCACGGTCCTCCTTGGAGGCATCAGCTTGGGCTGTTATTTTTTTATTTAGTTATCACACCATTATTAAATTGTTTTCAGGATCTGGACATATGAATCTTTCCCATGGGAAACCTGGGGTCCAGCCAGTAAGGAAACTTGGCCTGACTGTGTGAGTGTGGATGCGCTCTGTGTCCTGCTCTCTGTCCAACCATCTAAAGTGCTACTTTAAAGCCAGAATAAAAATTTGCCAGTATTTACAGACTAAATTTTGTTTCTTTCACAAAAAGAACCTCCAAGTGGTCCTCATTGCTGTTATTGACATCCACATTACACTAGTCATCTTTTATTAAAGCTAAAATGTGAACAATCTAAGCAGGTGAAACAACTTCTTTGGAATCAATGAATCACCTCAAACACTTATAATCTTCTCTGTGGTTTTGAATTTTTCTTTAACACAGAGGAACCTGAAGTTATTCATTTGTAAAAAGCAACTTATTAAAATGTAGCATTGAAAATGCAATATGCCACTCAGGAGAAAATCAAAGAAAAAGGAAACAAAGCACAGAGGAACATAAGGCTATGATGTACTTATTGAACCATTAAAAACAAGTCCTCTGGAACTGCCTACACTGTGGAATGTTTTCCTTGACTGTACTAATTTACTGCAGGGATAATGGGGCATAAAACCCTTTAGGGAGTATTTGTGTACTGGTATGGGCTACATGGAAGAATGGTGACCAGCAGATTGAGGGAAGGGATCTTACCCTGTGTTGGCAAAAGTCCTACTTCAGGTGGAATTTTGAACTAGATAAGATTCTCTCCAATCAATACTTCTGTGATTTTATATGCATATCCTCACTTGTGCTACCTAGCTGGAATGGTTAGTCAGTGCAAAACACATGAAGTGCATGCATGCTTTCACAAGGTCTTTAATGTCAGATTTGCATATCCCCAAAAATCTTAATTTTTAATACCAAAATACATTTTTCATCAAAATTTTGTTTCTGTTTTTATTCTACAGAATAAAAAGCAGTTTTGAAAAGCTGATATGGAATGAAACCAACATCCTCTGGTTATTGTTCATTTTCTTGCCTTAGTAGTAGCTGTGGAATTCTGGATTTCAGAATTTACTCGTTGTAGTAATGCTTGTGTTTTATTCCCTCTTTTCTTTGCATTATCTTACTTAGTTTGCAAGGTTTTTGTAGTACACACTACTAGTTTACAAAGCCTGAAGCAAAGTTACATTGCTGTAGAGATGTTGCTATAATGGTAATACCTTATTATGTATTAAGACAATAGAGTATTATAGTCCCTGAGAGGAAGACACATACAAATCCTGATAAATGCAAAGGGCAGTGTAACATGAATATTTAAACGCAGGCATAAAAACTGCAAAACACCCGCAACATCTGTTTCAGAAGAAATTTAGATATACGTAGTGAGACAATGAACGCTAAAAACCCATATTGTTGTAGATGCTATTTCAGAATTTATTTCTGGTGCACATTGATGTTATGGTCATGGTGGCGTGAAATTAAAAAGTGAGAGAGAAAGAGTAAACAATTGAACAAATTTATCCATAACTGGCATGTGCAGTGAACCTCAACTTTTTAGAGTCTCTGTGAATAGATGAGTACCTCAGGATAGATGCTGAAAAACTTGGATATTCTGAGCTGCATGGTTAAGGACATCTGATGAAATGGCAGACAACTGTATGAAATGGAAGACCTGGAACTGACATAGCAAAGGGTAGGTGGGGACAGAAAACGTCTTCCTTTACTCTAAATCTGCTCCAGGACAAGCATTTCCACACAGCTGAGATTGTCAGCTTCGGTAGTCACCACATCTCGTGACCTGTCTGAAGACTTTGCTAGAAAGGAGGGCATGATAGTGATGTTAGGAAGCTTTACCCAAATCACCCATGGGTCACACCATCTTGCCTCACTGAATTTATTTGACTCACCCAAATGTTAGAAGAGTAAATCTTCGGAACCTGTACACACTGTGGAACATATGAGCCAGTTTTTATTTATCCCTTTTCCTCTGCTTTCCTGGAGCACAACACTCAATAAAACTATGTGTCACCAGATCGCTCTTACGGTTTCTGGGCCATCACTGCATATGTGAATTTAGGGGAAGATTCCTCTATTTTTGAAAGCTAGTTGCTTCACACCACGAGACGTATTGAATTAGCTTCACCAGAAATGTCTCTTTCCCAAGGAATGAAACAAAATCACTGACAATTATTTAGGTACAAAAAGGTACAGACAATTTTGACTATTGTTATAAATTTGTGTGGATTTACCAAAACAAAAAACTATTGCCTTTCTCAGTGCCCACAGTCAGGAACAGAGAAATAAAAGTCTTCATGATTATTACTCCCTCATGAGTCTCAGGTATCCGGCTCTTCAGCATGCCGGTTTTCCTGCTAGCTGAGGTGACTCAGGCTGGAAAGCACAGGAGCAACACCACTGGGAAATTACATTGCAGCTGAGGGTTAGTAACCAGAGAGCTCTAGTCTGCAGAGTGTAACAGCCACCCTGTTATCAATGATTTATTGTATTCCCTGATCACCAGACCAGTTCTGTTCAGTAGGTTTGTAAAAAGAGTGAAAGGCCGTAATTTCCTGATAAAAGTCAAGAGGCAGGGTGTCAGACTACAAGCTCTTCAAAGCAGGGGCTCAGTCACAGACTGGAGTGATGATTCTGACTGAGGGCACGTCTCATTCTGTAGTACAAATAATGGATATATAAAATGTACAGCACTGCCCAAGGGAAGAGGCCAAGCACAATACAGATGAACTTTCACTTTCCAGATGAATGAGCTCTCTGTGCAAGAATCCAACCTGGATGAGAATCCTGCCTTTCTTCTTCAACTTTGGGAGATCTGTTCATACACATAACCAATGTTTCTAGCAGTGCCATGTAAAAAAAAACGGGAGCACATTATTTAAAGTAATGATCAGCTTAGGTCATCTTCCCTACAAGTGCACATGAAGGAACTAGCTGAATGGCACATTGGCTCCTGTTCAAAAGTCTCCTAGCAACAAAACAGGTAATGCAGAAAGCAGCAAGTCAAGCTGTGTACTGTCAGCATCTGAAATAATGACTTGTACACAAAAAACAGTACTTTTTATATAACAGATATGTGTTCTTAGACTGAAAGGTGTCTACAGGACTACTGTGTTAAAGTGAAGTCAGGAATACAAAAGGCTATGGTCCTTTGTATTCTGTTATTGCATTGTTATCATCTCTAGTAAATAGTTTCCAACTTTTTGGGTAAGAAAATAGGGGAAATTCAAACCAGAAGTGCTAGGAGCTGCTTGATCCTTTATTAATGCGTATGCTATAAAGAGAGATATCCATATTGTTAAAGGGGCTTGAAGGACAAATAGGTGTTACGAGCAGCTCTTGAAGCCTGGTCAAATGCCATGACTAAAAATTATCATTAAACCATGACCACAAGTTAATGCTCTATTGTTCTGACTCACATATTAAAAAAGCCATCACCTTTGCCTTGGATCTTTCGAGATTTTAATTTTTTTTTTCCACCTGGCAGTACTTTGGGAGCTGGACTCTGTTGGTTTTAGAGTGTACAGCACCAGTCCAGTGAAAGTCCTCTGGGCATGTCTTAGGAGGCATTTTAGTCACCTAGTTGCCTTGGTGCCTTCAAAGTGCAGATTCTAAGAGGTTTCCCCTAGTCACCTCCTGCCTCCTGCAGGCATTTTTTCCCTGCTGCAAGTTGCCTTCCCCTCTACTGTGTGTAGCTACGTGCTTGTACACCTCACTCTCTGACATCCCATCCATATGTTTTCCTTCTATTTAAACAGTATCATGTGAAAGTCTGTTTCAGGAAGGTGGTCACAGTGGGAGGTGACCTGATGTGATTGAGGTGGCAGTAAGGGCCCAGGGGCTTCAAATAAAGCAGAAAGGGCCTTCATCTGACTATGCTGCTGCAAAGTACACCAGAGCAGGAGCCAAACTGACTCCATGAACAGTGGCAGAAGGACAGCTTCTGCGGACAGCTATGGGGGCATTTTGCCGTTCTTATCTGTCCCTCATAGATCTTGAGGCTGTGTTCACCAGGTCTCCTCTCTTTGCAGCTCCAGAAGTTGGATGCTGTCTAGGCAGCTTGCTGTGCTGTCAGCCTGTTCACATCTCAGCCCTTTTTGTTTTTAGTTCACCTCACCAACATCGTTGATGGACAGTGCTTTAGGAAAACCAGACCTGAAGCACTCCTGTGAAGTGGGAAAGTTCTCATGGCTATTTATCACCTTCTCCGACCCCTTCATGTAACTACTTCAGAGAACTTTGTGATTAACTTCCAATATTACGCAGTGGCTTCTGCTTTTCCTTATTTTACGTGTGAGATTAATTTTGTATTGAATTTCCTAATGTATTATTCACCAGCTAAGCCTTATAGCAATCATGTTTCATCTTATTAATCCCCGTCCAACACTACTCCAGTTGGTGTATTGAGGTTCATAGTGATTCTACCCCAAATATGCCAGTTCCTTACACTCACACTGAAGCCGTGTTTTGTTCCTGTCATGTTTTGCTGTACTTCAAGAAAATTGGTGCTCTTCTTTGTACACTCATCTTTCCTGAGACTTTTTGTCTTTAGCACTCTCCCTTGAAGTTGTTAGAATATGTTTTATAGAGGAAGAGATGACTTCACAAATGTTTCAACTGCAAGGGAAAAAAGCTCCAATGTTTCAGAGAATCAGAAAAGCCTCTGTAAGCAATGGTGGGACTCTGGGTTATTTCTAAAGGGAGGGAGATGTTGAGCCACATCTGCCAGGGCTGTGACTCTGTACTGAGACTTCATCCCAAGCCCCAGGGAACCAGGGCAGCTGTTTTTTATTGTTGTTGTTTTGGGATTCTATGTGAGTATTGGATATTCTGAGGCATTTCTAACAATTGACTATACAGGGTGAGCAGGGACACTAAGGCAACAATCTTTTCATGCCTAACTTTGGGCTCGTGTGATTATCTCTCTCATTGCTGATGAAGGCATTGTCTTGACAACCAGAGTGGTGATAATGTTTATTGCTCAAATAATTATTAATTGGCCACTCATGCTTGAGAAGACAAAAGTCTGTAGCATGACATGTTCCCAAGGTAACTTGTCTTCTGGTGAGGCTTCCTCAATGAAAGGGGAGTCCTGTGTTCCACCTGAAGCCCAGTTCTCCATACTGTTCTCTTTTGGGTAACCAGATGGGCTTTTCTCATGCCAGTCCCACAGAAAGTTGAGAAGTTTGCAATGACTTTAGAAATGGACAAATGCGTTCACTAATTTACAATTTTAGATAATGAGTTTGCAGATGGAATGAGATTTGGATTCAGCATTTTTGTGAGAATTGTGTTACTAAGCATTAGAAACCTAGCTCCCAACATCAAAAAAAATACCAGGTTTTCTAACTGCAGCAGAAATAGCTCTGCCAAATCAGGGGGAAAAAAGAACAATCAGAAATGCAACTGCTTCCTAAAAATAGCATAGTGAAACCACAGTATCAAAGAAAAGTCTTTTAACAGCTCTAAATTCTACTAAGTGCTGAAATGGCTATTCCTTGCTGACAGCGATACTGATTTAGAACCATAAGTACATTGTAAAACACTGGATTCTGACTATGGAATCAGTCAGCTGTATCCTAATGGCATTTTGTCCTTTATTCTTCAAATCAACTAGCATTCACACATGTGTCCTGAGGAGGCAGCAAGCAATTTCAGACCTTCTAAGTTTCTGCAGATTTTGCACAAGGATTTTTATTGCAAGGAATGAGGCATCATGCTTTAAGCAGTTCACACTGAAAATGTTAAGTTGAATACACACACAACAAATAATAGTGCAAGTACTAGCTTTGGGAAGGCACAGGTACCTCGTGTTGGAGAATGTGGATCTTTTGGGACAGAATAGCTCTGATTCTCAAGCAGATTACTTTCTTTTGAATCAATCCACCTTAAATTAGTAACAAATGTCACAATTCCTACCTGTATATTTTTCAGGGTTACTCCTACATGTTTAACAAGAACAGACACAGTGAGGGTTTGGCTACCAGGAAAGAGTCAGACAGACTCTGGTGGGCAAAATAAGATAGTGGGCACAGTGCATTTTGGGGGAAAGGGGAAGTGGTGAGGACAGTCTATGATCTTTATGTCTTTGCTGACGTAGACTGAAATCAGGGCATTTTTCCCTGACAGACCTATGAGCCTATTACTCAGTGTTGCAACTACTATCACCACTTCTCTTGCTACTATTCTTACCTCCTTCCTGATCCAAAACTTTCCCAGATAATGCACCCCATGCACCAGTACAGTTTGGGGACTAACCTGCTGGAAAGCAACTTTGCGGAAAAGGACCTGGGAGTCCTGGTGGAAAACAAGCTGTCTATAAGCCAGCAGTGTGTTCTTGTGGCCAAGAAGGTCAGTGGTATCTTGGTTTGCATTAGGAAGATCATTGCCAGCAGGCCAAGGGAGTTGATCCTGCCACTCTACTGAGTCCCAATGAGGCTGCACCTGGAGCCTGGAGCAGGTCCAGTGGAGAGCTACAAAGATGATTAAGGGTCTCAAGCATCTTTCTTATGAGAAAAGGCTGAAAGAGTTGGGTCTGTTCAATCTTGAGAAGACATGGCTGAGAGGGGGCCTCATCAATGTCTACAAGTATCTGAAGGGAGAGTGTCAAGAGGATGGAGTCAGGCTCTTCCCAGCGGTACCAAACAGGACAAGAGCCAGTGGGCAGAAACTGATGCACAGGAAGTCTCACCTGAATATAAGAAAGAACTTTTTTACAGTGCAGGTGACCAAGCACTGGAACAGATTGCCCAGAGAAGTTGTAGAGTCTTCCTCACTGGAGATATTCAGGAACTGTCTGGAGGCAATCCTGTGCCATGTGCTCTAGGATGACCCTGCTTGAGTAGGGAGGTTGCACCAGGTGACCCATTGTGGTCCCTTCCAACCTGACCAGTTCTGTGATTCTGTGATTCTGTTATCCTTTGGGTGTCTGGGGTCTGTCTGGAGAGTGGTCCAGATCCATGATACCCACCAGTGAAGAGCACAAATTACTGCTCCGTCTTGCAACCCAAATGGAAAACCCCACCTTTTTATGTCTATGGTTCACATGTACATGTTCACATGGGATTCACTTGGAAAAGAAGTCAGAGTTGTATCTTCCAGTGATGCTGTAGATAAAAGTAACCAAAGCATCTGGAAGACCATAGGTCTCTGTGGTCTCTGCTGAGGTCAAATGAAGTGGGATGATGGTGGTGGAACATCAGTTTAAGCTGATGAAAATTCAGGAGCGTTCTGTAATCCAAGCACAGGATGGCAACAGCTGGATGTGGCATACACACTAAGGATAGCATCAGGCTCTGCACAGTAATGGTAAAGGATGACATTAAACACATCAAAGAAGACTTGAAGTATAAGGACAGATAATGGCTTATGAGAAATGGGTTCCCCATTCAACAATGTTTGAGGTTTACTATCCATCAGCTGGCACAAGAAAACAAGTCTTAAAAATATTCTTGAGATGAATGCTTTTCAGTTGAATAAAATTGAATAGAATAGTACTTAAGCCAAATTGTTGGTTTAAACATCAGTCTCAAGTGAAAAAATGGGAATTTATCACTTGAAAAGGATCAATACATTGCATTCTGGTGTTTTCTCCAGTTTGTTAGCTTTTTACAGGATTCTCATGAATGATTCAGGTTTCAGTAAACGTACATTTTGCAATGAAAAAAATCATTGTTGAGAAATTGCTAGTCACATCCAGGGACAATTATACAACCACCATATTAAAACATGACGCATTATCATTTTATGAAAGAAATTAAAAGCCAGAGGCAAACAGACAGTACCATATTATAATGTAAGAATATTAGCATTAGAAGGCAGCGTGGGACCCTTTGCAGCATATTGATGAAGATCAGCATATGCTAATCATATACTAGTACATAGAGAGGAAATTTGGACTTATATTTAAGGCTGTATAAGCTGTCAGATGCAAGATTCATCCTTACCTTAGAAAAAACTTCATGGCTAATTAAATTTAAACTGCAGTACAGAGGGTCAGCAAGTGAAGAGTGGTGAACTGGAAGAGGAGAATGTATGAAATTAAATGCCACAGCTTTCTGTGAACCCTGACTCTGATGGGATCAGATTTGCAATTTTGAGAACAGACATCAAGGGTGCAAAGCTGTCAATGAAATTATCATCTGGATATTGTATAATCTATAATGACGTTATTTTCAAGGTCATTGCTCAGGAAGGAATCACATCCATTTGATAATACCCCATGCTAGTTCACTTTACTATATACATGCTATATTCTACGATGTTTAGATATTTGCATTCATGTATTGAAGCTGCATATATTTGAAATTAAAACTGACTTCAAAGAAATATATATTTCCAATAAGATTTAAATTAATTCAAAATACACATAGAGCTGAAGTGAAAGCCTTAGTACTTATTGTAACAGAAAGAGAAACCCTTCACATATAAACTAAAATTGAATTATAAAAATTCAAGCTTCTTCCTCCTCTAACAGCTGTCTTCAACTTTCTTCTAAAAGGCCCAAATCTGCAATTTAATTCACTTGCTGTAGCAATTCAGTTCAGTTGCTGTAACAGTTCAGTTCAGTACTTGGCAACAAAAACCTAAAAATAAGGATTCTACTTATTAACACAAATTTGGCACAAAGCTATTTGGAAAATTGGTGTGTTTGCTCTCTGACACCTGTTTTTTTTAATTTTGTTTGCAGTACAGCATGGTGTAAGTAGCAACAGTCCATTCCCATTTGCTTCTGTTTTTTTTAATCTTCCTTCTCCTCACTGAAGAACAAGAAAGTGAGAGGCAGGGCAGAAGCAGATCTTTCTTTTCACAATTTCAGAGAATAACTCTGTGGGTTTTTTTCTTGTCACTAAAAAGATGGGATCCAAAATAAAATTCTGTCCAAGGGTTCTGGGAAAATGTCTTCCTGCTCTTATTAGTTTTAACTGAAAGATCTCCATCATAGCATCTCATAGTAACACCTCTTTGTTACTTTCTAACACATTATTATGGCTTTTCCAATGAACTGATTGCTAATTTAGTCTCTTCATTTTCTCCTTCCCTTCTGCCTTTGTTGTTTAATGTCTTCTGGCCTAAGAAAATGTAGTTGTAATTGACATTTTGTAAACAGTGCGTCAAAGGTGAATGTCATTTTCATTAAATACCCCTTTGACCATTTGTTTTCCAGTTCATGGAATACAGCTGTTTCTGACTGTGCATGTAAATACCATTAGTACTTACAGGAGCTATCATGTACATCAGGGAAAATGGCATTCTTTCCTGAATTCTTTTCTTCTGAGCATTGCTGGCATGTTGTGTTGAAGAGTCTGAAGGCTGTAACACTCAAAAATAAGTTTTTCCTAGTAGGGGCGAGAAAAACCCATATCCCAACAAATGTTGTAGTATTTCCAGTTTCAGTATTTTATCATCTAGTGGAGAAACTTGGTGATATTAACAATACAGGCACCTTTGCAGTTAATTTGGCACTTCAATGCAAACATGATGGACTGATTAGGACAATGAAGCCTACATAGGTGAATTACATCAGAAATCATTGCCACAGTCAAACAAGGGGTGGTCTCACCAGGATATAACTCTATATTGTTGTTGTATCATTCTATCCTTGGCTCCTAAAGTGATATGTGTAAGACCAAATAAGATAGCTATACAAACAAAAATAATCTAAAATGGTACTAACCAACGAAGGAACCCGATGAACTGACTCCCTAGGTTACTAAAGTAGAGTGATCTTTTGAAGTAATGCTTTTTTTTTTTTCTGTTGGAATACTTCATTCTCCACTTACAATTCTCCATTGGCCTCTGGCTCTGCATCTCCTCACTGTTGCCACTTTGTCTGGCTGGGCCACTGCTGGAAGCAGTTGAACCCGTTTGGCAAGTTCCAGCAGACACCAAAGATTATTCACTCCAGAGGATGCATACAGCACATGTGACCTGCACAGCCCATGGGATTTAACGGGCTGGGGTTGCCTTTAAGAAATACGTTGCATACAGAAGGAGGTTTTGACAGGAAATGAAAAGTTTGATGCAAGTAACAGGAACAACAGAGCAAAGAGACTGGAAATTTTTCTGGGTCTTCCAAAATTAAGAAAAAAAAACATTTGGGATACCGGTGGTGAATAAATGAAATTTTCCCAAGAGGCAGAACTCCTGCAGGTTGCTTGAAAATAAATCAAGGCAGATTTGTCTCATTATTTCTTATTAGTGGCTGGTAACTGATGGTGTGATTGAACAGGAAAATGTTAATGGTAACAATGGCTGACTGTGCACTAAGCATAAGAGAAAGTTGCTGCTTAGGGAACTGGTTCATGCACTTAAAATCAACATTAAAGTTATTGTATTTTTAAATCGGTTGATAATTTCTTCTGATAGCTCTAAGTTCTTTTATATCTTAATGGAATAATTCTAGTCAAAAGCATATTGCTTTCTTTTGATGATGGAAATTAAGGAAAGAATTCCTTGTCTACTAACTTACCTGAATTTATGTCATTATTTCTGCTCAATTAATGTGAATGTTCCTTTATTAATTTGTGTGCCTATTAGTTCTTGTACCTTTTTTTTGCAGAATCTTTTGAACCTGCTGGCCAATTTCAACTAGTTGTGGCAGCAGATTCAAAGATAATTGTGTTCCTAAAGGTTTTGTGAAAATTGGTAGTGCTTACACTATGAAAGCCGTGTGAGCTCACCAGGCTTATGTGCACTGCCTGGTCAGGCAGCAAGGCACCACTTGGGACAGGCAATAGTAGGCACCACCACTTTTTCAGTTCAGTAGTAAAGCAACAAGAGGAATCTGAGGTGCCATGAAGGGCATAGTGAAAGTGGGAAGTGGGAGGAAGTAAGGTTTGTGGTGGAAGGGTGTGTGCAAGGACATAGGACAGACATACAAATAAGAGGCTTTACTCTATGATATCCACAGCAAATGGAATAATCCGGTTTTCTCTGGAGACACTATTGGAAATGAATTTCAAAATGAAAAATAGCATACGTAAGAAATGTCTGTATGTCCAAATATCTGCAACACATGCATAAATCATCTTCCCAGTTATTGTTCTTTTTTTCTATTGCCTCTTCCAAAGTCCTTTTCAGTATAGATTATGTCACTGAATTAGCTTATCCAAAAGTAGAGTAAGATGTAGTAGAAGTATATATCAGCTAGGAGCAAAGGAGACCTTCAAAAGAAGTTTGATTTAGGGGCTTCTTGGTGAAACACTAAAGCTAGTCAGAATCACAAGGAGACTTGTTAGAAATCTCCTTCAATTTCAGAGATAGTGCTTTGGGTAAATATTATCCATTTTTAAAACATTCAGCTTCATGAGTATAGCAAATATTTACCCATAATTCCTTGATGTAAATTCAGGGACCTCAACTCTTACTGATTGGGTTTGACAGTGGTTGATGCTAAAATCTCCACAGAAGTCAAATAAAGAGCACAGAAAATAGCGATGGTCACCAGCTCTCAAAGGCCTCTTCTTTGCACAGCTGGCTAGAGATCAGAAGTAGAACTAGAGCCCCAGGGTCACAGCTGGATTCAGGGAGTTTCCTCTTTTCCCCAACCCCTCACATTCAAGGACAGGATCTGAAAATTTATTTCAGGCTCCTTTCTCAAACATGAAAAGATGATAGCTGGACCTGGGCCCACCAGAGCACTGCAAATTCTGTGCTCTAATTGCCTTGCATCTGATAAGTTCATTCTGAAATAGTTCTTGACTTAGATATAGAGTTAAGGGTATGAACTAACTCCTTTTTAATATAGTAATATGAATCAAAGTGTACTATCGAATTAACTCTACTGTGTAGGAGAGCTGTGGTTTATGTATTATTGTGATTTGTCTCCTTTTCTCGGAAGATACAACTGATTACTTTTTAATTGCATATTGTGCTTTATTTTTGGAATTCTTTTTTTCCTGTGTCACTCACATTCGCATGGTCTACCAGTAGAGTGTGCTGACTTACAACAATATTTTTCAAGTAAAAGTAGGGCTGAAGGGAGATTTGAAACAGAAAAAAAAAATAGGATAGCAAAAAGAAAGAAAAAGTGCCTCTCTTTAGGCTCATATTTCCCCACACACTTTTTTACCTCTGGTAGCCTTAGAAATTTTGTTTTTATGAGTCTTCAAACTGACTGAGTGATGATAAAACTCAGAGTTGATCATCCTAACTTTTGAATTTGAATTTAAATTTCAGGATAAATGGAAAAGAAATAAGACTTAGATTGAGTGAAACTCACTCCAAATATTTTTCAGGTTTTGTTCCCTGAAAGTATTTTTTTTCCAAAGATTCTAAACTGTTTGGAAATGCTCAGCTTGTTTTTTATTTCCTGATGTGATGATATGTAATCACAGTGCAAATACAAACCATTAATAACTTTGCTCTTTAATGCTAATTGAAATGAGTTTTTTCCTGCTTTCAGGTAACCATATCTGGAGTAAATGTCTTTGTAGATCCCCCAGGACTCCTTGTGGTAGGGCAGACCTCTGGAGAGAGATTTGGAGTGCAGCTGGCCTTGCTGTGAGCATGTGAGATTTGGTGGTCTGGGCAGAAGCTGATTAGAGAGATGTTGCCACCTCATTGACAAAGCTTTAGTTATAAATACCATACAATGACCAGCCAGCACAGAATTGGATGCAGGGACAACCTCCAGCTGCAATAGCAGCTGGGTAGAAATCAGACATGCCCTGCACTGAAAGCCAAGTTTTTTCTTTCTTTATCATGGTCCCTCTAGCACAGAAAGTGTTTTCTAAGTTTGAGGCTTTCTAAGTTTGCACATGGAAACTGTGTGTTGTTTTCTGGAACCAAAAAAATGAGAATAACACCTGCTCTCCATTATGATTTTATGGAGCCATTTTATCTCAACAGTTTATACCTGCCTGAGTACTGGAATCTTCTTGGTCCTAAGTTAAAAGTTGTGGGCTGTCTTCTCCAGCTAAGAAGCTTCAATCTTAACCACCAATGCTTCCTCCCCTACTGCTTCTAGGCAACAGCTGACTCCAAAGAAAAATCAGTGAAGTTACAGCCCACACGATACACACCCACATGAATACGAGAGGTTTGCCTGAGGGTTTTCAAAACATGGAAAAGAAAGCTAAATGACTTGAGAAAGAATTTAAATTGCATATTATTTCAACCTATTGACTGATTCAAGTAATTTTCTCTTCCTAAAATTCTAAACACTGACTGTGAATAATAAGTTTCAGAATACTATCCCAAGACAAATTTTTAAACTCTGAAGATTTAGCTGAAATATCAAAGATGTTTTTTGCAAGCATTTATGTACCACTGATCTTTAGACTCCTGGTTGTCATTGGAAAAGTACACCCAGACATTAGTACTTGACATTTGCTGGTATGGTTCAAGACTTACTCCATCTAACTGAGGAACAGTGGAACCTCATCCTTTTTTTAACATCATAGATTCATGGAATCATAGAGTATCCTGAGTTGGAAGTAATCCACAAGGACCATTGAAGTCCAGCTCCTGACCCTGCAAAGGACCACCCTAAGAATCACACCATGAAGTACCATAAGTCACTTTCACACTGTGTGTTATAGAGGGGACAAAATTAGGGTTTAACTTCTAAGGCAGCTTGCACTTAAGCCAACGAGTCTTAATGTGAGGCCCTTCGCTTGACTGTAGATTGACCCTGGGACAGAAACCATGTCAATACATCTTGTGTTTAGCTACTTTATATAGAACAACTGCATTAATCTAAGAATGGTCAACCTTACTCTTTCTGAAGTTTGTTTCTGCCACATTTTGGGCTGCTTTTGCTATGATCTTTCCCAGATCCTCTACTAAACACTGGAAACAGGTCAGATTGGATGGGGATGTGAGCAACCTGATCTAGCTGAAGATGTCCCTGCTCATTGCAGAGGGGTTGGATTAGATGACCTTTAAAGGTTCCTTCCGACCAAAACTGTTCTATGATTCTATTCTAAACACATTTTCCCGTGGGCGATATTCAGTCCTGAATATCATCAGTACACTTTAGAAGTTATTAAATGACTGCAGAAGCAGGTAGATGTAAATTAGTAACCAAATGTTCCCTTAAGGCTATATAAAGGGTAAAATGCTAAGGAACACCAAGAAGGGATTGCTCACTAGTTGCAATTCCTTAGCTGCAACTGGTGATTTAATCAGAATATTATTAGTTTAGCCTGTGGCCCTATAATTCAGGAATCATCTTGGCAACAGAAAGAATGCCTAGATGACACAGCTGGTTTCCATCCTGACTTATTTTTCAGATATATTGATTGACACATCATCAACAGGGGTCTTTTTGCTAACTGCTTGAATTTCTCTGTTTGAAAGCTAAGATGTCATACACAAAAAGACAGCTAAGGGTCATACACAAAACACGAACATATCCACATGGAACACATGGTTTGGAAATATTCCAAACTTACCTTGGAACATCCAAAGTGTGGGTGGGCTGGAATCCCCTTTAGAGGTGTATGTTTCCCTCCATCAGCTATAGAAGTGGAAGTGTTATACCTAAGTATTCTGACTGCAAACAGAAATTTGTAAAGGCTAAATTAGGGCAGAATCTAGGTAGTCTTCCCCTTCAATATGGTAAGGATTCACTGACACTACTGCACAGGGCTTGGCTAGAGGATATAGTCATAACTCAATCTCAAACACTTTAAGTGTTCATACATGTCTGCATAACTTTTGTCTAATTTTCAGGCTAAAACCAATAACCAGTTCTTTAACTGGTTAACTATTAGGAATGTCACGCATCACAGAATCTGTCAGGATCACAAGGCCACCATTGGCCTTAATGACCTTGACCAGCCTCATCAGCATCATCTAACCACACTTTCTGCCCACTACTTCAGGAGGTTCTTTTAGGTTCACCTGGAACCCTTAGTTCAAGTTATCTAGAGCCCTGTCAATCCAAGTATTTTATATTTTTAGTGAGGGACATTCCGCCATTTCTCTAGGCAACCTCTTCCAATGTTAAATTGCTCTCATGATGAAATTTTTTTTTCTCATATCTCACGACAGAGAACAGTAGAAGGGTAGAACACTAGAACCCAAACTCTCTAAACAAATTAAACTTTTTCAGCATTGGTGTTTGTTACTAGGTGTCTTCCAAAGGCTGCAGTTGTGTAGTCTCTGTGTTGAACCAGAGGCACAAATGATAGTTTTCTAAGTCATGTGGCATCAATCCTTTTTATTTTCTCTCTTTGCTATCTGCAACTGGAACTTTCATTTCCTTCAACAAGGGTATTAGCTGGCTCAAGGTGAGCCTAAACTTCTGGGGAGGAAACTATCAACAAATGTCACATTCCATTTCTGTAGGAAAACACTAAAGAAAGACATCAGTCTACTGCCACTGCTGCTATGGAACATCATCCCTGTCAAGTGATGGAGGATAGGTCAAAACACTGTTCAGTCTTTCCATCCAGGTCTTGAGTGTAAGAAGCCCCACTTGAGAAATACTCAATTTTCAGACCCGAGAACATGTTAAAACATTGCTGTTGCTGAGGTGATTGAGAAGGTATTTGTTTTCACCACTTGTTTGGCAGTTGTTCTCTTCCTTTTTTGTTTTTGTATTGTCTTTTATTTTTATTTTAAATGAGAACTAACATCACAGAGAAAAAACATCGCTTCTGACAATAAGCTGCACACTATTCGTGTCACACTGTGCTGCTTTTGCGTGCTTAGATAAAAAGAACCACAATTAGTCGGACCTTACTTTTTGGCATGTTTCCTGGAAGACTGGGGTGAAAGCATCCCATTAACACAGCCTGATCAGAAGGCTTCAGGTGATGCAGGTAGTGATCTCATGGCATCTTCCTTGTCCATATTTCAATCTATATAAGCAATGCCTATTGAGCAGATTAAAAAAAGAGAAGGCATTCATATGAGAAGACTGTCATTTGTCTTCATTTATAGAATTCTAGTTTTATTTTGTTTACCATGGTTTTTTAGATCTATTTGGTAATTAAACACAGATTACTTAGAAACAAACCCGTATTAACAACAATAGTGTTTAAAAGATTTGCTCAGCTACAGTCACTATGACATGACTGATGAGACATTTTGTTTTTCCAGATCAAAGAGTAATAGAATAAAGAGGTTGTTCAAAAATCAGATCTTTCCTGTAGTCAGACTGTGAGACAGGTAGAAATACATAACCTGAAAAGAATTCAATTCATCCACTACTTTTTGAAATATGTCCTAGGGGAAGAATCGGTTGAGTTTCAGTTCAGCTGGAGAGCTGTGCAAGAAATGTTAATTGTTAGAAATGTGAATTTATTTATCCTTAGTCTATCTCCTTTCTCACAAAGTAAAAGTTTTGTGCAAAATTCTCAGTAAGCCTGTCCATTTCCATCCACAGAGAAGAGCTCATCTGAATTCCTCTGTTCAATCCCTCCCATTTTACTCTTCTCACTCTGTTGGGTCAACTACATTGTTCTGCTCAGCTTTTCCCTTTTCTGTCCTGAAAAAGTTTTGTTCTCCTCTTCCTTAGTCCCACTTGTCACTTTCTTCTTAACATTGCTGTGCCCAAGACCATTCAAATCTTACCTGATTTCCCTGTTTTTTCATGTACTCATAAAAACTTCTTCCATTTATACAGCAATTGTATGAGACAAGATTTCTCCAAGCCCACTCAGAATCTTAAAAATATCAAAGGGCAGTATGAAAAATTGCTGGCAATTTTATAAGAATAAGTGAAATATTACCAACATTTTTCTCTTCTAGTTTGGATGGCTGAAAGACTTGTCAGACTCACCCGAAGTCCTTTGGCAGGAATCCCAAAGAACAGCATCCCAGTCTGAAATCCTGTGGCTTTTGTGAGAAAGAATCAGTGAAACAAAATAGGGATGTTGACATCAGTGCCATAAACTCACAGCAGTAACATGCACATGTCGAATACTGGAAAGGCTAGCCCTTGATTTCTAAAATCAGAGCTTGCTAACAGTGTATTGAGGGGAAGTTATGCATGGTTCTTCTTCCAAAGGATTGGGAACATTCCTCTGAGAAAGTTCATTTGTGAGGCTTCCACAGTATTTTTAAGGAGTGAATGGCTACTTTAAAATGAATATTATTTAAATAATTATTAATTTAAATTAATACATAAACATGATCAAATTTAATTATTTAATTAATATAAAAATTAAGTTAAAATAAAATAAATTAATATTGTTAAAATAAAATAAATTAATATTATTAAAAAGATTATCATTTAAAAATGCATATTTTAAGGAGTGAATGTCTTATCTTTTGAAAATACCAGGTTCTCTCAGGTGGTAGAGATTAAAAAAATAATATTCTCCCAGGGAATATAGGCAGGCAGCCCAGCCATGTTTTCCCATCTGAAAAGGTCCAAAGCCCCTCTGTACCACGTCAGCCAGGACTGGGAATCCTCAGTCTACTTTTGTTCTCTAAAGTGGCAAAATCAGTTCAAAGCCCAGTTTCTGTACAAACATTGCAACTTCATACAAACTAAAAATGTGTTCATGGTTTGGCCGGTAATGAGTTTGATTTCATGTATATATGCAGTATTCATCGACAAATTTCCCCAAGATGTTTATGCCAGGAAGTTCTAAAAAGAGGTAAGTTGTATTATTAGTATTTTATTACATTTTTATTTCAAAATAAGTCTCAAAAGTGCTTGCTATGCTACATAGAGGCAATTTCTTTTTCTAGAGAAAAATAATTTCTTTGGACAAAAGACTGAATTTGGGTGGGTAGACAGAGGACAGTCGTGGGAAATAAGGATTGTATCCATAAATTAATCATTAGAGCATTAAGAACAGAATAAGAATGATGCCTCACTGATGAATGCTCTTGTGGCTTTTGTCAGTAATCACTTTTCCTAACCTTCCACCAGTTCTCTTTCTTTGAATGCAAAACAGGACTAAAGCCTTTTCTGTCTCAATTTCTCTGCTCAGCAAGCAGGAAAAACAGAAGACACGGTGCAGGCTGTGGTTGTGGGGTGTGATTTTGCCAGTGTTCAGCTTAGTTGAGAAATGAAATGGCCCATGTGTGCAGAAAAGAACTATAGAAAGAACTACAGAACTCCTTCAGTTGACTTTAATTGCCAGATAAGTATTAATTCTTTCAAGAGAAACCATACGCAGCATCATAGCTTGGTAATATGAATGGACTCTTTCCTCAAGCATCTTTTCTACAGTGCCAGAAACTGGCAAGCTCCTAAAAGAATTAGCGTGGGAACTGCACCACAGGTAAGTTAGAGATAACAGTAAACAAGTCGGCCTTATAACTGTTAAACAAGTCAGCCCTATAACTGTTAGCTTATGTGCTGCAATTATAGATGTGCTGGTTTTGGTGGGGATACAGTTAATTTTCTCCATAGCACAGCTAGCATGGGGTTGTATTTTGTTTGTGCTGGAAACAGTGTTGATAGTTCAGGGATGTTTTAGGTATATAAACACTTAACAGTAACAGTCTTTTCTGCTTTTCACATTGCCTCACCAGCAAGTGAGCTGGAGCTGGGAGGGGACACTGCCAGGACAGCTGACCTCTGTCGACCCAAGAGATAACCCAGGCCATACGGTGTCATACACACAGAGATAGGAAGGGGAAGAAAGAGAGGGATGTTTGGAGTGGTGGCATTTGTCATTCCACAGTTACCTGTATTTGTGCTGAAGCGCTGCTGCCCCAGAGGTGGCTGAACTTCTTCATGACCATGAGAAGTGGTAACTGAATTCTTTGTCTTGCTTTGCTTGTGTCTGCAGCTTTTGGTTTACCTATTAAACTGTCCTTCTCTCAACCCATGAGTTTTCTCAGTCTTACCCTTCTAATTCTCTACCCCATCCCACCAGGGGAAGCGTGAGCCCTGTGAGTCTTAGTTGCCAGCTGAGCTTAAACCAAGACAGTACCTCAAAGCCGCTATGGAAGTGATGGCCCAATTTTTCTGAGTACTCAGGATCCTCATACAGAATGGTAGTCCCCTGATATGAAGAGTTTACAATCAAAACAGATTAAGATAGAACAAATTTTTATTTTATAACAAAACTATTATTTTTCTCCATTTTGCCAGAAGGGGTAAATGTGTCTTGAAAAGGGCACACGGATTGCTTGCAGTCTATACTGAGATCAGATAAACCTGCATCTCTCCATCTTCTAGCAAATGCAAGTTACATCCTTGCCCCAGTGGCAAGTGCCAGTTGCGTCACCACAACATGGGAGAATAAAGAAGATTAGTCAGATAAAACCACAAAAAACTTAGATTTTTCTAGATAAGGTATCTGAACCAAAACACCAATGCTGCAAATAATCTAGAAATGTGTTGAAAAGTATATCACGTATTTGAGAAATTAGATGAGGGTAATATTTTTCTTTATACATATTTCTGTTACATAATCACTTCCAGCTTTGAATGGTCCTAACGGATTTCTTTCCGATACACAACCTTTCAAGAAGCCAAAGCAGCCAAACCCATAATTACTTATGGCAACCTTCTGCACCATGTATTTTGCTGCTTAAATGTCTCCTTGAATCCTCATGCTTCATTCAGTTTACATAAGCTCTTGCATGGCTTCACAAAATAACTTATGCATTCCTTTGTTCTCTTGGTCTGAGAATTTCCTTATTTTTTCAGTAATTATCAAGGCTAAAGCATGACAGCTTGGTTTTGGAGTTTTATATTTATTTGTTTATTTTTCTCCTTAATGATCATATATTACAATGTATTGCCAATTTATTGTATTGGAAAAGGTAGTATATAAATATTTCTGGGTCCTTCCTGGAAACCTTATTCCAGCTACTTTGCAATAATAAAGTCTCCTAATAGGAAGATGCCAGATATACTACAAGCTATTAGCAGTGGAAAGATGTGACCTTCAGATGGCACATACAGATATTTCACAGTATTCTTCCAAATAAAAATACTGAACTTTGAATGGGAAAGCATAATGCTCAGATCCCTATCAAAAACTACCGTGACCATTTCCAAACTTATTTTCTATCCACTGTCAAACAACTATCATGTCTGTTTTACTGTATCCTGTTAAATTTATATTGAAGACAGTAAACAGCAATTTTACTTTTGGAATACCTTGGGTGTTAGCTGACCTTTAGATTAAATGACAGGTATATTTAGGGTAAAATTGGAGACATGGTGCAAACTTACTGGACTGGTGCACTGGAAGTCTTTTCCCAGAATGCTCCCATTATCTTGGTGCAATCACATCTCAGAGATCAGACACAAAAGCCTTAAGGCTTACTTAAAAGGATTAAGGTTGTTGTGGTTTTTTCAATCTTATAAGTATAGACTTTGATGAACCCTCTCGGAGTAAGGAACATGATTCAGAGAACACTTTGCCTTCACTATGCAAGGAAGGATATTTTGAGACACTATATTTTGGCCTTCTTAGTGATAGGTGAGAAAGATACAACTGCACCAGTAAGAGCTACATAACATAATAATTGCCCATCTGAAAACGAGCAGTTCATTCTCAGTAGCTGAGAAGAGATGTACCTAATATGCACTATTCCAATTTTTTATTGGCAAACTCAAAGCAGTCTTTTTCTCAGAGGGTGTAAGCTGTGGATCACTTTGTGAATTACAGACTGTAAAGCAAGATACGCAGGTATCCCCAGAAATGCCAAGGCAGTGCAAAGAATTCAAGAAGTTTATGTAGAAGGCCAGAACCTCACAGTGTTATAGAAGCACCAGGCCCAAGGGAGAAAAAAGTCCTCTCCGGGTCTTTTTGTCTTCTCTTCCCTGTCCTTCCCACCTTCTCTTGGCTGCTGTACATATTTGTGAGGGTTCTCTCTCTCCAGCATAGCAGAGAGAGACAACATAGCTCTCTCTCTGCAGCTCCCTCTGACTGCAGAAGGGAAAAAAAAATCTAACCCTTTTGAGAAGGCATTTTGCAGTCTTCCTAATCGAAATGAATTTGAGCTTTCTGTTACAAATTCTTCCAAAATCTCAACTATCCCTAGACAGACATTGACTGAATAAAACCCAAAACATATTAATGGAGGAACAATCTATCAAGGACTATTAAATTCAATTGTATAATTTCTACTTTAGAATCCGTAGATACTAGAAGACTCTATCAGTGAAGCTCCTTCAGGCACCATCACTGTCCAATTCTTCTCACTCCTAGAAACCCTTGTCTCAAAGTTCTCCACAAATGACCATTACACTGATCTCTGTTACCTACGCTGCCAAGGGCTGAATTTTTTTCTCCTGGATATTGGATCTGTTTGTCTTAGGCATGGTTGGATGGAGCATTATGTATTGTCTGCTCCCCAAGTCATGTCTGAATATTCATTACATCCCTTAAATCTGATGGATTGAATCTGGTTTTCCTACACTCTTTGCTAGTGCTACCAGCAAACACTTGATTTATAGTTGACATTATGCTCAGAATGAACATTTCATTTCCATTAGGCAGAGCAGAAACTGATGCTCTTTTTCTTTTAATTGCAGTAAAACAGCAATGAAAATAGTGTTCTGGTATCTGTATCAGGGCACAAGTGTGAAAAGACTAAATGTAGGCATTAGTGATAACATTATGTAGCAGAGAATTATGGAAAATACATCAGGTATTTTGCAGCATCAAAATCTACCTTCTGACTGTTTTTTTAGTGCTGGATAAGCAAAGCTGTAATTTAAAGACAAGGGAATCTTGTGGTCAACTATAAAAACATTCTTCCTGTTATTTTCCCAATCAAAAAGCTGATAAAAAAGAGGTTACTCTATGTAACCTTTCTTATTTACCTTCACTGTGGACTCTTTGTCATTCAATCACGCATGAATTTTATGGCTTCCGAAACAACTGGCTGTGTAATTTCAAAAGTATCATTGTTACACTTTAAAGACACTGTTCTTCCCAAAGAGCCTATCATATTTGAGCAGATGATTAGTGGTGACCACTGTGTCCTGTGCACTATATAGCACCCAGACAGCTATGCCGTGATACCCCAACCCCCTGCGTGGAGTGATGAGCTAGCACTTGGTTTCTCAGAGCTAAATTGACATCATTGAAGCCCAGGTTGTTTGAAGAACTTAAAGCAAGGCGTGACTTACTTCTGGCGTGACTCAGCACTTACAAGCTGGCCAATGACTAGAAGTCAGTGTTTTTCCTGTAAGTGTTAAGGACACAGGCCTACTTCCTCACAAACTATTTGGCACCTTCCTGTGAAAGAAAAGAAAATGCCAGAAGGATTGGCTGTGGTAAATATCAGCGCATAAAAGCAAAATGTTGCTCCAGGCACTGGGCAAGGTTCCCATTGCTCTCTGTATGTTTCAGAGGGAAGGATGCGTGACAAAGGCTGCAAACCATATTTTTATCTTTTGTGATTGATGAATACTGGTGGCACACTGGTCTCCAGGATAACATAGAGCACTTTGACAAGAAAGTTTCAAAACATAAGCCTTACCTGCTGTATTCAGCTGTTTCTTTCTGTGTGATGGTTCATGAAACTTGACTGATTATTCCATACCTCAGGTGAAATAGCATACCTTCAGTAAGTGAATTAAATTTAGATATAAATAACTTGTAGCAATTTACCTACTCTAGTGAGTATATTAAATTTAGATATAAAGGACTGAATTCTATTCTTTTTATGTAAAACATACAATTCTCACAAAGTCAGAGAAGTGACATTAGGGAGAAAAAAAACACAAACAAAACTAGATAACAAAGAAGAAAAGAATTTGTCAAAATACTGCTGGGCATAATTGAAAAAGTTGCCAGAAGGAAATTATCATGGCTGTTATTGAAGCAAGTAGATAGGCTTGACCCAGAGCAACAATACATTTGAATATGATAACTAATTTGGCTAAAAAAAAAGGAGACAATCCAAGTTTCCCACTTTATTATAACCTTATTTTTCACTCTTGAAGATTTCTGAGTTTATCAGGATTTTATCTAACTCCCCTGAATGTATGAATTACCCTAAGAATAACTTTGAAATTTAATGATTAAAGAAGAAAAGAAAGTAAGGACATATTTTATCTATCAAATATTCACTTAATTTTATTTAGAACTCATATTTTTACAGCTATTTTTTTCCACGAGGTTTAACAATTCCAGAATTCCCCAGAATTCCAACTTCTCTTACTCTTGAACTTAACAAAGAATCCTTGACTTCAAAGGACAAGTATTTGTTTATTTTCTAAAGAAAAAAAGACCTATGATTTCTGTCAGTATAAACAAAGCACATTGACTGTTATTTTACATAGAGTTTTTATAATATATAGTTGGACTTAAACTGAAGGAATATTGCTATGCTCTTCCTAGTACCTACACAAAACTGACATGTCTTTAGGTTGTACTGTTCAAATACCTTCCTAAGTATCGTGAACTCTTTTCCAAGTCTTCATTGCAATATGTCGCTTGATGATTTGAATTGCGCAAAAGCAGAAAAAAATCCTTTGAAAGGTTTCATTTTATACATCTAGTGATAGTGAAAAATGCATTGAGCACAGTTTTGCCTTAACTGCAAATAGGTTTTACTCACAAAATCAAGATTTGTATATCACAGTATTCCTCTGAAGAAATAACATCCATTGACATGACATAAACAGAAATCTGATAAATTCTCACCAACCAGAAAACAAGACGAGTGTTTATATAATATCATCAGTAATTAGCACAGTGCCTATCTTGAATCTGTGAGCTGGTCACAAAGGTGCTTCCTTTTCAGTGTCATGAGCCAAGTGCTCTCCTAAAGCATTAGCCTTCTCCGTACAGGTTGTAAAACATGTATTAAGCCATTGACATAACGACAGTAATAGTAAAAGATCTATTTCTGCTGCCTTTGTTAATTATCCTTAGATGACCCGTACATGACTTTCACTGAATAGCCGTGTCGGTCAGAATCAGTGATAAGAAACTTTTACAATAATATTAAATATATTTTAATATTGACTAAATTTAATTCAATTCAGTACTGTTTTTGGGAAATTGTATGTGATCCAAAGAAAACCTGTAAATTCACACAAATTTGCCTAAACACACCACAGCACACTAAAGATAGAAGAGAATGATTCACTCGCCGTCACTGAGCAGCCCCCTCAGTGGATGAAAACCTATTGAAATGTCAAGTAAGGCCCTTCCTGAACCTTATTTTGGTCATGATCTTCCATCACAGTCTCTCACCTCTTCAGAGCTCAGGAGCCTCAAGTCCTGTTTGTTACTTTTAACATTTGAACAGTTTTGTTACATATAACAACTAATTCCTCTTTGACTTTTTTACCAAAGAGATAAAGAAAAAAACCACGCACTTAGCAATTCTGTATCTTACAGATAAGACTAATTACATATTCTAGATACAATTACTTATTTTGAGTTAAAGGAAACAGTATTTCCCTTAATATACATGAATTCATTTGTAGCACAAATATTTAAGACATTTATTAATACACTCATTTGTAGAGTCTTCACAAACTATGCATCCCAGCTAATTCTAAGATGTTACTGGATAGTTTTAGAAAGTCCTGCAGAAGAGATATATGGGATAATGGAAATGGTTGCCTAGAGACACATATGGATGTTCTGCATTGACTGGGGTGACTGGACAGCCTCTTCTTGTAGGGTGACTAAAGCACACGCCACATGTGTGGTATTAATATGTGGGCGGGTAAAGCTGCTGTAGCTTTCCTTCCCAGCATGGGTTTCTCGCTGACATTTTTACAAGGACAGTTTGTTGCTGAGTCGTGACAGGCTGAGCTCCTCTAGCCCTGCTGCATCAATAAGGGAACATTACACACCCCTGCAGAGAGACGTCCCCAGCTCAGCAGAGGGCACAGCACTGCCTCCGCCTAAAAACATCAAAAGCTTCCGGGTTTTAAAACTGCCTCTTCCATTTCCCTAACAGGTAGCAAACTAACAGATTAGAAAATAACCATGTTTCCTTTAAGGGCCTGATAATATTATAGCCATAGGTTTACACTTTAAAATTGCTTTCCAGAGCCTATTGTCTACTATTTTTGGTGCCTAAGAGGAATTCTTACAGAGGTGTTGAGCACAAAGAAGTCTCAGTAAATTACTGAGTACAAAATGGATGTGCCAGAGTTACTCTTTTATCTTCACTGGCAGATTGACTCAGCAGTGCTCGATGGTCAGCCGGACTCAATGATCTTAGAAGTCTTTCTCAACATAAATGATTCTATGATTCTATGATTAATGAGCAGAATGAAGCAGTCTAGTATTTCCTAGACTTAAATACAAATGTCTCTTTCTAAAAATATTTCTTAACAATTTGGGAGTGTCTGACTACAATGATAATAGATATTTTAAAAACCTACCTTAAAACACAGTAAAAAAAAAAAATGAGGTTGTACTTTGTATGAGGCAGGAAAATTCAGCATTTTAAAAGTAAAACGTTAGTGTGTTAATCCATTCCTCCTTCCTTGAACTGAAAGAGAAACATGAGCTTGATGTGGATGTTAATGCTCTGAGTTTTGACCTGCCTTTGATAAACAAACATTGGATTAGATTTAAAAGCACAAATGGCATTAGATTCTCCGGTGCCCAGACATGTGCTGCACTTATCGGTCTACAGTAGATTATTTTTTTAATTAACTTTCATTTTAAAATATGATATATTTCACGTATTTAGCGCAAGTTCCAATCAGTAAAACCAAATATTGTACATGGGAACCTTTTTCCAAGGGAAAATCTCAACTATAAAGGTTGAAAAGGTCAAATCAAATTATTGATAATAATTCGGTTTTTCATTTCCATTTGTATATCTGTTAATTTTTTACATATTCTACCTAATTTTCCTGGTGAGTAGCTAGCCAGACTTTTCCTTGTGATGGATTTGAGACATTACTAATTTTTCAGGATAAGATTAATTTAATTCTTTATGGATTAGTCAAGGCTACCTTGATATTATGAGGTGGCAAATGTGCAAATAAAATTGTAAATTAGCATACAAATTATTCTCTGATGCCAAAGCCTGCAGAATAGTCTGTAGACAAGTTAACTGCAAATACTTAACTGCAGACTAGCCATAGCAATATTTATAATTTTTGTGAAGCAAATTACTGCTTTTAGCAAGGTGCATTAAGATGCAATTTTTAAAGTATTTTTTATTCTGAAATCACTGTACATTACCAACTACAATCATCCATTCAATTAGTATTCAGAACTTGCTAATAATTATGTACTAATCTGTTGATTCAATTTAATAGTTGTCTATTGATCTAATTCAGATGTCTTGGGAGCTGTTCCCTGCTTCAGAAATGTCAGGAAATAATTGCTTATTTGATCTTTAATCTGATGCTTGCTAAATTTCTCCATTATGTAACTCTTCCATTGTTTCGACTTAGAAAAATGAAAGCAAGTGATAATGAGAAGGAGCAGTCAATTACAATAATGAAGTGGAATGTCTTTCCTCTGGAATGGAATGGAAGAATGGTGGTTCCGCATGCAGAAATCAGCAGGATTCTGAACCCAAGGTAGATAAGAAGCAGCTTGTTAAATATCTGGCTCAGATATCATAACTAAGTGGGATTTTTGCAAGAATCTAGCTTTACAGTCATGTTTTCTTTTTTCCAATTTGCCAGTTTTTCTTTCCTTTTCACTTTAAATTTGTACCTTAAACTTACTTTATAAATGCAATAAGCATGCACAGACTGTAACTACCACAGTCCGCTGTTAACCTCAATCATTTTGTTGAGTAGGTGTTTAGAGCACTCATACACTTCTAGTAGAGTTTGTGAAGTGTGCTGTGATAAATGTGAATCTTCTGTAGACTGATCTGACGTGCTAAGTACTGTGTAGATGTGCGTTACCACATCTTCATAATTATGCCAGTGATGAACAATAACTGAGATATACTGTTGTAAATATTCTGTTGTAAATATGTCAATTTATATTATTGTGAATTTCTTTTTATTTCTCTCCCTTCATTTAAATTGTTTGTAGGTATCCTCAATATGACATCCTGTAGTGACATAAAAAATTATATCCTCACTGTACCATATTTGTACAGCCATGTGTGTGATATTTTTTCTTGAGGCCCTAATATTTAAATACCTATATCCAGCACCAAAAGGACTGTTGCAAGGGAAGTCTAAGATTTTGCATTTGTGCAGATAGTGACTTTGGATTTAAATAAAATGATGTTTGTCGTCTAATAACCACAAAAGTTGCGTGTGAAGAAAACAACCAACCACCACCAACAACAACAAAAAAAGGGAAAATAAACTGTTTCTTTAAAGCATATTTTAGTATGAGGAACTGGACAAAAGCTGCAGGAAGCCACCAATCTCAAAAACCCACTTTTCCAATGGTGCTGCCAAGGCCATTGAGAACTCTGAGTCTCTCCTACAGGATGGCCTCTTAATGCACTCATTTTTAAAAAAATCTCATCTAGTTTGTCTACACTATCTTAGTGCCATGGTCTAGTAACCACAGTGGTTGTGGATCAAGGGTTGGGCTTGATGATCTCAGAGGTCCTTTCCAACCTGGCTGATTCTATGATTCTATGATTTTATGATTCTATCTCTCTGCTTTTTCTGCTGTAACTTTATGTACAAAAGTCCATTAGGAAGCACCAATTAAACACCTGATTATTTAGAAAATGTTTTCTTCTACTAGCTTTTTCTGAAATTCGTATATGCTTCAGAATTTGTCTGTTCAGCTTTTATCCAAGACTCCATGGTTAAAGAAAAGCTCATAATAAATCACTCGGATACATGAGGAAAATAGGAGTTCTTTAAAACAATCATTAATCAAAGTCTTTGCTGGACAGAACAGGCTGAGAAATTAATGAGTTTGTAAGCATTCAGTCATTCCTCCATTTTCCTGTTAACTGCCAGAACTGGAAAGTTTGGATATTTCTTGGCTAGGTTTCATCCTTCCTTCCCAGAAGACAAGTGGCAGGAGGGTACTGTGCCCCTCTCCCTGCTTCCTCAATGCATTTCTTCTCAGCAATAACCCGTAACTCCAGAGCATGGAGCCATGAAGCCCACACCAAATAGACAGTGGGATTACTAAACCCTAAGAAAATTCTGAAAGGAATATTTTACCCATGAAATGAATGGGTTTGTGATTTATTTTTTTCACTTTTTTCCCCTAATGTGTCTGTGCAATTTTACTGTCTTCCAGTGCACTGAATGGACCATGTAAAAGGAGAGACAAATTATTCTTATCCTCATTTACCCATGTGGGGACGGACCTTGAGCACAGAGTTGCACAGTAAGACCTCAGATCCTTATTTACTCTGGAGTTCCCCGTTACCTCCCAGATTGGTGACTGAAGCGGGCTGCGACACTGACCCTTGACCATTCTCCCAGGAGGCTCTCTCCATGCTTTTCCTTTGGAGCACCTAGCACTGAACACAGCTGTCAGATGAGCTCTGCACCAGCTCAGTCCGCACTCAATGAGGATACAGCAGCATCCCCAGTCAGTGCAGGGTTTACTCACACTGTTCCTCAGTGAGTGCAGGGTTTACTCACACTATTCCTCCCTTAATTTCTTTATCTCTGTTTCCTTCTTGCTTCAAGAGTGGCAGACAAAGAGTGTCAGACATAGTCTTCTCAACACACCATCTAATAAATGCTACAAATGTTTGAAGCTAATATGTATGAAAAAGAATATGGGTGTTTCTGAAAAGGGGAGAATTAAATCACTGTTTTCCTAATTGGAACAAGATTTTACTGTATATAATCACTTGCCCTTCTCTTTATGCTCTTTATGGACTATTTCTGTTTACTATTTTCAATGCATTGCAAAATGTAAAAGCTATTTACACAGAAATTATGGTACTGACTATATTCAAACCAAACACACCACCATTATTGTTACAAGAAGACTGGGTAAACTTGACTTTGCTAATTTCAGATGGCTCTGCTGGAATTTAATATTACAAATCTACTTTGTAATGGCATTAAAAGAAAGATAATTATTCTTTGTGCAAATGCATGAAAAATTCTATTTCAGATCTAAACTGGAAATGTTGTAGTAGATTTAAAGTCAGATTCAAACTGCATTTGCCCACAGAAAAGAGGTAATTACTCAAACTGGTAACAAATTGCTTTGTACAGTATGGTTATGATTTATAAAGGATTTGTGTTTGTTTGCTCCCTAGAGCAGAGGTCACACAACCATATCACTGAAATGAGCCAGGTAATTTCTGATTGATTAGTGATCATATCTCCATGGCAAAACACCAAAAGGCAAATACATCAATTTTTCTTCAAGGAAGCTCTCACTAAGGCCAGCAGGAGGTTTGCCAGATGAAGTATCATGTTGTGGCTATGCACACACACATGCACACACACACACTGAAAGCCCACTTAGATGAGAAAACATTTTACATGTGTCACTGGCTCTCCCAAGAATATTCTTTTTGTATACTTTGCATTTAATCACTGTAAATGAAAAGACTTCTGCTAAACATTTGATTGCATCCATCGCCAAGCAAAAACAGTCAATAAACTTACTGTTTTTGTAAACACTACACTTGGTATTTTCTATGAAATGCTGTAGGAAATCTAATGCATATAATGAGACCATTTGTAAGTAATTGATATCACATATGAGGCCAAAACTCTAGAAATAGTTTTCAATTAATTTCAATCTCTGCTGCACTATTCAATTTGATATCATTAATTTAGTTTGAAATTGGTGAAACAAGATGCTTCAGTAACTTCTGAAAGTCAGTCATGACTAAACAGTCACTAGTCTCTGTTCAAACTGGCAATATGTCAGATAGCAAAAAGTTCATCTTTAAAGTTAAACAAAGTCACCAGCTCATTTTACAGATGGCTATTATCCTGTGTTAGCCTTAACCTCCATTTCATCTGCGACATAAAGGATAGCCTCTTTAGCACTGTGTATAATCCTGAGCTGCTGCTTTTATGGGCCTTACAGTGGCTGAGCATTTAGTCAATGCCATTGCACTCACTGTCTTCACTATTCTGCAGTCAAAATAGAAAAATATTCTGCAAATCTCCAGCTGCTAGAGAACAGGATGCCACAAAAAAAAAATATGTTTGGTAGTTTCTGATAATAATGGTGCTCTGGGTATGCTGAATTTCACAGAGATGACACTTTGCAGGCTCTTGTCAGTCTTATTACTTCTAAGATTTAAACCGTTTGTGCTGCATCCTGGTGACTATCAGTTCTTGTAGTGACAGTGATTACGCTGAATATGTTTGTACACCATGATCCCAATGCCCTTTTCAGAGCCACTTCTCACAGCAAGTGCAGTCTATATGATTTTGTTTTAGTGGCATAAACACACTTGACAGTGCTCTGTTTATGTAATGATCCACAGCATTATTTACCACTCTATCCATCTGTACCATCTATAAACTTTCCCAGCAACAATGTCATAGAGTCTTCATGGTCACTGAGAAAATCTGGTCAGCATTCAGCCAGGATGAAGGTCAGAGTAGTGTGTTCAGAGCAGTAGCTCATCTGAAAGCTGCCTGCAGGAAGAGGAACCATTAGTACAGGTAGGAAAAGAGAATGGAAAATAAAAAGAATCCTCAAATCATACCTGATGAGGTCTGTTGAGGAATATAAACATATAGCTTCTGAAGAAGCAAATGTTTATGGTCTGTACATAACCACACACAGAGTTTCAAGTGAAGATTGGTGTCACTGAAATACCATGATTGTGGAAAATGACAATACTTGATTAAAATATCCCTTTCCAAAGCTCTCTCAGAAACTACTTAACAATCTACCAAAGTATTTCCTGCCTCCCGTGCCTTTCTGTGTGCAGCAATCAACACTGTCTACTTCAGAGCATGAAGTGAAGCACAAACTCAATGAAAACCCTCATGTCTATGTGCTAATTTCACCCTGTTGGTGTCTTTAGATTGAATTAGGTGGTTGCCCTCACAACTGGTCCTAGTGCTCCAGCCTTAGAAAACAAGTGTTTGTGCCATGGTACATCTGCAATATACAAAAGCATGGACTTACCATTTCTAGTACATCAGAAATCAGCTTGGGTCTGTCAGCTCAGATATTTCTGCTTTCCATGTTTTATTGTAGACATAAGTTCTGTGTGCAGAGAGACTTGCACTGCACAGATACAGTAACATAACATAGCCAGAGCATGTACACACCTACTTTTGTCATCATTCACTTACATTTTGTATACAAATGTTCTTTAATTAAAATCACATGTAATTATATTTTCCTCTTCAGCTGTGGTCATTGAACCTCTTCAGTTATCATTCACCATGGAAACACTGTATTTGAAAGAGGAGTGATAGCTTTGCAAGAGATATTGGCATTTCAGGTTTGTGACATTGCAACCCTTTGTTTACAACGTGTCAAACACTCAATAAAGTAACTAAATATATATGATGACCAAAAAAAGCAAACTTACTGAAACATTTTTCAGTGAATAATTGATGTTTTCCTTGATGAAGTTTTCCTTAATGTCCAAAGCTGTAACAACCAAGATGGAACAAGTTAGATTCAGAAAAGCAGTTGGACTCTTACCCCCTGATAGTTTTGAACTTCTGTTATTGTCCTGTAGATGGTAACATTTCCTCAGATAATTTTTCATTAAAAGATGTGTGAAGTTAAAGCCCAAGGCAAACTACCAATTAGCCTTGTCAAATCCATAATTTTTATTAAAATCAGTGCTCCAAATATATTTATGTCAGGTTTTCTATTTGACATCTCTTGTTAAGGGAACAGCACAGAAACCATTTCCATGTCCAAACAATTTATTCTGTGGGTGACCTAACCACTAACAACTTGTCATTGGTTTACATGCTGTCATTTATTTTTGAGACAATAAATTTCAGGAATCACATTTTTAATTTTGTAGGACCAAATGACAGATTGTACTGTGCATAGCCATGGATAGGAAGCATGTAACCACTCTTAAACGTCTCAAGGCAAATGAGCTTTAAGAGTCAATTGACAGAAAGATGGATAAACTGTCCAGGATAACTAAACCTGAGGAATTTATTAATTTGATATAATGTAATGCTTTTGCTATGTTTAAAAGTCTCTTTTTTTTTACATAGTTGCTTTCAGTTCTGCAGCCTGATGAATTGGGATCTATTGAGAGCCATGTGTAGTCATGAAGTAAAAGTGCTCTAAAGCCTCACTGGAGAACAATTAAATCTCTCTTCACAAAAATCTACTTACTTTTGATAGAGAAATCTCTTATTTGGGAATGAAGTGCCACGAGATAACCTTTCAGCATCTTTTCCACTCTTTCCTCCTCTGTTTGGTTTTTGATTCATTGTTAGTACTTCCTTTGTAATTTACAGACAGAAAGGATAGAGAAACTAATAAAGGGAACTCAATTTAGGTAAAGTCATAGGGAATGCCTGATAAAGTGGACAAGGACAGTTGTTCCTTGGGAATTGTTTTACAAAGAAGAGCAGAAGAGACACACACACCATGACTTGTGTTTATTTGAGGTTAAAATTTCAATTTGTAACATTCTAACCTTACATTTCCTCATTCTTTCCCTCATTTGAGCATCATGGCTTTGCAGCATGCTCAGCCCCAGTCTCTCCTTTGTGCCCTATCATTACCCCACTTCTCTTTTGTCTCCAGGATTTTAGCAACATCTTCTAATAAGGTCCAAGGTCTTCAAGACATGGGCCATGGCATGTTGCCGCACGAGTAGTGCCTTTGCAATCCCAGAACTAGTGTGGACACCAGTGTAATGTGCCTGCAATAGTCTCCACTCATGTCTCATTTCCCAACTACCCACTTGCCTGGACTGTGGAGCAATTGCAGAGGTTGGGTTAGCTCAGCTTACGGTGCAGGTCATGCAGCCTAGACGACTTTCCAAGAGGGTCACAGCAAGCATTAAACAGGAGAATCAGGTACCCTGCCTAAAATACATATTTTGAACAGAAATAACAATTTTCAAGATATAAAAACTGCAGAAGAACTAGACGATACTTTAAAAATTATTCAATATTTTTGCTTTACACATTTTTCATAAAGCTCATATCTGGCCTACTTAGGTCAGCAGAAAAGTTACTTGTGACTTTTTGAGGCCGGAAATACTTCAATAGCGCAGAAAAAAAGGGAAACATTGAGGAAGATAGACAAGGTAATGGAGGAAAGTCTGATAAAGAGTGAAAGAAGGGTAAAAGATCACCATTTTGAAACGGTTACAGTTTGCAAAGGGAAGCTGTTGCCTTTAAAACTGGCATCCCCTCAGAGAGAACTGAGAATGAACATCCTGTCACGAACCCACCAGAAAACTCTCAGGTTCGTATCTTAAAAGATAATTAGGTCAGGAGCTTCCATTGATTTCCAATTTATACACCCTAAAAACCTCTGTGCCTAATTTGGTACAATGAAAGCTCAGCATGCTGAGGAGCCTGCAGGAAATGAATCTAATTAGGGTTTTGAAGAAATATTAAAGCAATGCTGAGATGCTGCTTTTGTGCAGCAAGCACAACAGTACATTCAAAATAACTGTATTTGCTTTAGCAAATGTTTCTAAGCAATTAAAAGCCATCAATGTTAATGCCTTTTTTTAATACATCAGTTAAATCTAAATGTAAACATCTCAGTAATAGGCAAACACTGAATATGAGCAACCATATTACAGATATAATGAAAATAATTTTTTACGTTTCTTCGTAGATGTTTTTACCTCATCTCTATGATATAGGGGTAGTTTGTGTGTGATTTCTAATATAAATTATCTTTCTCAGAAAGTTTCATAAAATTTACATTTCAAAATGCTTTTCTGTGTTTGGATTATGAAGAGACCATAACGGATCTGTAACGGTCATGGATCCCCTGAATGAGCAATGAGGCATCAAAAAGGATACAGTCTTCATGGTAGAAACTGGTTCTATTATGAAGCATTTGATACTGTTGTTTAACAAGTTACTATCCAAGTCTAAGATTTTAGGTAAAAAAAAAAAAAAATCCCTCAAGTATCTTATTCTTTTGGTTTAAACTAGCATTGTAATGCATCTTTTTTAATTTTCTAATTTTAAAAATAATAAATTATTTAAACAATCTAATAAAATTATTCATGATCCCTAATGTCATAAGAACTGTTTTATGAAAATGCACTTTTTTACACCACTGTTTATCAATTTTTATTGGAACTCTCTATACTTTGTAAACTTCATCTGCCATAAACCAATGAATTTTGTGACAGTTATTTTCATATCTTATGAACAAAACTATGAAAAAGGGCCCCCAAAATGTTAAATAACTTTACCAGAATTAATACCTTTACAATACCTATGACTTTGAACAGTAAAGACTTGCAAAGCTGCTAAATTAATATGTCCATGTGCATCTACACATCAGTGTCTATACCAGGAGTTCCTTTTTTAAATGAAAACTTCTGGATTTGGGTCCTCACTCTTACTGACCGGAACTGTGTTAAACTATCAAGAAATAGAGTCCCAAATGCTATTCCTTCTATGATATCCTGTCTAAAAGATCTTTTCAGCCATCTGTTTGGCTATACGAACAATTCAAACCATCTGGAAGGCACCAGTCTACAGACCTTTGAGAGGGTTTCTAGATCACATTAACTTGATGTGATTCATGAAAACATCTTTTCAGTCACTCATACCCTGGCATAAAATTAACTTAATCTCTGAAAATAAGACCAAGTTTATGGATAGCCAAGTGCATTCACAGCCCCTGTGAGGAGCAAAGATTAGGGAAGGGAGCTGTGGTGTGACAGACAAAACACACCAGTGCGATGGATAACCAAGTGCTCGGAGTCCATCCTTAAGAAACATGCATCCCTCCCCTTCTGGCCTGCAAATTCTTTCTCTCTCTGAGGAGAGTAGCTACAGAGAGCAGATGGTGCATTGGCTCTTGGATGTTTTACTGAACTCTGAATTTGTTCTCAAATTTTATGTCTAAACAACCCCACTCAGATCTTCTGTTCCACATCCAAACCCCTTATCTGAAGAAATTTTCCCTCTTGGAATTTTTCATGCAGTGATGGAAAGCACCTTTGTCAGCTATAGCTCTTCTCCACCATTGCCTAGGTCTCTGTGGCCTCAGCCTTCTGCATCCATATGACAGGTGCCTCCATATGCTCCTTCTCTGGGATACTCCTGGATCAGCCTCCACCTGAGCTCTCAGGCAACAGTTTTGAATACAGCATATCCCAAGGGAAAAGTGTTCCAGGAGGTTGCTCTCTGCCTTTAATCAAGATGAAGGCTTTGGAAGATAAATTCTCTGACACAGTTCCAAAGTGGAAAGGTCATTTCCCAGAAGGCTAGGTATCTAGAGGTGCCGAAACAGAGAATAAATCTGATCTTTAGTTTTAGGAGTTCTCCCAAATAGCTACAGTGGTTTTATTTTGAACTTTTCACAGCCATAGTACGATGTCAACTGAAGAGTTTCAGATCTTTTCCCATTTGTTCAGATTGGGTGTATGGAATATCTGAGACCGATATACCATGGCCTCTGCAGTTCCTAAACCACTGAAAAATTTTAAAACATTATTAAATTTATTTATAAGCTTCAAAAATGTAGAAACTTTATTAAGTTTGAGGGGTTTATTTAGTTGTATTTAAATGCAGATTGCTCAAATTTTTACTTGCACCCTTAACCATGAACAGATCATGGTGAATGCCTTGAGAAAGACTTTGGCTTCACTCAAGACTTTGTAAGAAAAAACTACACAGCAAAACTGCCTACAAACCCTGTATCAATCTAGATTACATGGATTAAGAAGTGTTCAACAAACCATCTAAAGGAAATTAACCCTTCTAGATTTTTACAAGGTAATTCTCACCAAAAGAGGAAGAAATAACAGCAACAACAAAGTCATGAGTCCTGTTTTGATCAATCTCTTATTGCACCCAAAGAATATGTCATTGGGGAAACCATTGCACTGACTGGAATACCGCTCAACTTCTTTATTTGTACAGCATACTAAGTAATGTGATTTGGTAAAAACATCTCTGAAATGGCTCTAAGAAATGTGTTTAATTGTTTTGTTGGGACTCAAAGGAGGATTATTACATGGAGCACAAGAGACTTTTTTCTACAGGCAGGATTATGCTGAATACGTGTGTCTTAGCAGAGACTCCCATGGTAGAAGCAGCTAGTTGGCCTCACATGATATCCTTACCCAGAGAAGCTCTTTGGAATGAGACATCTCTGCTGCAGCCCCTTATAATTCACACAGCTCCAGACAGACATGTAAACAGATGCTTTGATGGGAAATAATTTTAAAAGTCTCCATTGTGAAATTTAGCTTCCAGGAGGAAGCTTTAGTTTAGATAGCTCTAAGGTTAGAAAATTACTAAGTCTTTAGAGCTAAGCTGCATCATTTTGTTCCAATTTAGGATGCAGTTAATGTTGAAAAATTTAAAATTTATAATGAAATAGATGTTGATTTTTTAGAAAATACCTGCTGATTGTTCTAATGATTAATGAATCATTGAGCTACAGTTGATAATTAAATTGCAGGACCAAGACTAACTGGTTGATCTGATGGTCTTAAGTGTATATTAAGTCAGTCATCTAAAATGTTCAGCAGCTTCTAATATTATTGGGATCTACAGACCTTGTCACATATTATTTACAAGAAGTAAGAAAAGTTCTTTGTGGAATAGCCAGACATTCTTAACCTACAAAATCGGCAAAGGTATACAGAAATAGTGGTTATTTATGGGGCAATGAACAAAAAATTCTTAAACAAGGATTTTCTGTTGGTTTTACTGCCAGTTCTCTTATTGATTCCTACTGTGTTTATCTCATGAAACCCATTATCACTTTTCTGTCAGAAGGCTTAGAGAGGCTCATTTAAAGCAGGAATTACAGTTGCAATTAGCCTGCTGATTATACTGAGTAGAGACTTGACCAAACCAGGAACAGCTCCACTCTAATCTCTTCTCTCTTGCTAATCTCCTCTCTGCTCTCCTACAGCCAAAACCTTTCAGCAGTATTTTCATGATTGTCCTGCCAATGGATTCTTTCTGCCTTTATAAACACCTGTTGAAAAAATGTTTTTACCCTTTCTTTTTAAATTACTGCACCATATGGCCTTCTTGGCTTTGCTGGAAATCTTACTTCTTTCTTTCGGTATGTTCTGTTTCTGTTGTTCAGCTAGGAGATTTGGTTTCTGTGCCTCTTTTCCCCCTCCAATCTTTAAACAACACAACAGCTTTTGTTCATGACCACAGTAACATTCTTAGCAAAAGCACTACCATCTTCATTGTTGTAGCCATAGATCTTTATAAGGGAAAACCCTCCCTATACTTCTGAAACTATAAAATTAAATAACTTCTATAGAAATTTTCATCTCTTTTAAAGTGTTTTGCCAGGATTACTTTATCTTACATTAGTTACTACCAGCTATCCCACCCCAAAACCAAAATAAACTGGTTTTTCACACAATGGTTTAAAGGCACTTTTGATAGAACAAGAGCATTATCAAGCAATAATGTCTGAAAGCAAGCCTGATACCACATAAACATTTAAAAATAAATTGGTTTTTGCTAAATGACATTCTTGTGAAGAGATAAGTATTTTCCCGGTGTTAAAGAGGAAAAAAAAAATTATCCAAGACCACACATTGTATCCATGGCAGATACTAAAAATCTTTTCCCCTCATGTCTGTGTGTCCATGGGGCATCATTGTCTCCCACTGATGATTAATGGTATTTTAAAAGTAGTGGTTTATACTTAAACAGCCTGCAAAAATAAGAACAAAAATATTTAACTAAGTCCCAAAATATCTCTGAGAGCAAGAAGTGGGTAGTTTACATGTATGGCAATGGATGCATGTCTACATTTAACTTTTTACTTGGAAAGGGAGAAGAATGCTCCAAATGCTGCAACGTAAGCACATATAATGGACTGCTTCCTTTTGTTTATTGATGCAGTTTACTTAAGGGACTGCAGTCTTTATAATAATAAATTAACCACTGTAATATTGTCTGGATATTATCAGTGACTTGCATTCTGAAGGCAAAATGCTCTTTTTCAGAAGTATCCTAAAAACACAGATAAAAATCTAAGCCTCTCTTTGCTTGGCTTAGTGCTCTAACTGGAGTTAAGGTTCTTTCTCTTTTTCTGTCCTCATGAACCTCTTCTTTATGAACCATATAGCAAAGCTCTAACAAAGGTCTCATTTTCAGATTCTGTTAATTTTGAAAGTCCACATGCCCTGCAGGAGCTTGCCGAGGAAGGACACCAGGAATCACATACTTAAGTCAATTCTGGCAGCAGATCTTTATTGGAAATATGCTGTCAGGAAACAGAAGGGGATGGCAGGGTACCTCTGAGCCAAAGCAAGGAGCAGGTCTTTCTTTCACTAGCTTTTTATTTACCAGGCTCCTTGGGTACCTTGGCAGGATTGTAGGATATGAAGAAAACAGACTGTTGCTTCCTCTGTGTGTATGTGGGTACAAATCCTGTCCCCTGCAATGATAACACCTACAGCTTCACAGGATCCTGGAGAAAACTCAGGATGAAGCTTGTGGAGGAAACATGAATAATTCCATGGCCTTCATGTGAGTTTTCTCTTTTCAGGCAGTGACTGGTCCCTGGCTATTAACCTGTAGTGATGCATGAACAAGTTTCACTGAATATCTACACACTTTTAACCCTTGAGTAGAAAAAATTGAAGTCTCTGAAATTATAAACATCAATCTTCTATCATGCACAGAGAGCCCCACTTTAATTTGTATAAAACTGCCTACACTCTCCCCAAGGCACAACACTAATCTGTAAGATAAGTAATTTGGTGGGTTTTTTACTACATTCAGTGAAAATTCACACAAATCAATGTCATATTTTGAACTGTCCCCTACAGTAGGGACCATGATATATTGCAAACACTAAACCAAATGTTCCCATGAGGAAGCTTTTCTTGAGTTATTCATACACAGGCTTTACTGTCACCACACTCTTATAACTTCAGTGTGACTGAGGGTGGAACACCTCTAAAACTAGTGCCCTGAACTGTATTTTTATCAGTTTAAATTCGCAGTTTTAAAATATATTTTCAAGGTTGATGAGGTTTTTTTCTGCAGGAGAGACCCACGGACCTGGCTAGCTCTGCCTTTGCTGGCAGGCTACTGTTGCCCTGAAATGTTTCAGCCCTGTCTCAGATTTGTTATGAAATTGTTCCATGGAGCCTGAGGTGAGCTTGTGGTAGGGAATTTTTTGGCACTGTGCTGTTTGGGCCCTTAATGTATCCCCTTTGCTCGGCTCCCTGAAGCAGCCCTGTTCTTCCATGACCTGGGGAAAGGCCCCTGGACATGTGGTGGAGAGGCTCAGGGAGGCCATCAGCCCATGGAGGCATCAACCCATACAGAGCCCTGATGTGTACACTCAAAGGAGCAAGTATAAATGCACATGGAGAGAAAAATAGCTGAAGTGTGAGACTTAGTAGTCTCAGAAAAATAAGCTGTAATCAGGCCCTCAAGAATCCTGTCATGGGCTTTTCCTCTAGCATTCCACAGAAGAGAGGGGGAATTCTCTGTTAGGTTCATAATTTCTGTTCATCTGCAGCAAATCTGGGCCATTTTAGCAGCTTCTCTCTTCTGTAGCTGCATTTTCTAAGCCCTTAATCACAAGCTGGGATCAAAACGCTACATAAAAATGAGATACTTCTCCAAACCTCATTTGTAAAGCATATGAGGTTGTGCAAAAGCAAAGAGTTATGTAAAAGTTTAGTATTAGCATTAAGACCCCATGATGCTCTGTTCTTCTGAATACCAGGGGATAGAGGTTGTTCAGTCCCTTGTGCTTAGTTCTGCCTCCTTCAATCCTAGTAAACACTGTATCCAGCTTCTGGGCCAATGAAAGCCATATGCATCTCCAGTGTGCAGTTCCAGACCACATTTTCACCTAACCAATTCCTACTTAGTTCTTTTCTCCTCAGGTGTTTCCAGATTCCTGAAGTCTTTGACATTATGGAGAAATTTCCTACTTACTCTATAAAATACAGAGGAATGAGAAAAGTACCCCTCTACCTTTTACATAAAAAAGAAGGAAACAAAGTTGTCGCTAACCAATTTTATTTATAAACTGAAATGTGCTATGCCAACATTGCCTACAGTCCTCCTTGGTAATCTCTCTTTTCTTTCATGAAGCCCACAGAACTATAGCAGGACTCCTCTTATCAACTAAAACAAGTGTGCTTAGAAAGAAAAAATGTGTTCTCTTTCATCAGGCTGGAAAAAGGAAAGAATAATGATTTAGGATGAATTAAAGCAAATTCTAAACTGTGTTTCTCTAAGTCGATCATGGAGAAAATTAGAAAGAAAAAAATACCAAAGTAATAGAAGGGACTATGCAGCCAAACATTCTGAAATATGATGGCTCCTGTATCCAAAGGAGAAATGTTGATAGCAGGCAATCTCCTATGATCAGTGAGTGTCTAGGAACATACATACTAACTTACAGGCATTGTTGACAGAAACCTTTCCTTTGGTCATTATTAGCTCAGATGTGCAGTAATCCAAGAAGTTGTGTCTTTCAGATGGACTTGATCACACAGACACAGACATGTATATAGCCACGTGTTTTCTGGAGTAAGACTTGCTCATAGCCCGTGACTGTCCAGGTCTGAGCATGTGAATAGGCCCTAGACTGGTGGCTGATTCAAGTAACATTCCTTTAGTTTCTAGAGCAGCCGCGCTGAAAGTTGCAGGTGAGAAAGGTCAGCTTTAAACAGTATTTAAAGAAGGTATTCAGCACTTTTCCTTCCAATTAATAAAGAAAGGAGCAAGAAAGTTGTCATAAGTGTGAACTTATTGCTGTAACTTAGCAGTTATCTTTGTTTATGATTACAGATAAACTTCACTTTTCTGAAGGTGATAAATGATGTAGGAGAAGTTTCAGCTTCCGAAACAAGCTCCCACCACCATTTTGGCTGTTTGTAGCTGGTAAGTTTGTGACTCATTACCACAGCCACATGATTTTATTTTGTCTCAGGCTGAATAATTTTTCCTCCTCCCTCAGCATCCCAAGAACTTTCAAGATAGAGGCATATGCACACATGAATATGCATGATGTCTTTAGGAAACATTTATGCAAATAGATATCCAGTTTTTGAAAACAAGAACAAAGAGTTCTAAGTGGGAAATTAAATTTGCATTTTGGTTTCAATAAATAGGTGGAGATTTTTTTTTTTCCCTGAGTATTCAATCAATTTGACAAACTGAGACTGAGACTTAGCCCTATTGCCTAAATCCTGTGTAGGCAGAGATTTGCATATTCTGGTTCATGGCTTGCTGGTAGACCATAGTGAAGAAAAATGGTGAATTCTGAGATCATCTTTTCATTGCACTGACTTCAGTCCAAAGGTTGGAAGAGGGTTTGTAGGAGTTAGTGAGGAAATTTGGAGGGTTAAGAGCAGTCCACTAATGCAGAATTGTTAGAATCCCCTGTCATGATAGAAAATGGGAAAAGGGAAACCTGGACCGTTCAAAAAATATCCACTTTGCAGTTCCTGAGACCCAAAGAGAGTAACTGAGGTTAGACAACGTGGATTTCCTACCTGCCTCTCAGAGGTTTTTTGTTTAGCAACCTTTATGAAAAGCCTTTGAGGCTCTTCCAGCCTGCAAAAGCTGCAAAGCTCAGTGACAATCACACACATAACTGGTGACTGTTATCCCTTATTCTCGTGCTGGATGCCTGCCAGGGATGTCTGGCTTCACCTTCTCTATCACCTCCCAGTAGGTAGCTGAGGACATCAGTAAGATACTTCTGTAGTTTTCTCCTATAAAGGCTGAAGGAAGCAATCTGTCAGCCTCTTCTAATACGTCATATTCTCCACCTAATAAGCTCAGTGGCCCTCTCTTGGACTTGCTAAAACATGTCAACGTCTTTCACATATTGGGGACCCCAAAATTGGACACAACACTCCAGTTGTGGTCTCCTCTGTGCTTAACAGAGGGAAAAATCAACTCCTTCCACTTTCTTGTTACAATCTTGCCTATAATTGCAGTTTAGCCCCTACTGGCAACTGAGCACCACACAGACATTTGCTCCCTCCTCCCAGGTGGGGTGGCGCAGAGAATCAGAACAGTAAAAGTGAGAAAATTTGTGGGCTGAGGTAAAGAGTTTAACAGGTAAAGCAAAAGCTACACACACAATCAACTCAAGTCCAAGAATTCAATCACCCCTTCCCATGGGCAGGCAAGTGTTCAGCCACTTCCAGGAAGGGAGAGTCCCATCATGTGTAATAGTGACTTGGGAAGACAAAATTCCATAACTCCAAATGTTCCCTCCTTTCCTTCTGCCCCCAGCTTCATATGCTGAGAATGATGCCATATGGATATCTCTTGGGTCAGTTGGAGTCAGCTGTCCCTGCTGTGTTCTCTCCCAATACCTTGTGCACTCCCAGCCCACTCTCTGGTGGAGCAGTGTCAGAAGCAGAAAGGACCTTGATTCTGTGTAAGTGCTGCTCAGCCACAGCTAAAACATCCCTGAACTATCAACACTGCTTCCAGCACAAACTTGAAACAGCCCCATTCCAGCTACTGCAGAGAAAATTAACTGTAATCCGCCCAAACCAGCACACCTACATCTGCTCTGCAGACATGTTATTGCTCAGTGCCTCCACTAATCTATGCTTTCCATCACCATTGGTAATAAAAAAGGCAATGGTTAAATTGTGGCCTTCAATCAGTAGATTGTCTTCCATTCATGCAACTTAATCAATTCAGTTATTAAAAATTGTTTAAAGAGCACTTATATTAAATATTCATGACTAATAGTTAATACTTTCTGCTGTAAATACCACTCTAAAATCTAGAATTTCCTGGAAATCTCTTTCATTTGAAGAGGGGGATAAAATTAGTGTGAAGATGGTAGGGCTTCTAGAATGTGATAGAACTTAAGCAATAGTTGGCAGTTAATACTTGTCAAAAGTCAGCAGAAATACAAACTTTTGTGTGATGGGGTTAACACTCACGTGTTAGTGTGAGAATTACCTCTTTTCTTTATGGCGACGAAAGGGACTATATTTTCCCTGATTCACTTACTTACTTGAAAATATTTGCTTTGATCTTATAGAGTTGATTTCATATGCTTTGTGAACCTGGCAGTACTTTTTCTGATATAGTTAGGAGCTTTTTTATCTCGTGGTTATGCCATCCTTCCTTTAACTTCTTTGCATTTTAATCTTTTTTTTTTTTTTTTGGAAATATAGGATAATGACTATACATCTCTGCATAGGATATAAATGAAAAAGTGATTTGTTCAGAGGGTTGTTTTTTGAAATACATAAGCATGAAATCACTGAGGTTAGGGAAGCTGCAGTTCCCTACTAATATTATATGGCAAAGGCGAGATTCAAAATTATTCCATCAGTATATTGTGACTTCACATCATCTATTTAAATTAATGATGAATCAAATTTTTATTTTAAACCAAGACTAAGTCGTTGGGATGTAGCATGGATGTGAAGATGTTCTATTTGGGAAGAAATGCGCCTTTGCATGTGAATTTTCAAACAGAAGTGGATGAGGCAAGAGCTCTTTTCTTAACAAAAGATGCCAGGATGTGAAGACACATCTTCTATGCTGCAGAGCAGGCCACAGGTATATTATCTCATCTTAAATGTGTTCATAGCAGGACCAGAAAGCTTTTTCAGGAAAAACATAACTCAGACATGATTCCATAAAAACAGGTCTAAACTGATTTGAATACTGAACCCAGTACTTCCAGCTTCACTGATCATAAAAAAGTGGATGATGCTAATTCAGCAAACACTGGTCCTTTCCATTGCAGACATCAGTTTGCCCAGAGCAGCTTCTACGTTGGAATATGTGGTCTCCATAAAAAGAATACTATTAGATTTACTCTGAATAATTTTACATGTAATGATACAGTTTCTATAACATTGTTAATCTTGACCTACATCAGTGAAGGATAAAAGATAACTAATGATGCATCCTTACAAATCAAAATGCTATACTCACAGCTTTTACATTGTAATAGAAAGAGATTTGCTTCTTTGGTAAGAGCTGTACGTGTTTAAGGCACGTGACAAAATGGACAAGTCCATTCCCATGCAGTTTATGTCTGTTGTGTCTTGTAGTGTTTTAGCTCATCTGATCTTTGCCAGGTTTACTGTAAAAAATTTAAGGGGACAGAACAAAGCTTATTATTAACAATAAATGCAGAAACCCACAGGTGACCGGCTCTAGTTTTCAGCAGTTTCTCTTCAAGTGGGAGGTTGAATTATAACCCTCCAGAGGTTATTTCTGTGACTCACTCTGCTTTTTCATTATGAATCAAAAATGCAATGATTCTTATTGGATTTTTGCATTATTAAAACTTTTACTATCTAACCATTAATTATTGACTCATTAAAATGGATTTATACACATGGGAAGCACTGGGGCATAAGAAGTTTGTCAAATGTTATTTTCAGAACCCTGTGTTTTCAATAATATAACTATAGTGAGTTTGCTTTCTGATATTATTTCCTCAGATTCAGGACATTTTGAAAAGAATCTTGACAGGCTTTTTAACCTTTTTTTCCATTTCAGTACTACTTGGGAAGAACTGGGATGTCCTAAAACTGTTAGTACTTCTCAAGATCTTTCTTGCTGACTGAAACTGCTTCAAAAAACCCTACATTTTTATAATCAGAAGGGACAGATAAAGTCACAAAGTGTGTGTTATAAGGTAAATTTAAGAAAGGTATTGTTTACTAAAATATTGCATTTAAAGATCAATAAATTCTAACTGATGTAGTTTGATTGAACGGAATAAATTTAAAAATAATCCAGTTTGCCACTAAGACATAAAAGGAAAGAGCAGGTCAAGCTGCATTACATTAATCTCTTTTGGTGACGAATTATAAACAGTCAAGTAGGATGTAGCATAGAGTCGTGTCCTCTGATATCTATTTGCAGCCATATGTTCAGTCTCATTTACTGTGCTATTCCTTTAGTTTCAGGAAAATCAAGTTCCACCAAAATGAGTCCTTAAACAGTTACAATGAATAGCCACAAACATGCTAAGGGAGTGTATTCAGACACAGATGTTGATACACATAGGCAGGTAAACAGAATTATTTCCTTTTTATAATATTGATCTGTTCACCCCTCAAAACCAGGATGGTGTGGTGATCGCTTGTGCTTTCAACATAGTGCCTGTTATTTGGTACACGAACTGTCACATCCTTAAACAGTAGGTTTATAAGGACAATATGGTTTCTATGTTTACACACTCAACAGTAGTGCTTTATTTTTCATTAATACATCTCCTGACTTTGCTCTTATTTACAGTTCTTCTATGGCAGCTGATAGTTTCTTCAGGTTCTTCATTTGAACCCCTGCTTTAATGAAAGTGAATGATACCTGTCAGTAAAAGCTGCCTAGGTTTTTTAAAAAAACCTGTCTGAATATCAATTGCCTCTCCACAAGAAGGGTTTGTGCAAATATTTCCTTTGGCTTTATTTTAGAAGGGTTAGGTGCTTCCCCTGATTCCTACCATCAGCAATGTTAGAAAGTCCACAAGCTTTAGATCAAAATGCAGTCTGAGTAGAACTAAAAAAAAAAAAAAAAATTCTGAGGCACTTGCATCTACTGCAACTACAGGGAACTCCTTTTACATCTTTTGTGTCCTCAGCTTAGCTCCAGGGCTTATGTGGACTTCAGAAGCTGCAATCTTTATGGCTGTACTAGGTCTTGACTTGGAAACCACTGATGCTTTTTTCCTGGGATAGAGACACTAAAGACTTATCTGAATAAAACATTGTAATTGAGACCTGTCAGGTTGTCTACTACCTATCTAGCTGTCTACCTGTGTGGAAAGCTTTTCACGGATAATTTCTTGTTTCTTTTCCTCTGTAGAAAACATTTAGAGATCTTTCAGAAGTGTATTCCTATCCCAAAGATCTTTTCCCCTATTCAAAACATAAGGCAAGAACTTCTTCTTTTCCCAAACTGCAGTATTTTGCAGTTGTTTTTGGCTTTGGCATAAACCAGCTCTTTCTTATGTGAAAACTTCCAAATTGCTGCTGCGAAAATTAAACTGACTGCTTGAATAACATGGCCACCACTTTGACTTCCTGCAGTAGTGTCCTGCTTTCCATTCCTCTCTTGGAGACTTAGTCTCATCTTGCCTGTCATCTCTTAAAAACTGAGTAAATAATACTTCCTCTTCAAACCACTTCCACTTTCATTTTGCCAAAGATTCTCAACTTAATTGTCTTGTATTCAAGTTTTTCCACAAAACAACCTTCGTCTAATTTTTTCTGTGTTCTCTTTTAGGTACAGGAGGGCTCTTCCACCAAATGTTATGAACACTTCATTACTTTTACCTTTAAATCTCCCCTTCAACTCATAACAAAATGCCTGGGGGAAAAACTAATAATAAAAAAGAAGATAATTTGGGCCTGAATTAATCCTGCCTGCTTTTAGATAACATTATTTAAATTAGGAGAGTGGTTACATTGGGTTGCCTTCATCTGTCAGTGATCACCATTAATATTGCCACAGGCAATAGTAACATAAGCCTAGGGAAATAAAAGTGGGTATCTTACCTTCATATTTCCAGACCTTGGTAAGCAGCTGGCACATGGTGGCTAATACTTATTTGTTATTATGATCATTCCACTTCAACTTGTCCTAACTCCCTCTGTCTGAATCATAGCTGCTAATTGTCCTGTTTAAGACTGAGTCATATTTGGGCTTGTCTTTGGGACTCTCTGCAGAAGGGGCAGGGAGCTGCTGTTGAAACAGTCTGAGTTCCAGAAATCTTTAGCAGAGTTTTGAGTCTTAAATGGCTCTTATTTCTTGTTTCCAAACTTAATGTTTTTGAACATACTGAAAGCTCATAAAGTTTAAATCCTTCCTATGTTATATGAGAACAGTGCAAAAACCTAATGAATGCATGTTTTGTAGTCTTACAGAACTCAGAAATGACCAACCCTATGAAAGAAAACATGTAATGTTGAAGGAACTGCTTTTCATTTCACATGGAAATATCAAATTTTTGTTCAGTTTTGGAAAGAAAAAGATTATAAAGTTCAATCCAAGTCTCTAAGCTTCCAAGTTTCTATTAGTTCCAGATCTTTTATGCCCTAGACATTTGTATAAGATATTTGCCTGGAATTTATACTGACTAGACAGAACAGTACTAAACTAGTATTCCTTTTTGTTTAATGCATTATATGGAAAAGTAGCTAAATCTTCCTTATTCTTCTGCTGAGATATAGAAGAAAAGAATGTGGTTCTCAGACAGAGACATTAAATATGTGTTTATGTGAGAATTTTATCATGTCTGAAATTTGGGAAGGAGAAGATAGAAATGGTAGAAATGTCACAGAAGCACCTGCAGTACGTGTGTAATTACATCATCACTCTACTGGAAACAGACTTTTAGCAGTTTTCTACATCCTCATGCTCTACATTTATCTACTGTCCTTATTTTTAATTTTTTTAATAACAGATTAATTTGAGGCACAGCCATAACTTATAGAAAATTATAATATACAGAAAAAGAGCTGGGTTTTGGCTGTAGACCTCACTAGCTCATTTTCTTATTGTTACCTCTCTTTGTAAACTATTCACCCCTTTTCAGTCTTTTTGGGTGAAATTTGCTTGATGACTAAATATCATAATGACTTGAAGATCAAACGTCAAAATTCAGAAATTATTTCACATCAGGAAGTTTAACACAGATAGATAGCATTCTGGAAAAGACCAGACTTGAATTTTCCACTAAGCCAAGGGTTTTCTTTTTCATTAAGGCCAGGTGAATTTGTGATTTCCCACAAAGTTAATGGTAAAATATCACAGCAGGTAAGGGTTTCCCCCATTAGCCAAACATTAAAATATTTAGCCAGACTTTGAAGTTGCAGTGGCATAAGAATGAATGCCACTGCTGTCAGTAAATTTTCGAGATGTGTTGTACACACTGCATTGAAAATGCCTATGCTTGGGCATATCTTCATGTTCCTGATGATGCGCTTGGCAACACAACAAATTGAAGGGCTGTGGTGTTGGCCAGTTCTTTCACTAGATGGCAATAAGCACCAGGTGCCTCTAGTGCGTGTCTGTTGTGCTTTCCACACTGCACAAGTCACTTGATTTTTGACCTATCCGCCTGCTGCAGTTTTACAACTACTTGTGCTTCTTGGGGGTGCAATTCAGGTGTCTGGTCCAGTGATTCCTATTTCCCTCAAATTGTCTGAGCTCAGTCGAACAAAAGGCAAGCCCAAAACTGGGAAAGCAACCTAAAAGCTATTTCTAGATGGGCAACAAGTTACATCCAGACAGATATAATGTAGTCATCAATTTGTTCTTAGGCATAAAACTGGCTTTATTTTAATTTTTGGCAACGAGTTTTAAACTAGGCAAGTTACACAAACAGCTTTTAATTCTACCTGTGTCTTTTTCCTATTGTTTTTGCTTTGTGATCGAGTGTCTGAGTGAAGTCTCTTTCAGTGAGGCTTCTGCCTGTTTCTTCTGTGCACTGTTTATGTGGTTGTTGCAATACATGAGGCATTACTCCAGGGCTTTGGTCCACTTTGATGAGCACAGCCTCCTGAGGGGTAGAAGGAGACAAACAGTGTCTAAACATTCAGAAAGATTATGACACTCCAGTAAGCATATCAGCCATTATACATCACCAGATGCATGCCAACTTCTCCTGGTGCATGACAGGAAAGCTAGGAGACTGGCTTATCTGATGTAATTTAAACTGTCATTCAAGTGGTTTTCATGATAGAGCTGAAGTACTGCAAGGACAGCCATGTGTTCCTGTGGTAAGGTCCCATTTTATCTATGTGTACTTTAAGCATACGGCTATGTGGAGAATAAACTTTAAACATGCAAATCAATAAATCATTCACTGATCTGAAATTAGAAAGGAAGTATGATATGAAACAGACTTATGAAATTGCACTGAAAAATCCTAACAACTCACAGCCCAAAAATAATTGATTTATCAGACTGCATTCTCTCCTCTATGCTGAGGGAAAATCTCCAGAAAATATATTTCTTGAGAGATCTTCCCCTGTTTCTGCCTGTGGAAGAAAAGAAACAGAAATAACCTTTCTGGTGGCTTCCTGTCAGTCTCAAACTCTGCAGACAAAATTATTTAATGATGTCTACATTCATTGTCTCCTTTGTAGTTGGATAAATCCTACTGCTGTGTTTTCACTCTTTTTACTCTGTGCAAAGAGTGCAGTGTCCAGAGCTACTTATTGTATGTAAAAATGTGCACCTATTTTTTTTAGCTAATCCATTTTCTGTATTTCTGAACATATAATGAACTTTCTACACCTTCTGGGGGAAGATGAAAATATTGCAGAAACATTTGATCTTTGATACTGCGTCCTGTCTTTGCCCAAAAGAAAAACAAATGGTGGGACTCCAAGAAAGTTAATTTTAATTATTTTTGTTTTGTGAAGCCTGATTAATAAGTATGTAACAGTGGTGATCTTATTGCTATTATTTTAGACCTCGTGCTTTTCCATTAAAAATATCTTTGCAATTCATTTCAGGACATTTATTTCACGGTGTTGGTAATGATGTTGTTTAGATCCCAGAAGGGAGTGGGAGAATAGCTAGTCCTGCTTCAAATAATTACAGGCAAGAGCACAGCTCCCATCTACTGAGATCAGTCCCATTTCCAGGGCAAAGATAGTTTTGTCTTATCCTTCTATTTCTCTCTTTTGAGCCCCCTGTAATTACGGTGGACATTTGCATAGCACCCAGAACATGGAAAAGGCAATTACAAATAACTAAAATTTGAGCTCATTGAGCTTTGAATAACCAAAATTCATGAAGTAAAGTGACATAAATGTCAAAGGATTCAGCACTCACTTTGAATGTTTCCAAAATTAAATCCATTAATTAAAGTAATTTAACTTGAATTGGGAAGCAGTGCTGCAGCAATACAACTTCCAAAATGAATACAATTTAGTTGTGTAACTTGGTTTAATTAGTTGACATTCTATGGCATTGTATTTATAATAATGATGTTGAATGGTTTGATTGAAACAATTGTTTGTTCATATGAAAGACAATACTTTTATTCCTTCCAGAATTATCTTTTCTCCAGAAAAGTTGCTACAAGAAATTGCCCTTGCCACTCTTAACGTACAAAATTACAAAGCCCCACCAGACTTCTCTTTCCCTGAGCTTAGGTCCTCTGATGCCCCCAAAAAAGTTGCAATAACCTTTTACTTCATCTTATTTATTAGCATCTAATTTTTAAAATGGTAATTACAGATGAATGAAAAGCATGAACAATTTTAACTGATGATTAGCAGCGTTTATATGCCAATGAACAAAACCCCCACAATATGCCAAAGAAAATTAAGTTTATCTGGCTTTTCCACTTGTCTTGCAAATCATCTACAAATTAATAACCACAGCTAGTTTCATGAAACAGTGTCAATCATCATGATGATTGGCTGCTGTTGAAAGAAAAATGAGGGTATAATCAGGTTTTATAGGAATTTTCTATTCAAAAACAAGCACAGGAGGGGAAGGTAAGGCAAAACAGTAGAAAACACTTACACCAGCTTTTAGTTAATCAACAAAACTATTATTTAGCTTTTACCACCAAGGGAATTTGGCTACATCAAAATGAAATTCAACATAATAGATAACAGTTTACCAAACAAATTGGGAACTGATTAATCTAAAATATTAATGTAAAATATCTTTTACAGGATTACTGAATCCCAGTCATCTAAAACTACTGTGGTTTAAAAGCTTTTGTGAAATCAAATTAAATATTACCTTCCTGCTATTTTCCATCCAGTGAACATCGAAACTTTGTGAACTACCATGCCCTCTAAGTATTAAGGTTTACTCATACTAAGGGCTTTTTTAAGTTTCACTGCTTATAAATCAAGGTGATATCTCGAGATTTTTTGCTACAGTAAACTATGGATAGACTGTTCACTTTTCATCAATGCATCAAAAGGTTATCAATTATGGTGGGGAGGCAACTTCTTGCATTTGATACATATTTTAAGAAAGGGCTACTTACATGAACAGCACATTAATTATCTGAGTGAAGAAATTTTATCCCTTCCATTATGTTGAAATATATCTTTATTTTTCTGTTTCCAGCCTGTTGTTCCTTTCATTCGGTTTCATTCTAACAGATCATGAGTACATTTAACCAAATGTCTGAAACTAATGTGAACCATTTCCAGTACAGTCACCACTGTAGTAATGGAGACCTAGAAAAAGTACTCACTGTTAAAGAAGGAATGCTTGACAACAAACAGATATTTCATGTATAATGATTTGTTATGCTGAACTTAGTCAATCCCTCAGGGCATTAGTCTCTCAAATAGCACTGTGACTGAACTGTAGCAAGTGTTAAAATTTGGAAATTGCACTATGATTGTATATTACGTTTCTGCAATAAAGGCTAGAGTTCCCCAACAATTCCAGCCAGCACAGCATGTATGAAAACATCAGTTTAGGTATTCCCTACCAAAACGATGCAGTGGCCTTGATAGTGTATTTATAGTGATGTGTTGACTTTGAAGTTTATGTGTAGGAACCAAATTTAACAAGTCTAAATTATTTTCATTACAAACTTGCTCCATTTATAACTAAATATTTTACTGGTTAATCCTGAAAATTCCAGTTGAGTTCTGATTCTTCATCAAATAACCCAGGTCTGTCTGGGTAGGATTTATATCCAGCTAGCCTCAAGTATCTACATCTGAACCAGCCACCATGGAATCCCTTTACAAATGGCACAGACCAAACTGGTTTCATTTGAATCAAGTGTGCAGTGCTCCTCATCCTAGAGTGCATATCCAAATTATGGTCATGTCTTTTCTGGTTCAGCCAGAAGTACCCACATGGTAAGTCCCAGAAGGTGAAAGCAATGCAGGCCCAGTTCTACATGTCTGAACTCGTGTAATTCTAATGCTCCCAGCAGGTGCTGTGCCTATGGAAATGCTGGTCACTTGGAAAACACTTCTGTTTAAGTTCTGCTTATTCCTCACTGTAAGAAATGACTGAGAAAGAAGTTAAGCAGCTAAGAACTTAGTAATGATCAAATCTGTTGAGTAACAAACTTCAGCATTTACATAATCACTTTCCATGAGACCTTCATCTGAAGGAACAACTGTAGAAAAATAATCACTTGGAAAAGGACTGTGAATAATTAAATTTTAAAAAATTCTTTTTCTTCCTTTTTTTTTCTTTCCAGCATTTATCAGGATGATAAAGTGAGTAAGAACTGGCTGTGAATGTAGTCTACCTGGACCTCAGAAATGCCTTTGATGTTGTCTCACACAGAATTCTCCTGAAGAAGCTGGAAGCCCATGGCTTGGAGTGTCCAGATGTCTGAACCCAGAGGGTGGTGGTGAATGGTGCCACATCCAGTTGGTAGTCAGTCACAAGTGGGGTTCCCCAAAGCTCAGTATTGGGGCCAATCCTCTTTAATAGGGGATTGAGCGCACCCTCAGTAAGTTTGTGGATGAAATCAAGTTGGGTGGGAATGTTGATCAACTGAAGGGTAGGAGGGCTTTGCAGAGGGATCTGAACAGTCTGGATTGATGGGCTGAGGCCTACCGTATGAGATTTAACAAGGGCCAGGTACCGGGTCCTGCACTTTGTCCACAACAACCCCATGCAGTGCCACAGGCTGTGGGAAGAGTGACTGGAAAGCATGCCAGCAGAAAAGGCTCTGGGGGTTCTGGTTGGCAGATGGCTGAACATGAGCCAGTGTGTGCCCAGGTGGATAAGAAGGCCAATGGTATCCTGGCCTGTATCAGCAATAGTGTGGCTAGCAGGACAGGGGCAGTGATTGTCCCTCTGTAGTCAGCACTGGTGAGGCCACACCTGGAGTCCTCTGTCCAGTTTTGGCCCCTCACTTCACTGCATTGAGGTGCTGGAGTGTGTCCAGAGAAGGCAATAGAGCTTGGGAAGGGTCTGGAGAGTAGGTCATATGGGGAGCATCTGAAGAAACTGGAATTGTTTAGTCTGTAGAAGAGGTGACTCAGGGAAAACCTTATCACTCTTTACAATTCCTTACTATCTGAAAGGAGGTTGTAGCGAGTGTCCTGGGAAACAAGTGACAGTACAAGAGGAAATGGCCTCAGGCTGTGCCAGAGGAGGTTCATGTTGGACATCAGGAAGAATTTCTTAAAGGAAAGGGTTGTCAAGCATTGGAACAGGCTGTGCAGGGAAGTGGTAGAGTCACCATCTCTGGTAACAGGACGTGGAACTTACTGCTGTGCTTTAATTGGCATGATGGTGTTCAGTCAAAGGTTGGGCTCGATAATCTTGGACATCTTTTCCAACCTTAATTATTCTATTATTCTATTCTATTCATAGTAAAAAGAAATTATCACCAGATGAGATGCTTGGCTTAGATTCTCACACAGATTCTGTCAAAACTGAAATAACAAAATACTGAAAGTATATCTAAACATGGGCTATGGCCTCATTCCTCACAGAGAACGAGCATTTTATCTGGAGGTATAAAAAAAGCGGTATACAAATGTGTATCAAATAATTCAAGCACCAACCTCCTTTAACACTGGCCAGCTGTGGGGAGGAAGGAGTTAAAGCATAAGATTGTCAAGGAGAGAATTTAAGGTTGGCTTTAGGGTTGTTTTCCCTCGAAGGTGCTAAGAATATTCAGTGTGGGAAATTTCACATATTGTGGTTGCTTTCGGGTTGTTTTCTGTCTTCCCTGAGAAGTGGAGTTGCAGAAGAGAACAGGATGTTGTGAAAGACTTAAAACATTCTTTACAAGCCTAGGTCTCTCAGTGGAGGGGAGTAGAGGTAAGAAGATTGAAGATTGTAAAACACAGTCTTGTGGAGTAATGTGTGTGCGCCAGCTCCCTTGCTATGTACAGGCCAGGAACATCACCCCTTCCTCGCACCTTTTTGCCCCTAGTTTGGATTAGCTTAGCAGTGTAATGTCCCTGTCTGCCAGGAAAATGATGGAATAAATCTATTCTTCACACTGCAGCTGTGATTTCAGTCACTTTGGTTACCTGTGTGTATTCAGTTTGTGCACCTGTACTTAGCCAGCCTGTATAGCAAGTTGGGCAAGTTACTTGGGCAGAATTTTCCTGATTTCAGAAGAGCAGCATAGACCCATGAAACTTGTTCTAACATTTGCTGATTTTCATTTGTATTTTGTTTCTCAGCTCAATACTTCACATATATCTTCACTGAATTTCATCTAGCTGCTTTTGAACCATGTCATGTGAATTTTGCCAGATGAAACCTTTATAAATCATGCTCTTCTTTCCGTTATTCGAGCTGCTGATGAAAATATAACCAGTTGTGACTCTAGCTGGGAGCTTTGTGGAGCCACACATAAGGCAGTCTTCCAGTTTGAAATAAAACTCCTCTACAAACTGCTTTCTGTGCATCTGTTTTTACGATTGTTCAACTCAGATCTCTTTGCTACATCGCCAGCATCTCTGCTTAGGTCCAAATGTATGAGGTCTGCTACCGACACCTTTCCAGCTAAGCTATTTACTCTGTAAAGAAAGAAGTTGGTTTGACTGTGTTTGATTCTGATGAACACATTTAAGATCTTGATTTACCACCTTATTATTCTCTAAATACTTGTAACTTGACTGTTTAATTCCATTTAATCAGATGACTAGCTGACAGACTATATTTTGCTCTCAAAGATATTCCAGGTGGCATCTAATTATGACAAGAAAATGCTTACATAGGTGTCACTGTGTGCACGGATTGAAACAGATCATGCTGTAACTAGTAAGCTTCCCTGGGCATCTGCTGGTGGCTCTAATGGATGCCTTGTTGCATTATGCAGATCTACCTTCTTTTTTGGAAATCAGGTCAGGGATCTCCAACATGGTTGTCTCCTTCTGGAGAATCTGACTCCCTGAGTCCAGCAAGAACACTGGTGCACAGCCCTGACCATGGAATCCCCATCAAGAAGCACACACAAATGAGAAAATGAAAAATAGAGTAGAATAGTCTAGTGACAGGAGCTGGTCAATGCAAGAGCAGCCACAACAACTGCTCCTTAGACATGGTCTTTGCGAGTAAAAAGTTTTAAACAGCTGAATACCACAAAAGCCGTGAATCCACTCCTAGACTTGTTTCCTAAAGGATGCATTCACAGTTCAGCACAGATACTAGTACAGCATACACTTTGCAGGAAGACCAGTTTGGGGAAAAAAGCATTCTCTTGTGGTCAACTAAACTACAGAACCCAGAGGAAACAAGGCAAATAACTAAATTATCTCCAAAACATTTTCAAATCATTCAGTTTCCTTAGGTGATGGGCGTACTGATAATTGATGATGTGCTACACAAAATGAAAACATCTGAAAATTACCCTGGTTATCTGCTATGGCCCGAAGGTAGTCTTTTAGACACCGTGACATTTCCCAGAAAAGTAAACAAGGGAATTCCAAATGGCTGACACATTTTTAATGGAGAGCATCTGTCTCTGAATACAGCTAATTTCAGCATCCCAGAGAAACGTTACAAAACATCTGCCTTTTTTCCCTGCAGACACAGTATCCTTACTAATGCTTTATTAAAAGCCTTCCTTTCCATATGCAAAAACATGATCTATGTCTTAAAGGGAATTTTCTGTTTTCCTTGCTGCTAAAGAACTTACGTAGCTTTGCAAGTATGCAACAGATCAGTAAAGCACTAATAGTTTATTTAGCGTGCACACGGTAAGTACCTAAGGTTTCCTTTTGCACATGTTTTGCTTGCATTTCTGAATGATATTTGAATAAACAGAGCATGGTTTCATATGTTTGAGAGGACAAAAACATTTTAAAAATCTCTGTAGAATCCATAAAGTACTGATGTGGTGTATCGCAGACCTCCACGTTACTCTAACAGCTTTGAGAATGTGAAGTGCTCCTGTGAAGTGCTCTGTGTCATTAGGTGGCACTGTACAGCAATGCTGACAGTTTTAAGACTTCCTCAGCTCAAAAGGGACCTTTTCGATTCTCTAATCTGACTTCCTACATACCGTAGGCTATAGAAATCCAACAAGGACTTCATGCCTCACTCTAAAAGTGTGCTTCAATAAAAGCATATTTTTAGATATAGGTTTTGACCTCAAGAAAAATTAAACAAACAATACTAATTTCCCTTTCTGATAGCAGAAAACAGTTTGTGTCCCAGATCTTAATCTCTCTGTTAAATAATTTGGGCCTCTTAAACACAACTAAGGCAAAATATCTGTTTAAATTCAGAGTAAGCAAAAGGATGCATGCTCCTAACACTGCAGTAAAGAAGACCAGCATTAAATTCAGCATGACATTCTTATTAAGTGTCTCCCTAAGGCAGCACCTGTCTCAGAAAGGAGCATTTGCTTTTTATGAATGCTGGTACTCTTATGCCCTACAATTTCAGTTTCATTTAAACCACTTTTACTTTTGACTGACTTTATCATCTCCTGTCTGTCCTTTCTGCTAACAGCCTATTTTCTACTAGCTATGTAGGAGGTTGTGGCATGTCAATTTTTTAATTTAATTCCCCCAAGTGTGGCTGCACACAATTTTCACTCTTCATAATGGCATCAGGCAGTGACTTTGTGCTTTCCACCTAAAACTCTGAAGCTTCATACAGAAGAGTAGATGAAGTTGTGTTTATGCTTTTATATATTGCTGGTTTATATATGCAGTCGAGGCCCTGTCTTTACATTACTCCATTACAAGAGTGTAAGGTGCGTGCTAAAATGTCTTCAGTTTTGTAATAAATTCAGATCTTTCTGTACTCACTGCCAGTCTCCAACAAACACTTCTTGTGAAAGCAGGTTAGGAGTGCTTATGGATACAGCTACTGTAGGAAATTAGAAGAGTTGGTTTCTTGGGTAGCAGATGACAAGCCAGCACGACACCACAGGCTCCTAAGCTCCATAGCAGCCAGAACCTCCTCCAGCCTCAGCCTTGTATGACTACCTGAGCCAGCCTTGACTTCTAGACCTCAGAGGTGCTTCAGCAAATGGCTTTTGGGTGCAATGATGACCAAAAGGCAGTTGCTCGTGTGAGTAGAAAAAAAGACTGTTTCATTTCCTTCCGTACTCTTTAATAAAGAGAGATTTTGGTGTGTGTCTATACATAAACAACTATCAGTGAAATCAGACCTGGTCATAAACCAGTTCTTCCTAAATTGAGATAAGCTGTAAAAACGGCCAAAATAAATAGTCAATATTTTACAATAGACATGTTTTTAAAAACACTTTTAAAAGCGGTTTCAAAATGGAAAGATCAAAGTATGTCCTTCTGGAATGATAAGACCCAGAACATTTCCAGAGTTCTGGGCTTTTCTTTTTTCAACCAAAAATTAATTTTGTCAAAACTGACGTGTATCAAAATATAATTATATTGCCCATCTTGAAGTGCTTTGTTAAGTCACCCACCCAGTCTTACTTTTTTTCCTGACTATTTTAGAGCTTTCATGCTGGATTAACCAGCTTTTATGACCTTCTTACATACAAAGCGAAGAATCATCTTTGGTTCTCTATCCGAAAGACGTGAGAGGGGTTCCTCCCACTAGTGATTAGCAAGGGAAATCAAAAGACTTCGAGCTACATTTTTCATTTCTTCCTGTGCCTTTTCCAGAGCCACAGTCTATTTTTGTGTTAAGTCCCTGTGGGTATCTCTGAGCTAAGCAAATACACATTCAGAGCTTGCTTATCATCAGTAATGAAGTAAAGGTCAATCTTTATATGAAGCCAGTGCTTGTGACTGTCAGGAAGAAAAAAGGCCCTGTAGCATTTAACATCAAAAGTAAGAGATGGCAAATAAAAAGGAGTGCTAGGAGCAAACACTCATTCTTTCACTGGAATTAAAAATGGAGAACTTGTGAGAGCCAAATCAGACTCTCTGTGCTGCCTCTGTGATACTTAGTTGTGGAAAAGCGCCCCACCCAAGGCTATGGTATTTTCTGATGAGTTCCACTCACAAAAAGAAAATAGAACAGGTGGGCTGGAGGAAGTAGCTGTCAGCATTTCTCAAGGAATTAAGGCTGAAATCATAACAGGAGAAAAATAAAGTCTAGTAAAAAAAAAAAGAGCTCATCTAGATCGTCCCTGTGATGCAGAATCTTACAGTGACCCAGCACATTTACTGCTTCCATTAATGACGCTGGCCTCATTAGAAATAAGGGAATAAAACTGGCTGATGACATGAGGTGGGAGATACTGGGAATATAGATGAATGTCAGAATATTCTGCTGCAGGGACTAGTTGACCTGGAGGGCAAAAATAATAGAAACAATAAAAGTTACAATGCCATGAATTTAAGAGTAAAATTTTTTGCTGTGAGTGAGAGAAGCTCATTAGCTTAAAACAGCAAACACAGAAAGATCAAGATACAGGAGTTTAGCACAGGATAACAAGCATTCATAAATGTGATATGGTACGAAAAAAGCAAACATGATAATAGGATATATCAAGAAAGGTCTTGACAGAGAGCCAGAGCTAGAGAAGTGATGGCACATACAATTTCAAAAGCAGAAGGCTGCGTGGAAAAAGAGGCAGAGAAAATGTGAATATTGAAAAACATAAGCTTACAATAATGAAAACAACTCTGCAAGAAATATAGAGACAAAACTAACTGATGTAGATGGGAAGAGTCATTCTACTGAACTCAGCGGAGGATGGGTGAACCTCCAGACTCCTGGATGTGGCCTGGAAAGAAAACTCTCCATATCATGCGTTTTAATTAAAAATACCTCTTTGTGTTATTTTAACCCAAAGGCCACTTAAGTCACAGTATTCCAATATGGCATGTAGGCTATTTACTTAGTCTTTCTATTAATCTGACTCAAAAAGTTTCTGAAAATGGTGTCCTGGAATGCACCATGGTATTTATAATCACTCCTGTTCTTTGCTTTAGCACCTCTAATTTGTCAAGCAAGAGTAAAGTGTAGAACAAAAGATCCCTGGCACTTCCACAGCATATTGACTGACCTTTATATCTACTTTTGCTATTTATATTGGCCGTGAAGTATGCAGAACAAAAACAGGCAGGAAAACTGATTTTTAGGAAAGCCCTTTTTAAAATTGTGATTATGTTGAAGTCATTCTAAACTTACCCCTTCAACTTAAAATTTACCTGGTAATTTTCCATTCGTAAATGTAGAAGTTATTTGGTTGTTTTGTCGTTTTTATTTTGGTACATATTGCCATACTGGTCAAGTAAACAGTTGCTAGAATGAAATAGGAAATCATTGGCAGTTTTGTTTTCTTGGGCCAGAATAGAACACAGTACACTCTTTTCAAGCAAAGAGTAACGGAGTAATCTAACAAAGTGTAAAGAATTTCATAATCATTATTCCATATTGTTGTGCTTTACTTGCCCTCTAGAAAGATATAAAGAAGAAAGAAAAAAACTAGAAAAACTAGAGAGTCATGGAGTTCATTTTTCCACTTATGCTAATTAATATCTGTTACCACCACTAAAACTTTTAATTAATTTCTAGGTGACTAAGGTTATAATGACTTTCATCTAACTAACTTGTGTTTAACTTGTGTTTCATTGTAATTTTCAGTCAGTGATGCTAAGTAACAGTCATGGTTTCATTAAAGGGAAATACCAGAGTGAATATCACCATAAACTTCATTTCCTCTTTTCGCTATTGTGTTTTTTATTTTCATTTTCAAGCTGATGATATTTGCTTTGAAAAATAAGTTGGGTGATACATATATTTTCTTACTTTCAACTTCTTCCACAGCAAAGAAGTGAGCATTCATTGCAGTGAGCAAACTGACCAAGGCAGTTGTGAAACCGAGCCCTCCTAGCTGCTACTGCACTTTACGACTTTGTATATAGTAAGAAAATAAGGGAAAAGATGAGTCTCCAGACTCTGGAGTCTGTAAGAGATGAGTGTCAAAGGCATACTTGAAAGCAGAGCAAAAGCTGATTGAATTACTTTGACAAACATCTGGGGCAATAGGGAGTAATCTGATAGGTTATAAGGATGGATGAGAAGGAAAGAAAGAATGAAATGAAATTATACCTCTTTATATCTAGCTTTAAGAAGTGCCTTAGTCCTCTCTTAGTGTTGTCTTGGCCTGTGTACAACTACTGTAGATTTAACAGAGGTGGATAAAGAAACAGCCCTTACCTAGTCACGACGGAGGAGGATGTTATACACAGACAATCAGCTTTAGGCTGTAGCTTATGCGACCAACAAACTGAGAAGCTGTGAAGGAAAATTTGTTGCACTCTCAGCAAGCCAGTTGGTTCTTATTCCTACAAGGTGTTAACTTTTAGCCTTGAAATGTGCCTAGATGACTGACACGGTCAGAAATAGGAGCTTCAGACAAAGATTACTAGAGAAGCTCTCCAATGTGAAGAGAGGAAGAGAGGACTCCCTTGCACTCTAAATTCCTCAGAGAGGAGACTAGGTGCAGCTGGATTTAATCTTAGACCCAGACTTTGTCAATATTTTATGTCTAAAGGATTATATAAGTGTAATTGAACAGTTATACTTTGTCCTTTGGATTAAGGATGGCAAACCAGATATATTTATATTAAAATAAATGAATTATTATGATAATGATTAGACTAGAAGTTCTTAGTCAGAATTATTTGCTACACAATATATGTAGCTATAACTACTAGTATAGTGAACTGTTTTTGAAGCAATATTAAAGCACTTATATTAAAATTAGCAAAACCAATTATTAAGTAGAGACTGATGTTACTCCTCCATACCAATGACCAGAGGAAAATCTCTTTCACTCGACCTTGAGGAGTAACCTTAGGGGCATTCCCACTCAAGGGAAGAATCTCCACACATACTCTGAGAAGAGGTATATTAGGAGACCCTAGCATTAAAGAGTGGGACTGGATTGACTGTCAGTCATACTTTCCTGGACCAGCTGTGTTAGTTCAGCATCTTTACAGAAATTATCCATAGTATCAGTTGTTGGTTCCTTTATCAGGTACTTTACCAGGTCTGCCATATCTTCACCTTACCATCAGGATGTTAAACTTTGGAATTGAGTCAGGCTGGTTAGCATTATTCAGCACCAAAAGCAGCAAGTCAACTCTTTCTCCATTCACCACTGACAGCTTTGCAAATAGGGTGTTGTTTGAAGTGTGTTATCCCCACTCTAGACAGAATATCCTGCTACAGTGGCTTATAGTTTAATTCCTTTAACTTGCACATTTAATTCTGAAATAACAATTCATTGCAAATTTATATCTCTCTAGGGCTGTTAGTTCTGTCCTTACTTTTAATGAATATACAATATTAATATAGCTGCAACTTTCTCTGCTCTTATGAGATTTCAGTAGATTAGGGAAGTATTCTCATTTTAAATCACTGTTTAGGTCTAGGTGAATAATGCACAGTAAGTCCTTTATTATGGAATTTAAACTCCTTCTGATCATACAGCTATTAGGCTGCAATTTTCTCAAGCATTCACTCTCAAAAATTGTCACACAGTAGTTGATATGAATATATATATTCTATGTCTCTATCAGATGGCCAAAATGCTGGTTTGTATCTATTCTACAAGCCATTTAAGCTTCTATTTTGTTTTGGGAATATGTCAAGTTTCCAGTATGAATGTTTATACGTTTGAAGGTTGTGGGTTTTGTATGTGCTCCAGCCAGACCTTGTCAGTGGAGTCCCTAAGTAATACTGCAGACAGGAGGTTATATTGGTAAACATGTTGAGAGAGAGAGCTTAACAACAGAAAGCTCAGTTCCTAATACACCCATCAGCGTTCTTGCAGCTCCTCCTTTTGCCTCTGCTGCTTTGATCAATGGCCAAACCATTTACCATGCAAAAGTTGAGAGGCTTAAGGCTCTCATTTTTTTCTTTCCTGAATTCTCCAATTTACAGCACTAGAAGTCCAAAAGAATTTCAGAAGCTTCAGCAGAGTGTGTTCATACCCACATCTGTGTAATACATAGAAACCAGAGATTCTTGTCTCTATATGATAAAAGTTATGAGATTGCATACAATGAAAGGAAGTCCAAAAGCTATTGTAACCATTAATAAATGTGACCTTACTTAAAAATAACTTACTTTTCTAAATGTCAATGCACATTGCCACTGAAGCTGAATAATTAGAAAGGATTTTTTTAATAACAGCTTTTACTTCATAATGAATTTATTATTTATGTTTTTTTCTACACATTGATATGTCTGTGCTAATAAGACAATTCCATTAGGATTCATGTGCTAGCACCACCACCTGTTAGAAATTTACAGTATAATGATTTTGTGTGAGACAGGCTATGAAAGAACTGAAAAGTCTCATTCAGATGCCAAATATCTGATTCCAGGACTGAATCCTCGACTTTTTCAGCAGTCTTTTAAACAGTATTTGCCACTTTGAAACATGATCTTTTCATCTTGTATCTGTAGATTGAGGCAGCTAGTGAAAAGCTCGATGTGTGTGAAAAAGAAGCACTTAAACTAAGCCTGATTTAAAACAATACACATTGTATTGTCATGATGTTCAGTGTGTCCCCAGCTCATTTCTAAATAGAAATACATGTAATAACTAGATGAATACATGCAATCTGGCAATTTTGTTACCTAATAATAATTTTAAAAAACCAAATCAAAAATCCAAAACCAGAATGAATTCTCTTTTCTGTTGTTCTTGAGATTAAACACTTAAACTTTAGCCAGCATTGTTGCCATTCTGTGGATGGTTTCTGTTCTTGCTCCAAGATCCCAGGTGGAAATGTAGAAAACTCAGTCTGGCTCCTCTGTATCTGTCTAATTCCCTGCATCTTGTCATGTTGTTGTTTAAGGACCAGCATATTTCCTGACTCAGTTAGCACGGGGTTTACAAGGCTTACATATAACAACAGCCTGCTCTAGGGGCCACATCTAAGCTGCTGAGAAATCCTTCTTCATTATACTATTAAAATAGTATAACACTTTGATGGCAAGAAATTTCACAAGCTATCTCCTTTGCAGTGTACTTGTTCCAATTTTTGTGCTGCTGTTCTGAAACTTAATGTCACTCGTATCAGGCATCTTAGGGAATTTTTTTTTATTCTTTTCCCTTGCTTAAAAGGCTCTTTTTTCTCTGACTCTGGTGTCAGAATATATCAGTATAGCTAAAAATTGGTATTTTAAATGTAGAGGGAAGGCAGAGGTATTTTCAGGTTAAGGGACTGCTGTGATCCCTTATACTGAATCCTCAGTCATCTTGTATCAACATAGATGTACCACAGAAATGCTTTATAACTTGAGTCTTCTGTATTCTTCTGAAAATGTTATTTTGCTACAGCAAACCCAATAATATGTGCTAGAGGATATGGCATGATTCATGCTGGCTGAACGGAATACTGAGGAGGTGGATATTTAGTGATAAATGAGAATGAAATAGAGGCAGCATATAAACACATTCACAGGTGATATTGTAACGACTGAATGAGATGGACTGGATTAGCAGAGATAGTGAATGATAAAAAACTTCTCCAAATGAAAGGATGCATAAATTATTGTTTTCTAACAAAGCTGTTAGGCAGCATGCAACTACATTACCAGAGAAATTAACTCACGGGTGACCTGGTAATGAGAGAGAGATGTAGAATGGAAAGTTACTTCTTTTCTTCACACAAACTATAATATGCTTTTCTTTTCTCTGAGCACTTCTTTTGCTGAGCTTCAATACAAAAGGGCTGTGGCCCCACAAGGGGCCTGTAAGAAAAGGCAAAATTCAAGGATAAATTAATGTTTGAAGCTCACTCACTTTAGCTTTAGATTTAGAAGCTAAGGGTACTAGAAAAAATAGGATAAATGGAATTGGCAGAAAGCTACGGAATACAAAGGAATTGTAATTCCACAAATGAAAAACTAAATTAAAAGTCTCTATTTCTATTCCAAATTGATTTCATATGGTGACAAAGCTTGTTCTTATTACTAAAAATAATCTGGTATGACAAGAAGGGAAATTCTCCACTGCTGAATAAAGCATCCTGTTTATCAGTTGTCATTACAGCCTCCTGAACAAAACACTAAGGGAACTTTTATCTTTGAGATTTAATGTTTAAAAGTTACATTAGTGTGCTATTGGTATAAATGAAGAAAAAAATCATATGTATTAGTATATTTATTGATTTTGTTGCTTTCTCTTCCCTAGACATCCTGATCACAATTACCATGCACTTCTCTGAAATTCAGATCTCTCTGAAGCAAGTGGGAGCTGTCTCCCCCATCCTTGTTCAGCTGCTTTTGATGGATACGAGTGGCATTCACAAACCGCTGGGCAAAATATACAGCAATAAAGAATATGAAACTTTTGTCAGGTGCTGCATTTTCATATCAGCTGCGTATTTCCGCATTTCACTATGATCAACTAGCCTGCACAGCATCATTCATAGAAAAGGAAGTCTGAGCCTGATCCCCGAGAGTCAGCTCAGTAATGTACGGGGGGCTTGGAAAATTAAGTCCTGAAAGGCAAAACCAGTAAGCACCATGGGGCGAGATCTAGAGGGAGAAGACAAAGACTGAGATGTAGGTACAGCTGGGCACCAAGAGGTTGCCTCCTGTGCTGGAGGGCAGCGGGACAGGAGACATGGGGGGAAGGATCTGGCAACCCTTGGGGTTGTAGTTCTCTGTGGGTTCAGGGTGCCAGATTGCATGCGTCATATGCCCTTGGCCCCAGGTTTGCATTTGGCAAAGGCTGTATCAGTAGCACCACCACTAGTTAATTCACCAGATTTATGCTGCAGGCATGACATCTGCCATCTTTTTAATTGGAGTTCATATTGGAGTTTTTAGAACAGTTTCTCTAAAGAGTTTTCCGGTTGTTTATACAGTATCTGCTAAAAAGAACTGTGGGTACAACATCTTTCATACGTGGCTGATTCTTGTTGAATGTTCATTTTCTGTTTGCAGTAAACGTTTGCCTACCTGTTGGGCTGAATCACATTGCATCCCCCAAATGAGCTGTCAGTTTGACTACTGCAAGCACTGAAATCAACTTAGCTATGTATGTTATTCAAATATTGCATGCAACACCATATTCCTTGTAGTACTTAATGTGTCTCACTTAAAAGCAGATTAGGCACCTCTACACTGTGACGCCACAAAGACAATTTGTCAGTACTAATGAAGCTTTGTGAAGTGGCAATTTTATCTATTAAATACAGGTACTTCTTATATTTGTCTCTTTTTAGGGGTGACAAGAGCCCACAGCTAATGTTATGTCATTAAATACAGAGATAGAAATGGAGTTATTTTTTTCATACAGAATAATAATTATGCTACTCTCTGCTGCTCTATAGAAGCCAGTTTGGCTGTGTAATCACTGTGCTGTGGTGATAGCTGGTTGCACGTGGTAGGCTGGAATCATGAAAGTTGTAAGGCAGAAATACTAATTGATAATGTAAATGAGTACTGCAGTCAGCTCTTCCGAAAGTGAAATGTATTTTTGCTGTGAGAATTTTGGCAGAAGAAGACAATTTTTTGTAAATAAATTTTTGTTATAAAAAAAGATGAAGTTCACTGGCATTTCACAGAATCAAAGAATGTTTTTCTTTTGGAAGAGACCTTTAAAGGTCATCTAGTCCAACACCCCTGCAATGAGCCAGGACACCTTCAACCAGATCAGGATGTTCAGAGCCTTGTCCAGCCTGACCTTGAATGTTCTCAGGGATGAAACATCCACCACCGCTCTGGGCAAACTGTTGCAGTGTTTCACTACCCTCATTGTAAAAAACTTCTTCCTTGTATCTAGTCTAAATCTACCCTTTTTTTAGCTTAGAACCATTACCCCTTGTTCTTTAGAAACAGGCCCTGCTAAAATACTTGTCTCCATCTTTCTTATAGGCTCTCTTTAAGTACCAAAAGGCTACAATAAAGTCACCTTGGAGCCATCTCTTCTCCAGGCTGAACAACCTCAACTCTCTCAGGGGGCGTTCCATCCCTCTGATCATCTTTGTGACTCTTCTCTGGATATACACCTATAGGTCAATGCCCTTCCTGTGCTGGGCACCGCAGAGCTGGATGCAGCGCTCCAGGTGGGGTCTCACCAGAGCAGAGTAGAGGGACAGAATCGCCTTCCTTAACCTGTAGGCCATGCTGTTTTTGAGGCAGCCCAGGATGCAGTTGGCTTTCGCGGCTTTGAGCGCACATTGTCAGCTCATGTCTAGCTTTAAATTACCTTTTAATAATAGCTTTTAATTTACCTTACAAAAGGTTTTTCAGCTCTAGAATAATGTTTGGGTTGTAAGTCAGATATATACACCAAAAAAAAAAGCAGGATGTTGAGGCTCCTCTGCCTATGATACTCACTCTGGTCCAAAAGAGGAATTTGAAATAGGGCCTCTTCCAAAGGAGCATACCAACCACTGCTGACTTGGATTGACTTGCTCCAATTCTTTCAGTTTGTGAAAGATCTGACTTGAAATTTAATGTGAAGAGAGTTTGGTTTTGTGTGGTTAGAACTCTATGTTTTTCAGTAAAAGCAATTTCTTATCATAGAATCAACTGGGTTGGAAAAGACCTCTGAGATCATCCAGTCCAACCCTTGATCCAACACTGCCGTGGTTACTAAACCATGGCACTAAGTGCTGCGTCCAGTCTCATCTTAAAAACTTTCAGGGACAGTGAATCCACCACCTCCCTGGGCAGCCCGTTCTGATGTCTGATTACTCTCTCTTACTATCCAGACAGTGTATAAGAAATCTTATTAAATCTTTTAAATCTTTTTAAAGATTTTCAGAGATTTTCCTGCAATCAAAGGTTCAGAACTGTGCATAACTGTGTAATATAATCAGAAAGCCCTTTCAGGATCTCAGGTGCATTTCAGATTAGATCAGGTTCCTAGGTCTTAATTTTTCTATGAGACTACATTTATTTTCAACAAAAGCATTCCCAGGAGCTGTTTCTTCACAAGAGCTTTTTCACCCTGCACTTTCATTCCTTCTGATATCTGACTTTGTGCAGTCTATCTCCAAAAAACCCAGAACTAAACCCCTAAGATTAGGCTAAGCTCTGCTAGGCAGAGATGGCAAACGACAAATTTAATTGTTTTGTAGTATTACTGGCATGGTTTTCTGTGCGAGAGATTGTACATAGTGAAACACACAGTGAAACACACAAAAGAAGAAGGATGTTAAGCCAAATGAGATAAGTATTTCATTGTTCAGCACAGCTAAGAGCTAATCTCTCACTGAAATTAATAGAATTCTTGCTACAGTCTAGCATGTGAAGTCTGTCCTGATCTAAATAAAGGGAAGTAAAACTGTATTTCCTAAGAGCTCTTGAGACGCTCACAGAACTTTTTCTATCCATGTGGGTGATCACAGGGACCCTCTCTTTATACACTGACATGCTGTAATTTTTGCTTTTTAGACCAAAAGAGATTAAAAGATGCATAAACAATTCCATTAAGGGGAAAAAAGTAAAACCAGGTGGCAGCAGAATAATAGGAGTCAGTAGACATCAGGCCTTAGAGGCATATCCGTGTGTCGAAAGAGCCTGGTCTTCCTGATGGCAATGATTTTTCTCAGCAAAGGCTTTACTTTTACCTTCCACTGAATCTTGCCTCTTGCTGTTCTTTTGCAACTATGCGTCAAAGAAAACTCAGCATTTTTAGCACTGTTTTTTGCTGTTACTTATACCTGAAGTCTTTGCTGTTTCCAGTTCCTTTTGGAAGGACAGGTGTTTTCTTTCTGTCCTCACACTTCAGCCAGAGGCTCAAGCAGCAGCAGAGCTCCCAATCCAAATTCATCTGTCACTGCTGGAGAGCCAGCCAGTCCCACTGATCCCTGGAGGACTGGCCACTTCACTGTGCTGACAACAGGCCTAGAACTGCACAGCCTGCTGTCCCCAACAGAGAGGGCAAGACATATGTGCAAATGGTATTTATTTTCACCTCAAATCTGAACATATGTCATTTCCAAGAGCAACTTTGATGCAGAAAGAGAAAGTGAGGTTTTAGATTCAAGGGGTTTTGCAAAATGAATTTTCAAGGAGCACTAAATCCTAACTCCTGGAGAGGTACATACCTATACTGTTTAATGTACGGCTACCAATCCAAAACCTGGCATTTATCTAGTCATTCAGCAGAGAATTCCTCCTATGATGGGAGGCTTTTACTCTTGGCAACTCTCGGGATAGTATCAGCACTTCTCTAATCACATTTGCACTCACTGTTATGGAAGAAATTAACTATTTATTCTTGTAAAGGACAAATATGTTTGGGCATGTCCAATGAAAACTGAAGTTACATCATTTGTTATAATGCAGAAGTGAGACTTCCTTCTGGCACCAGTGAAACATGACCAGTAAATACACAGCAAACATTCTGATCATGATCAAGTATGCAGAAGCTGAAGAGAGAGTACAGACCGTATTTACTCCTGTTTTATTTTACTGTAGCTGGTTAAAAGCCAGAATCTTAATATTCTGTAGCATCTTCTACAAAATTAGATAAATATTTTTGTGGAGCTTATTGTCTAGTTTTAATCAGAAGGGTAGAGATCTCAATGATAATTAAGTGCCTACAAAATTTATAAACAGGAGCAGACAAAAGTATACTGTGTGAATATTTGCAAATTCACTCCACCAACTTTTAGGTATTAACCTATTATTTTACTGGCCCGTCTCTTGTGATTGCAGCAGCCTGTGTTCTAGGGAAAGATTCTGCAAGAATACAGGACACAGCCAAGAGCCTCTCAGCAATGTTCCCAACAGATTTTTAATCAAGGGAAAAGCCATAGCCAGGTTTCATCAGACCTCTGGTGCTTGTGGAGCTTGTTGTTTCCAGAAATATTTCTTCTTACTTCAGAGCTCTAGGAGCAAGAAAGGGCTGTGAGTGAACTTTGACCAAAAGGTCCAGCTATGGGATAAAGGTTCCTCATAGCTGCTGGCTATTGCTTTGCCCTCCCTATTCCACAGAAACCCTTCGGACTACTGAAAATATATGTTTTCTGACATAACTATCCTCTTTATCCCCACAGTGCCCTTTCCTAATGACTACTTTCCATGTCCCTATAGAACATTTCCTACTTTGGTAGTATGGTTTCCTTATTAATCAGGTTTTACTACTTCCCATAGTCTTGAAATATTTGGTAAATTGATCTTGCAAATAATGGGCCCCTGTATAGTTAATAAAGTTCTTCTATTAAAAATATTTACAAAACTAAGAAGGGAGAAAAAAAATATTTGTAAATATTTTCCTCTTTGAGCAAAAATGTATTTATTATTATTGTATCTATGAAAAGACAGCCCTTCCTGGAAGCAAGATAAATTCCTTTACTACCTTACAGTGAGAGCGCACTGCACAATTTTTTAACTTAGAATTATTTAATTTAATTTTTTAACTTTGAATTATTATGTTTGCCTCTTCTCTTTTCTGCTGTTAAGTTTCCCCCTCCTCCCACCACTCCCCCACTGTTTTAATAACTTAGTTATTTGGCAATTTCTGTCTTTGAGTGAATAAGGAAGTGCAGCTTGCCAAAACAAACTGATAGCTGCTTGGAATCACAAATACAAAACTAATGACATTCTTTGCAGTTAACAGATCTTCAGTATTTCCAGCACAACTGAGGTTTTTGTGACCTCGATATTTACTTAGTTCATGGAGATAGTTTTGATCTCTTCAGACAGTATCTGCAATGAATGTAAAAGCTTAATGATGTCCATAAAACTGCCTAAAAACAAGTAAGAAAAATCTGATGATTACAATTCTTTTCTTGTTGGATATAGACTAAAAAAAGTCAATTTATTAAGGAATAAAGTCTTTCCATGGAAAGACAGATACCAGTTTTTACTGTTTGAATATTCAGAATATTCATCTTTGCATAATAAACAGGTGAGATTTTAAGAAACTCCTTGAGGAGACAATATATCTCTCACACCTTGGTTTTAGGAGGAGGAAACTTTTCTAGGGACCCTGATTTAGCTTAGTGGTACACTGAAATACTGCTCATTTGAAGGAAAAAATGAAAACAACATCATAGCAGAATCAAGAGAATATATGGTTATCAATTGTGATGTCTGAGCAACATAAAAACCACAGAAAACTCCACAAAACACTTAAAAGTTTTGAATTATTTTTAATAATAATTGATGTTGTTTAGAAATCTCTTGTATTTAAGAGTGACTGACAAACCATATTGCCCTTGCACCACGATTAATACTGTTAGGCATGATCTCACTTGGATAAATGATTGATGGGCTTCTTTGGTGTCTCTCTATGTAGTTACAGCTTAATTGTTCTGTTGCACCTCCTGCAACATCCTGAAATGATTTTGGATCTGTTTTCTTCTGCCAGTCTGAGCACCTCAGAGGAAGCTGAGGAGAAATGAAGAATGAAGCTTAGAAGAGTAGCAGAATTCTCCATAAAAGAAATTCCCTACAGAGAACAGGAGGTACAGTCTCCAGCCTCACAGACAGCTTGATAGGCATAAAATTTATTAAACTCATTTGAAGGATGACTGTAGTCAACCACCCACAGATAAAACTGAGCACAAAAACCAGAGAACAACAAGCCCATAATTGTGTATGTAGGTAGGTATTTGACACAGCATTTTAATACATTATGTGTCTTTGTAGGAAAAATAGACTATCTTTGTACATTTTAACAAGTAGCCAAGAAAAGTATAATTTTTTTTCCTCAAGGTATTAAGAGTATGGTCTAATCAATAATAATTATGGATATTCTATACACAAATTTTTGGTCCTTTTCCCACTGGTGGGTAGATCCAGGTTTTCCTCAACCTGTAACAGGTCTCTGAGTGGTATATACAGGCAATTTAAACAATTGAGTGGCTCTTGAACCTCACCCAATATGCTATGAGGATGGCATAGTTTTTCTTCTGAAAGAACTCTTGACTTTAGTAAGCTCGAGTATAGCTATTGCCTAAATGGAATATAAAAGAATTTCTACAATGTGTTTATGACTTATCAGATTAAAATCCAAAGTTCATCAAATTTCTAGGATAGGCTTTCTTTTTAAAATCTGAATGGTCATGAATATTTATGCATAAATAATTTTTTCCTATGAATGCTACAGGAGCAGACTGAGCTTAGGGCAAGAATATCATCAAATTTCTTTCTGTTCTGTCTAATGTGGTCTAGAAAACAACAATAAAAAATCAGTGGGCTCAAGGAGAAAGTAACATTTCTCTGTGCTAAAGAACTGAAATGTTTTACAGAGGTGATATAAAGGGCTTTCCTAAGGATAAAAGAAGTCTTTACAAGATAATCTGAGAATTCAGTTAGACACTTTATGTTTGCTTTTCACCTGCTTTTTGAGAACTGTTGTACAATAGGTCTTTTGTTTTTTCGTCACAGAGTTTTTCACCCATGCCTAAAATTTATGTTGGGACAAAAGACAAAAAAAAATGTTAGACAATCAGTCATCACACAGAGGCAAAGATTAGTGATGACAACCACTCGTTGATTTATTCCTTACTTTAGGGCAACACATATGAGCTGTAAGTTCATGGCCCCACTGTTCAGCAAGTAGTAAAGACTACCATCTCCATCCTAGAGTGCTTTGTATTAATGTCAAGGGCTGAGATGCTGTCAATAAACCCAACTGGCATAACCCCAGATGTCTTACTGAAAAGGACGCCAGCTAAGGAGACCTCTCTCCTTCCCAGGCCTGGGCAATACTGTCCTCCAGTCAGAACAGCACTGTATCTGCCCACGGACTCATCTGCAGAGAAGGTGGCCATATAACATGCGCACAGTGAGCAGCTCTCTGCTGTGCACTGTTTACCTCAGGCTGGACAGTGACTTGCCAGGTGCAGTGGACAGAGGATGCCTGGTTGTACCTTGGACAGTGTGGTGACCACAGTGCTCTGTGCCGCTACACCATGGGCCAGGGAAGCTAGTGAGCAGGGAAAAGGAAAGGGTCTACTCCCACTGCCCATTCTCCTTCTACGGCCCCATAGATTGCTCTGTTCAGAGGCACACCAGAGCCATTCCGATATTTTGTGACCAGAAGCCAGGGTGCACAGAGTCACCTTCCCAAAGGTGCTTCTCTGCCTCAATGGGCCACTACTGTTCTCTCATCTGTTTCTTTAGCAGTTATGTGGAAAAGGTTCAGTAACAGGTATCAGGTATCAAAAATGCCCTAGATATTACCTATGTTTATATTACCTTCAATATATGTAAATTACTTATATTAGGTATTATAGGTATGAATAATACCCTAAATGCATGTGAGATGTATCCTCACTACATCAGTAATTTGCCACTGAAAAAGGCACATAACAGAATGCATAAAACACATATACATCCTCATGTATGTTATATCTCTTCTGGATTCTGCCATGCAGGGAACTGTAGAGCTGTGGACTGAGATGGATATTTGAAATTAAGTTTTGAAGAGACAGCAAAAACACATTAGCTCTGATCCTACGACACTCCTCAGGAAAAAAAAAAAAAACAACAACAAACAGTAAAACTCAAGCAAGCGACTGTATTAATGACGAACAGCTCTCCAAAAATAAACAGTGATTCTCAAAGTCTCACCCAAGAGGCTGGCTTAGCTTTTTCTGAGCAGAGGATTCTCAGCCCCAAGGGAGACAAACAGGAAGGGTACCAGAAAATATAAAATTAACTGGCCTGAAGCAGGCACTAGGGACCAGCTGCTCTTTATTATTTGAGGAACAATCTGACATTTAGGGTTCTTGTAGTAAGAAGTAAAGTTACTGACCTGCAAGACTTAACTACTGTGACTGAAGCTCTCCATGGAGCATTGAGGGAATGAGAAGCAGACAGCTGGAGAGCTGCAGTCACAGGCAGAGCACAAAGGGGCACCGAGCTTAAAATCAGATGTCAGAAAAAATAAAGCAAGGAGTACAACTTCAGAATGGAAGTTTCCTGGAAAAGCTGAAAGAGAAAATCCAGTGGGGCATTAAAAGCGTTACTGCAAAATTGCTGAAGTTGAGCTGTCTACAGGAGACACTTCACATGTTCAAGTGATGCAGTGTGAAATGTAATGTGTTATGTCACCATTTCTCACCTCTTGGGCTCCAGTGTAAAGCTAACTGCCTGATGGAGAAATTCCATAATTTTCAACACAGTGTTTAGTAATTAAAGTGAAAGAGGGACACTGATTGATTATTTTTCCCCTATAATTAAAAAAGAACATGTGGAGCAGTAGTAAGGAAAACACCAATCTGCTACAACTGAGGAAATCCCCATATAGAGTTTTTACATAGTATCAATTCCAGAAGATGAGGCTGTTTTCAAGTCACTCAAGACACAAATTCATATCTCAGGCAATCAAGAGAACACGAGTGATAAGCTATTTAAAAATTTTCAGTGGAAGATGAAACAACAAGAAGGAAAATTCAAGGGAAAAAATATTAAATGTGTTGGCAAGTGGAGAATTGCAAAGACTAGTAGTGAATGTGGGTTTATTTGAGAAAAGTGTACTATTAAAGGTAGAATACATAAGACTTCTTTTCTCTAGAAAAATAGAGGCATAATAAGCAGACCTATGTCAAGTCTAGCAGAAATGGAAATAAATGGAAGACAAAACCATCGATCCTTCCCAAGATTACCAGAACTGTCCATGAAGGGTAGAATTTGATGTCCAAGACTGAAAATATAATCAGCCCAAAGCAATGAAAAATGTATACAAAAAATGTGCAATGGGAATTTGCAAAGAGAAATCAAATTACATTCAGTTGTGAATATAACACATTAGGAACCAAAAGACATTTGTCACCTCAGTCAAACAAACCTGCTTCCAAATTCCAAGGCCCTTTGTGACTTCTAAATCTTTAATTAAACTGAAAAGTTTTCATCTGTGACTTCTGCCTTCAAAGCAGAGTTTACAGAACTCAAGGTATGGTTCTCTCAAAAAGTCATAGAGTGAATGGTTGGTAATCTCAGGACACATAGCACTTGCTTCCCTATTTACTTTGTCTTCTAATTCAAATCTTTGCAATAAGTCTGCCAAGAATTTTCCTGAATGGAAATTTTTTTCTGCCCAGCAAGAACTGGCAGTTACAATAAAAATTTCTGAAAATATGTCCTGCTTTTCACTGAAGCGTACCTCAAACTCACTGTTATTAATAGCCCATAATCTGTACTCTCAAAAGATGACAAGTGAGTTAGGCTACTGACGGGATAAAGTATGGCAGGTACTTTTTTCAGCTTATTCCTAAATGGAATAGTCTCTTTTTATTTTCCCGAAACCATGTTTTTAAAGAGCTGTCATCTGCATATCCTTTAAGCTTTTTGACATAAGGTAACCAGAGTGGCATTGTCTCCTCATCCTTCCTTAGTCCTTACAGGGGTTTTCTCTTTTGTAAAAGAAATTAGCCCCCGATAAACTGGCTACTTTTACATTCCATATAGGTTCTTATGCATTCATGTCAATACTTATTCACATCCTGCAGTACTTAAATCCACCTATACCAAGTTTTTGCCTTTTCAGTTTCTTCCCAGAGGGAAAATCATCCATTTTAGTTGTTTCTTCTCATCTAATTATTCATTTATTTATTTTGATAGAGAAGGGAATAAAAAGTCTGTAATAGTGTCCTGGTTTCAGCTAGAGTAGAGTTAATTTCTTCTCAGTAGCTGTTACACTGCTGTGTTATGGATTTGGAATGAAAATGGTATTGATAACACACTGATGTTTTGTTTTATTGCTAAGTTGTGTTTTCTAAGTCAAGGACTTCTTTCTTTTCTCATGCTCTGCCAGTGAGGAGGTTCACGAGAGAAACTGGGAGGGATCATAGTGGGGACACGTGACCCAAACTGACCAAAGGGGTATTTCACACCATAGAACATCATGCCCAGTATATAAACTGGGGGTTGTTACCCAGAAGGGGAACTGATCTGGGTTCAGGAATCTGGCATCAATCAGCGGGTGATGAGCAATTGAATTGTTCATCACTTGGTTTTCCCCCCTTTTTTAATCATTATTATAATAATTTACCATTATTACTATATTTTAATTTATTTTCAATTATTAAACTGTTCTTAACTCAAATTACAAGTTTTACTTAGATTCTCCTCCCCGTTCAATTGGGGTGGGGCCTAGGAGGAGGGACTGGGGGCATTTGAGCAAGCATCTGAGTGGTGCTTCATTTCCAGCTGGGCTTAAACCATGACAAAAGGTGACAAGTTACCTGGGAACATCATTCAGTCTTAAACGAGATCAAATCTATCAGACATTTTTTCAGTAGATGTGCTAATATAGAAAGGAATTAATGCTGATTCATCCTAAGACTGATGCTACACAGAAGGTTGCAGTGTTCTGCTGTGATCTTACAATAAAACAAAGCTTTAAATTGACATACCAAGAGTGCCAGACAAATTAAAGACCATCATGCATCTCATTATATTCTATTCCAAATTCTCTTCATTGTTTCATCAAACGTCCAACACTTGTATATCTAAAACAAGCAGAAACTGTCCTTCTAATGAAAAGTAAAGGGAGTAGAAGTTCATATCAGATACAGGTGATGGCAAAGCAGTTATAACAATACACCAAGGACAGCTGTATAATAAACTAAGGCATTAATAGGCTGCAAAGTAAAATAAAACTGAATTAAATAATAATCAATGCATGACAAAGCTGCCTAAGATGTCTCAGGAAAGCTGAAGGAGAGTATTTCAGAGCTTAAATTTTTCAGTCAGGAACACAGATTTACACTTATAGTATGCATTTGACTGTTGTCAGAGCCTTCATTCTTGGTCCAATGAATCTCCTGACATCCTGTTGACGTGCTTAGACTACAACCAGTGTGAATGTCTCAGAAAGCTGGCAGAGTGCTACTTGTGTATAGCTCATCAGTCTCAAGGCAAACACCAGGGAGATCCAGAATATCCCTCTCCCTCATCACACCTGTCACAGCAGGGTGGGCTATTTTGCTGATAGCCTGTCCTCCAGACATCAGGCTTTTCAGGCATACTCTTACAGAACTACAGAGGGCACCAGCCTGAGACAGGACAGTTGGCTATTTCAATGACTCATTAATTAGAGCTTTAACTTGGGCATGAAGGTGGGCCTAACTGTACTTGGTGGCACAAATGAGGTTGTGATTCGCTGGACTACATTTGTCTGAGCCCGAAAGACATCAGCAAGGGGAGTACAAAGTGCAACTTACTCACTAGAGTGGCAGGCACAACTTTTCTCATCTCACAGTAGGTGCCAAAAAAGTTCACCAGAAACATGTCCCAGTTGTGCCTAATTGTATTCTTTGACTATAAATTGAGTTTAGCATGATTAGCTTAGATGGCAAGCGCTGTATCTAAAGTTAAGCAAGATGAAAGCCACTGCTAGTTTCAGAGCTCAAGGAGCTTGGTGGCTGATCCTATGCGTAACACAATAATGTTTGATTCAAGTCCATCTGCCTTCCTCTTCTCTACAGCCATGCACAGTTACGTTATGTACTACGAGAACATCCTCAGCTCTACCTGAGTTCTCATAAACATGCAAACTATCTTTCTGAGAGGTATTCAAACTAGTCTGGTTACCTTTCATAATAACAAAACCCAACAAAAACAGAGACAAGACAGGGTGGAAGTCTGATCTGTGTTTCAAGAAGCAGGGAAAACTCTTGAATAGTTCTAATTGCTATTAGAAATTCTAAAAGCAAAATAGACACGGAGGTAGTTTCAGTTGTAAGAACAAACCCATACATTTGCAGTTCTGCATATTAAAAATATCAAAGACCCTACAGCCTGATAAAGAGATGTGTTCCAAATACCTAAGCTGAATAAACTGTTATTCAAAAACAATCCCTCCTGAAGCTTATCCATGAATAAAATACAATTTACCTTGTTACACTGTATAAATGTCTTTTTGCATAAACTGACATTTAATATAACTGCAAATGTAGTTCTGACAATCTACTACTCCTTCCTCTTATGGATCCTGCTCTCTAACAGCCAAACACAATTTTTTAAGTTAATTTCACTTTTAATCATCAGTCTAATGCTAATATATTCCTGTAGCAATGCTGCAGTTAGTACTCCAAAGTATATTTCAATGAGACAACCTAGTCATTAAATACATCATGACATACTCCACCACCTTTTAAATGATTTATACTACTAAGCAGGCTTTGCCCTTACGAATTCTTTTGTTCACTGTGCTTTGCTTTGACTGCAACTTCTTATGCAGTTTCCAGAGCTTTGTGGAAACCTGAAATAAATGTGTATTCCATACCCTTGCTGGTGGAGGACTTCTAACGTTTTGTGCCATGTAATGCTCAAAGCAGAAAGTTCTGCCAGTGTTTCTTTTTCCATGTCTGGATTTGGAGAATTGGACTGTGACTTAGTCTTACAGTACAAACAGTATGAGGAGGTTAGGAATTCCTTTGTTCATTCCAAAGTCACTCCATGCACTACTTTTCATCCTAATCCAATTAACACAAAATTCAGCATGGGATGACTTTGACTATTGCCTCTATACTTCTTTATCAAACTTCCTTCACTTGTAAATTCTTTTCTCAGATACAAGACAGTGAAAGTTTTCCTATGATGGCATAAAAGTCTTTAAAGAAAAGACAGTGACAACGAGGATTCAGTTACAAACATTATAAAAGAATTACATTATAAAATAATTAAAGAAAATATGTTACCTGTCTTAGGCAATTTTTCTTTCCAAAAGTAGCAATCTTATTAAACATAAGGATTTCCAAGTACTAACTTTAGCTCAGCCATATAGCATATGACATATTCCTGAGTCTACCTTATCACTTGAGCATTAAGCTATGCTTCCCTAGCTAGTTTTAAAAGCAGCAGTTCTCAAAATCATAACTCCTTCTTATTCTGTATTTATTTTGAATTGATGACTATAAATAGGGTTTGCTGCTCTGACTCTGGATAATCATTGGAGCTGCTCCCAGACAGCTGAAAATAATCAACTATAACTTTGGCTTGCTATAGGTCTTAAATAAAAGCATGATATTTAATATTTTTAAACTGACACATTAGTGAGAAGCTGATGTTGAAAAATACAAAGCATAATTAAAGTTCGTCCAAGCAAGTGGCTTTCAAATGCATAAATGTTCCTTGCTTCTGGTAGAAATCAGTGGCTTTATGTGTCATAACTAATACAAGTCCTATTAGTTCCCGCAGAGTAGTACAATGTACTCTGAGAGCTGATGTAAGGTCATGAGTGACCCTATTGAAGCTGAAGAAAGCAAGGATTACAAGATATCATTTTGTAGAAGGAATATGGTGTGATTCCATATACTCAGACTCTGGGTTTATAAAAAAATTGCATTTTTAAGTGACCTATTGGCAAATTGAAAGTCCCCATTCCTGCTATAAAGCCCGGTAGAAAAGCATAAGTGGTTTGCTAGTCCAAAGCAATTCAGTTCAAGATTCATTACTGACTAATCTTATCCATTTTTAAAAAGAAGTTTTCTAAGCACATGTGGTGGTTTGACCCTGGCCAGATTTCAAATACCCACCAAAGTCACTCTCTCACTCCCCTCTGCAGCTGGACAAAGGAGAGAGGAAAGAAAAAAAAAAGCTAAGGATTTTTGCATAGAGATAAGAGCTGGGAGAAGTCACTTACTAATTGGCAAAACAGACTCACTGTGGGGTAAAACTTAAATTTATTACTAAGAGGATAAGAGCTAAAGAGAGAAAATAAAATAGTCTTAAAACACCTTCACTCCCCTCCCCCTCCTTTTTCCATGATCTCTCTCCTCCCCGCAGCAATGCAGCGGAACAGGGAAGGGGGGTTGTAGTCAGTTCTTGTTTCCTATGGGGTGCAGTTGAGTCTGCACCTCGATGGTCCTCCATGGGCTCAAGGGGACAACTTGCTTCACCATGGTCTTCACCACGAGCTACAGGGGGACCACAGCTCTGGGTCCTTCCCCTGCTTCTGTGGGGTCTCTCCCACAGGAGACAGTCCTTGATGAACCTCTCCAATGTGAGTCCATCCCTTGGGCAGCAGTTCTTCCCAATCTGCTGTCCCATGGGTCACTCCTCCGTGGGGTGCAGTCAGTTTTCTGCACCTCGATGGTCTTCCATGGGCTGCAGGGGGACAGCTGCTTCACCATGGTCTTTACCACGGGGACCACAGCTCTGAGTCCTTCCCCTGTTCGCATGGGGTCCCTCACAAGTCCGACCCGGGAAAACTTGTTCCAGCGTGGGTTTCCCTCTCCACAGGCCACATGTCTGCTGCAAGACTCTGCTCCGTCCTTGGGCCTCCCACAGAATCGCAGCCTCCTTCGTGCACCTACTTGTTCCAGTATGGGCTTCTCCATAGGCTGCAGGGGCGGGTGGGGTGTTTCTGCAAGGGCCTCAGTTCTAAGTCCTTCATCTGCTTCTGGGGGAGAGGGGGGCCCCTCTCCCCCTCCTGCTGCACTGACCTTGGTGCCTATATTGTTGATCTCAAGTTCTCCTCCGTTCTCCCGGGCTGGAATTTCTTCTGCGCAACAATCTCCTCTGTTCCTAAATATGTTATCACAGAAGCGTTACGGTGCTAATTGGCTCAGCCCTGGCCAGCAGCAGCAAGTCCCTCCTGGAGCTGGTTGTCACTGGCTCTTCATAGGACAGAAGAAGTTTCTAGCAGCTTCTAACAGAAGCTACCCCTATAGCCCCCCCTGCTACCAAAATTCAACCCACAAACCCACAACAGCACATCACAAAAAGAAGGCAGCCTTTTAAAAATGACAGTGTCGGGGCTGTATGCCTATCATAACAGAAAGCAATGATAACAGCTGCTAGTCTTTATTGCTGGCTATATCCTGTTTCCCAGGAGATTTTGGAAAAGATAAAAACATTGATAATTACTCCACTCATCTGTGTATTAGGAATGGAGGAGGGCTGATTGGAATAAACCAGTCTGAAATTCCAAAAGAAGAAAAGAAAAGAAGAGCTGTTAATCAGAAAGATTGTTGCAAACTGTCATCAATGAGACTTGAAAAGATTTATTTCAGCCATTCAAAATGACAGTGATCTCTCTTCCTGGAGATTCTGCCTTCAGATGTCCTTCCATAAAGCCAAGAACACTTACAGCCTTGTTCAAGTCCTTTTGGGCTTCCACTTTAGATCTTGTACTTTGGAGAAGGGCTATGCCTTGAATGCTCAAGGTTGGCTCTAGCAGCCTTCTTCCTCAAGGCTCCCTGGGCTCCTGGGGTAAAGTAAAAGGAGACATTGTAATGCTGCAGAATATTCATAATCCAATAGAAAATAATTTCATTGGAACATTGTTCATCAGCTTTAATTACAATTAATCCCTAGAGCACATCACAATACAACTGTATAGTTAATTCCATTAAACCCTTTGGCACTTCTGGGTGAAACATGCTATTACAAGGTTATACTAATTAAAGCTTAGGCAAAAGGTCCTAACAGACCAGTACAGAAACATTCAGAGGAATATGTAATTCTTTTGTAGGAGAGGGGTTGTAACCAGACTCTTACCTAACCCCTTGCTGGCATTCACCACTGAACAAAAGCCACCTACAAAAATAGAGGACAGTGATGTGAGGTTTACTAGAAAGTCAAGTTCTCCTCAAAGCAGGGGGAATTCAACTCTCCTCTGAGCATCTGGCCCAGCAAGAACAGAGGATCTATATTCTCTCTTCATCTCCAGTCACATTCCCTGTTAGCCTTTATACCTCTCATGCTTGTAGACACTCCATGATTTTGAGGAAATGCTAATTTGTTCACTCTTGATAATTGAGCTTCATTCACAGTGATTTCCTGCTGCAACATGCCCAGCGGTCAAATTTGAACACATGCTTTGCCATTTAGGACTCTGGCTGTAGTGTGTGACTGTGTGTATCTGTGCAGTAACAATAGTCAAATAGGAGCTAGTGCTGCTCTTATAAGCAGATATGGAAGGAGAAATGGGTGCAAATTTCCACAGCACCAGGTTCTGTCAGTTTTTCTGCTCATGCTATTTTCCCTTGGTCTTCAGCTCAAACCAGTTCCTTTCTGCCCTTTCACCCTACCTGTAGGCAACCAGCAATACTACTTTTGTGGAAGAGGCATCTCTAGGCTTCTGTGAAAAGTATCCTAGGAAACAGCAGGATAGCCCCCAGGGCATGAAAACTACCTTTTCTTGTATGGGAAATGGAGCCACAGCAACACAGGTAAACATAGGATCTCAATGGAATGGCAGAACTCCACTTGCCCTGAAGAACGGAAAGAAAACTGGCAAATTGGACTCTTCTGGTAAGTATTGTTAGAAAACTAGGAATTACAGCACGTAAATATGGAAATGGGACTTAACACCCACGTGCTCTGCAGAGGTGCTCAGTAAACATGTCTCACGCAGATGTTTCAAACAAAACTCAAGCCTTCAGTTAAAATAAGCATTTGAATGTAGGCAGCCCAGGTGCAAAGGAATGTAGGACAAACAAACCAGGTACAAAACCAGGTTATTAGCTGTACAGAGAGAAAGAACCATTTCTTCATACTAAATTGGGTTGGTTTTTCTGCTGCCAGGTTGGGGTCATGCAGTACTATGGAGGGATGGGGAGCTAAACAGAAGATGCAATGCATGCTTTAAACCTGGTTCTTCTAGACCTACCTGAAAACACAGGGTCTGACAGTAGCCCTCTGTATTCATTTAGAATCTTTGGTTGCAGGTTTATTTAGCCTCTGGGGAAACAAAGAGATTGCATTAAATATAATTAAATGAAAGATAGCAGAATCAGTGCTGCAGCAAGGTCGCGATCCAGAGCTAATGAGAAACTAATTATCTTAAGCCAATTAAGTTTGGAAACGATACTCATAATCTGATTATAGCGTTTTAAACCTGAAAGGGAAGACTGCATCGTGGGGAACGGATTATAGCACTAGTAATGAATACAATAAGATTCAAGGGAAATCTACCACCTGAGAGACCATGGCACCTGCTAAACCCTCATATCGTGAATAACTGTTTGCAACACCCTTATTTTCAATACCATTACAAGGCAATATTTCATAAGCTAGGCCAAGATCCTGGGGCAGTGTCTGTGGGCAGCCTGAACATATGGAGAAAATGTTCATAGCCAATTCATTAATAAGAGAAAGAAGATGAAGAGCATGGTGTGGTCTCCTCACACCATGTATTAGCATTGACTACGTCCTCTCTGAACTTGATGGCATCTCATCTTACAGCCTTTAGAATGATAAATCCAGGATTTTTTCCCCACCCCCAGTGCTTTGTTGGTGAGATTCTCTATTTAGCCACTTTCAGATGGAACAGGCATAAACTGCTAATCAGCTGTACACTGAAACAAGTCTTCGTGAGGGGAGCAGTTAACCCGCTGTGAGACCTGTCTGTTGGGGTCTGGTTTCATCCCACTCTTTCCTATGGCTGATAAAACTGTAGTTGGGTCTTAATTCACCACTGACTGAGATTCTGCAAGAATATCCCGGAAACTAATCTTAAAACACACATTTATAAGCTATGTAAAGGACAAGGTGATTGCAGCAGCTTTGAATCTGGTCATACAACACCAATCAGCTCTGGCTATTTAATAATTTTGAATCATGATCTACTGCATCAGCAATTATAGTAAGAAGTTGCTTTCTCTCTCTCAGATTGAAAGTAGCAGGCAACTCTTTCTATACCCACGTGCCTGAGAGGAGATCAGAGAAAGCCAGGTTGATGGCAAGATGGTGACTCTCTTCCTGGGAAAACAATACCAAAACTTACATCCCCAGCTGGGTCCCAGCTAGGAAAAGGTAAGTGAAGAGTTGATAATTGCTGTGTATAGCACTGCATTACATCTAACAAGGTGTCACCACAGCACGTTGACATTTATTAACAATCAGGTAATAGATTGCTATTGCAGCAGCTACTATCCCAACTTTCATTTCAGAAAGATTTTTGCAATGTCATTTGCCTAGTTTAACAAAGCCGACATTAAACACGTGAACATTAAAGTATCATGTGTCAGCTGCTGGAAAAGCCAAAACTTTACTATATGAAGAGTAGATTAACACAGTTCATGGTGCTATTAACAGCAAGGAAAAGTCAGATACTACCTTCAGCTTTCACTAAAATGTAGATTTTTCCCCTCAATTGAACTTTATAAAAGCTGATGTCACTACTCACGCTTTGCAAAGGCCTAAGTGTGAGCTTTTGCTCACTGTCGCAACCTGCTGGAAAGAAGGTTTTGGTCTGCTCCAGGTAGGGTAGCGAAGGGTTTGCCGGCAGACATACATGGTAACTGAGAGAGATTGTGACCATATAAGGAATGACAACATTAACAGAGCTTAAACCGATTATATACAAACGAATAACAAAGTATTTAACAATTATAATTACATAACTTCTGTCTTAAACTTGTTGTAGAGGTCTTCTGTAAAATGAGTTCCCACAGCTCACATTCAAGGTTATCAGTAGTAGAATCCTGTTTCAAATGAAACTGAGTACTGGAGGAAAAAGAAGATAAAATTTGGAAAACCAGCACAGTTATTTACTGTATATTTTATTACATAGTGCAAGTTTTGATGTCAAGGAAAGCAATTAAATTCCAGTATAGACAAATCACTTAATTCAACTGCGTTCCAATTATAACAGTAGCAGAGGTATCACTGGTCAAAATACTAGAAGACAGATTTCAGTCTTCCTCCACCCACTCTCCAGCTAGATGTTTCTTTTGTAAAATGAAACAAAGAATGTAGCGAGAAAGTTACAGGTTTCTTTGGGATACTTCAACTCAATGAACATCCAAGGAAATTAAGAGTCTAATATTCAAACTACATTTTACTACTCTTACAAAATTGTTTAAACGGAGTATTTGTAAATATGCCTTAAAATACCAAACTGAAATCTTAGAAATGTCTCTTCCTGTTTTCTGTCAAAACAATGGGTCTTTTCAAGACTTTCTCCACCTACATAAACTACTTTTTTTCCCCTACATGGTAAACACTACCAATTTTTTTTTTTTACTGCTTGGAGATTGCGAGTTCAGAAAGTGAAATCAAGCACAAGAACAATTCATTTTACTAGGATGCAAAAAATGAAGTGCCATTCTCCAGTATTTAAGAGGCATTAATGTGGTGCATTAAAGTGAAGTATTTCAGAGAGAGAGGAATTCTAGTCTTCCAATCACCTAGTCTCAAGTTCTCAAACAGAAAATTCAGAAAGCAGTCCCCAGGTTTCTGGTATGCCTAGATCACACCAGATGCAAAGTGAGCTGCTGAGAAGTCTTTGGATTTGATCTTGAATTGCTATAATCAGATGTTTTCCACTGGGTTGAGGCTTTCATTGGGCAGCAATGAAACATTAACATAAAGGTTAAAAATTATCCTTAAAATTTTATTTTAACTTCATTTAAGGCTGAATAAAATTCAGTGGCAAGTACAAACATCACTTAGGAAGTATGCTGAAAATAAGGCACAGTAAAAAATCAAGTGCAGTGTCTAAAATGTGGATAAATTCATCTTAGTTGTTCCTCTCCATTAAATCCATGTTATTTCATTTTCCCAGTTAGACACTTTTATGTCTTGGCATCATAGAAAGGCCATTTTTGTATTCCCCTGAAGTACACAGAATCTGGATGTACAAAGCAGAGCCTGTAAAGTTCAAAATTACAAACTCATGCTTCCTAAGGCGAATAGTATGAGACCTCTGCAGGAATATAAGCATTCAGTTCTCTGAGATTTATTGTAGCTTGTCAGAAATAGTATCTCAAAGGCAAAGAAAACTTACACTTACTCCAAGTCTTTATGTAAAGAACTGCTACCAAGATCTGGTAATAAGTTGCTTACCATTGTGAATGAACAAAAAAATTGCATTTCAGAGATTCCAGCATTTTAGAATAATAAATTAGGCAACAGAAGTAACTGTCCTGTAAGAGGCAGAAAAGTATCTAGAAGTTATCATGCTTCAGAGTTCCTTTCAGAGTGTTCCTCCTCTCCCCCATCTCAGGTGACATCAGATATTCCTTAGCCTCAGGTCCCCAAAACAACCTTTCCAAGAACTTCCCAAATAGCCCAGAAATAGGTTTACTTAACTAGGACTAATTTGAGTCACCAAGGTCCATCAGGTACAGAATTAAACCCCAATCTCCTACATGCCTACAAATGCCGAGTTGTTGGCTGTTACAAGTAGCAGTTTTTTGATCAAGCCTCTTAGAGGCTTTATATAAAGGGGGAAAAAACTGTAATTTAAAGATTCTTACACTTATTTTGAAACATGAAATTAAGAGATGCCTAATTAAAATGTAGCTGACAATTACCTTTGTAGGCATTACATAATCTTTTGATGTACCAGTTGTTTCAGATAAATACTCCTAAAACTATTCCTGAGAACATAAAGATTAATTGCTCCAGTTAAACACATCCAACACGCATATCAACAGGAGGTTTCTATGGATAACTATAAAATTATAGACATTGTAAAATATTCTTTATTCTGAGGCTTTTCACTCTGTTGTCTGTACTATGAAGCACCTGGGAAGTTGAAACATTGCAACAGAACAAGATGCACAGGCCTCAGTTACCTTTCTCTGCAGATGTCTGCTGGAAGAGGTTCCTGCAGTGAGAGAAGCTGTCCCCTACTCAGTGAAGCACACCTTGAAATACTCTACCAGAAGAGAGAAGCCAGCTTCCAACATGATTTTGTACTAATTAGTTTCCCTCCAAATTCTGTTTACTTAGAACAATGTATTGGCAGGAAGAGGCCAGAGCAATTTCATACAGCTAAGGTCCTGTTTTATACTTCATTGCAGTGCAACACAGCTGTATGCACTGGCACCAAGTCACAGTTAACATTCAAATTAAAGAGGATTTCTCAGCAAGACAGAAATCTTTTATGCAGACTCAAGTCCTTCAGTTCAACTTCTACAGAAACATTGCAACTCAAGACAGATGTGGAAATGTCAATACTCCAGTACAACCTCTGGTTAAAAGCTCTTGTATACATGCTTCATAATGCTGTCTTCCTAGAACTTATGCTGAACTATGGGAAGTATTCTGAGAACATAGCAATACATCACCAGAAGGCACACTGGGCTCAGAGCTTTCTTAAAAAGCTTACAAGATTTAACAAAGACTTCCAAAAAGAACTAAAAAAAATCAAGAAAGGTGCTAATATCACTTAAGAGAGAGAGACATGGGGAGAGGGAGATATCCCTATACAGGTAAAAACCAACGCAGATTTCTGAAGAGTCTCAGGGCCTATCTGACTTGAGACTAAAGTTAGACCCTTCATTAATTTGTAAGTGTTTAAGATGAGATGCAGTTGTCAAACTACAGCAGACTTTCCCTTAAAGATGGAAAAGAAGAGTCATTATTCATCACAGAATCCCAGTATGAGTGAGGTTCCAAGGGACCACAGTGGGTCATCTGCTTCAACCTCCCTGTGCAAGCAGGGTCATCCTAGAGCATTGCACAGAATTGCATCCAGATGGTTCTTGAACATCTCCAGTGAGGGAGACTCCACAACCTTTCTGGACAATCTGTTCCAGTGCTTGGTCACCCACACAGTAAAGAAGTTCTTCCTCATATACAGGTGGAACTTCCTGTGCCTCAGTTTCTTCCTGTTGTCTTTTTTCCTATTGCTTGGCACCACTGAGAAGATCCTGGTTCCATCCTCTTGATACTCTCCCTTCAAATACTTATAGACATTCATGAGTTTCCCACTCAGTTGTCTCTTCTTGAGGCTGAACAGGCCTTGCTCCCTCAGCCCATCGTCATAAGATAAATGCTCCAGTCCCTTAATATCTTTGCTGCCCTTCGCTGGACCCTCTCCAGGAGGTACCTATCTCTCTTTTACCAGAACTGGACACTGCATTCTGGGTGCAGCCTCACTAGGGCAGAGTAGAGGGGCAGGATCATCTCCCTTGGCCTGCTGGCAGTGCTCTTCCTAATGCACCCCAGCATAATATTGGCCTCCTTGTCCACAAGGGCACTGCTGGCTCATCGACAGCTTGTTGTCCACCAGGACCCCCATATCCTTCTCTGCAGAGCTGAAGCACAACATAAGAACATAGTTAATTCTACTCTTTGAATGAAGGTTATGGATTTGGCCCATTATGAAAGAAAAGGTTTAAAAGTGTGGAATTTAGCATTTACTGCCCACCATCAGATGTTCCTTCACTGAAGAGCAGTCACCACTATACCTGCCCTCCTCCCACTTTCTCCTGCTTTGCATGTGTTATTACATATTCAAGAGCTTGTTACTTGACTTGTTTTCATTTGAAACTGTATGTGTTGAGAAACATTGAAATTAACATTCTTAATTTTTTTCTTCAAATGAAAAAACTGCAGTACAGATCAACTTTTAATCTGTTTCATGACTAAGAGCCTGTATTTTATTGTGGGCAAGGGATAAATGACATGGATTAGTATTTTCCAGAGCATCTAGGCAGTTCATGTGTATTAGAATGCTAGAGCAAAAGCTCTTTAAGCAAAATATACATTGAAGTTATCATTGCTTACAGCCAAAAGCCAGGCTGGAGGAGGGTATTTAATAAAGCAGGAATACAAGGTAGATGCAGAACTAGGAGGGTAATGCTCTTCTGGGTGGACACAGTAGGTCCCTACAGAGAGCCCTGACTCCTGCAGGGAGCCCTCACTCCTCAGTGCAATCTAGAACCTGCACCTCTGACTCTTCCTTCTGCCTTTTCTCTATTTCTTAATAAAAATATAAATAAACTCCTTTAAAAAACTGCTAGAGAAAGTATTGAAAGATGGGAACATCATTATCTAATTCATAAAATGCTGCTGAAATTCTGTCTTTCAAAAGCAGGCAAATTGAATCAGATGGGCAAAAGCTGCAGAGAGTACCAAGAATCCAGTGATGTGAGGTGAATCAAGCTTCTCCCATGAGCTGAGACAAGACTGAGAAAAGGCTCTTAAGCACAAGTCTTCTTTACACAAAAATCACTTACTCATGCAAGATACATGACTTGGTAGATAACAGACATTACCATGTATAATTATCAATTGCATGCTCAAGTGCCTATTTGTTAAGGTAGTCATTACACACATGGAAATCATTTGGCAACATGCAACTGGAATCCTGTAATCTCCGCTCTTATTTGTGGAACATTTCAGATATTTATTTGCTTAAATAATTTTAAATAATTAAATAATTAAATAATTGTGATTTCCCTTAAGACAGTGTGTTTTCTTTTTTGGCTTATAATTTCTAAGATGATTCAGCTGGTACATGTCAGAAAGCGTCAAACAAGATCACAAACCCCACATAACTGAAGAGATGAATGAACATGACTTTATTATTAACTGATTAGGAACTTATTACAAGGGTGTGTAGTGGTAGGACAAAGGGGAATAAGTTTACACTGAAAGAGACTAGATTTAGATAAGATTTTAGGAAGAAATTCTTCACTGTGAGGATGGTGGGACACCGGAACAGGTTGCCTAGACAAGACGGAGATGCCCCATCCCTGGAAGTGTCTGAGGACAGCTTGCTCTGAGCAACCTGGTCTAATGAAAGGTGTCACTGCACATCATTCTATGATGATTAAGAAACAGCTTCTTCAGGATGTGACTGAAAAAGAGTATCTTGGACTACAGCTGCCTATTTAATGTGTTCTGCTCAGTTTACAAATACAACAGTGCTCCAGTATAAACAGACTACTTTAACTTTGGCATCACAGCTATTTTGTTGTTCCACAGCACAGCCAAGAAGAAAACAGCTGTTCAAATTCAGCACAGCTAAGAAGAAGATAGCTGTTCAAATTCAAGAAAGAGTTGAATCAGTAAAGCAAGGTGAGAATTAGACTTTTTTTTAGCCACTAGCAGTGACACTGGATATCCTTCTAGTTCCTGATAAGGGCAAAACTCCACACACCAAGAGAACCCACTGCATTTGTATAAGATGCACAGCTTGTGCTGCTCTTGGTCACATGGTAATCGGAATTGGTATTTATGTCTATGGCAGCTGTGTAAAAATTGTGCTCTCTAAGTGGCCTCTGCTAGCCTTGCTTATATTGCATCCATATAAAGCAATCCTAGAATCAGAAAGAAATACTGCTATGACTTTCATTGGCAGTGAACACATACAGGTAAAGAATTTGGTGTGCACACAGTTGATACTTGCATAGAAGAAATTGCAACAGAAGAAATAGCATAATCCTTTACATTTACAGTTGACATAAGTACTACTAAAGAATGACTGTGGAGATGCAGAAAATGACTTCCTTTACAGGAGCACAGTAGGCTAGTACATACCATTCTTCAGACAAATAAAAATATTCCATTTACCAGATCTGCCAGCTCACCAACAGGCCATACTATCCAATACTGGTACACAAACTAGCTCTGTACCTACCAAAAAATTATAGGGAGGATGCTAAAACAGTTCATTTTCAGCACAATACCTAAATCAGCTGATCTAAATACATACTGATTTCAAGTAGAGGGATTTGGATGTTATGACATAGTTGTCTTTGGTTATGATAGCAAAAAAACACACATAGTCCTTCACATGTAGAACATGCTCTGTCATGCTCAGAGATGTTTTAAGAAAGTGATCTATTTATTTCCAATTGTAAGTATTTTTATAATGGAAAAGGTATCTATCAAAGCTGATGCACTTTGCAAAAGGTATTTAATTCCAGTAAAATAATAAAAACATTGAAAGAAATGTTCTGAGGTCATCAAATATATAATTCTTGACATTTCCAAACCCCATAATTCAGCTATTTTTTGTTTCAAACAGGTTTGGTTTTTATAAGTCAGACTATGATTACAACTTACTTAGAAATGAAGTAAAAAGGTCAAGCATTACATAAGGTCTCAGTTGTTTGATCCTAACTCATTTTCTTCCTCCCTCTCAGTTCTGGAAACCGTTATGCATCTCTGCCTCCAAAATGATGAAAGGGATAAAAAAAAAATGTCCCTCCTTATGATGTCCTCAGTTCTGCTTCCTTAAATGTCACTGTGGGAATGCTGACCCTACACTGGTCTGTAGTCAAGGATGGCTTAAGAACCATTTTCTTCTTGGAGCAGTGGTTCTGCTTCTCTAATCCTTCCCTTCCTCCATCCAAGACAAGCTTCTGTCACACCTGCTGGACTTCCCCTAGCCTTAAGTTACCTTCGTTTTAGTTCCTTCTGCCTTGCCACATTATCCAATGCATTATAATTGCTCTCAACTTTAAGAAGAGTCAGAGCCTAGGAGTTTTCTACTTGATGGCTGGCTGGTGGGGCAACACAGAGCAGATGTTGAAGAACATGGTAGAGGACAGTGAAAACCTGCTGTCTATAAGGGACACCAAATCAAAGTAAGGCTACATTTATTGCTCTGTCTTGACCAATGACAGAGGAAATCACTTTCCCCTTGAGTTCACTCCAGAGTAACTCATCAGCTTCTTGCTTTGCTAATAGGTTTATAGATATTACATAGAGCTGAGTCAGCCATGGTCCCACTGTTAATCTTGAAGATTACTACTCATGGGTTTTGAGATTGGCAACAGAAGCTTCTCTTATGTCTCACTAATTTTCCCTTAACACATTAAACAATTAACAACCATCTAATTAGGCCCCAAACCACAGTGGATTCACAGCCATCGTTGATCAGAGCAAAGGAAATCAGATCTCTTCTTTGCTTGCTGAAGGCACATTTGACTTGTAGTGCTTGAATTTTCATAGGGTGTACGTTTCTGAGCCACATTTTATTTTTAATTAGTATCTAGTAAAGGATAAGAAAGGAATATTCTCAGCTAAGTGGTAAAAAGAACAGAGAAAGACTTTGGGAGTAGGTAAGGGAATATCCTAAATTTAGCCTTATTAGCAAGCTTTTAATTGAACTGTTCACCCTATATTCACTATTCACCTTTACTGTTTGTAGTGAAATCTTAAGGTATAAAAGCATAAAGAATTAACATGTTTCAGTTTAATTAAAGACAGCACATATTATGCTTAAGCAATCCAGAAAAAGTATGTATTTTGAGGGTCCTCTTTCTTCCCTAATCAAGGATAACTCTGCTTATTTGGTAAAAGATGGGATTCTGTATATCTGGATTTGATTCTGTTTTTCCCTGTGACATTTTAAATGAGCCTGAACTACTAACTTGAACATTATGAGCCTTAGCTTACTGCATCCATAGATCCATATGCATCCATATACCAGATAATGTCGATAATATTCCACCAACACACTACTTAGACATTAATCAGGTTATGAAGCCATAAACCACTCTTCAGATCAGGCTACAACTGAACTTCGTGAGCACTACAAATGTGTGTCCAGATTTTGTAGGAATTTTGTTTCCAACAGACTCTAGAGTCAAAATTGACACCAGCTAGTATTCAGATGAATGTAGTCCAGACTGCAAGTTCTGATATTTGGCAATAACTCATTTATCCTATATGCTATGCTGCTTTCTGCTAGTAGAGAGGGAAGCAGTACACCCAGGGGGAGAAGAAAATAGAAAACTAAACCAAAACCAGGTTAAGGCTTTACCTTCAACCCTGAAAACCTCTGTTGTAGTCAGGACGAACAAAAGCAACTAGAAACTAACTTTTTGAGCACAAAATGCCGCTTTATTATCCAATTAGCAAGCCTTTTATATTATGCTTATAATAACGTGTCTTTCTATGATTGGTGCAATGTTTCCTCTCAGCATATTTGGAAAGCAGTGATTGGTGACTTTTAAACCCGTTGTCTCTGCAAATAATACATACTGTTCTTTGTTTAGAGCTTCCTTAAAGCTGTTTGTTCAGCAAGACCATCTATGCGACTTCCCTATCTCAAGGGTACACTGTAACTCCAAGGTTGATGAATGCCAGGCTGTCTATAGACCCACAATCTCCCCCGACAAACCTCCACCTACAAACAGGTGCCCCAGTTTTAAACACTCGGACACGGTCAGAAGACTAACCACTTAACTTCTCTCATATTTCTGTTGCAAAAAAAGTGCAATAATAACACTTCTTCGAGCCTTGCATCTCTCCTATGTAGAGCTACAGTTCTACATAGGCAAATGTAAAATGAGCCTTATATGTAAATGCGAAAACGTGTGCCTCTTTACATCTGTTTAATTTACTTGCTGCTAGCTCCTAATGACTTGCTAATAGCCCGCACCTTGGAAGTCATTAGCACATTCATTAGAAAGTAAATAAACTCAGTAATCATAAACATGGACCATAACACTCAAAGGAAAAGCACAGGCTATTTCATACATTCACAAAGCATACACAGTCAAAATCCCAAACTCCCAACAGCTGCAATATATTTAATGGTTTCTCATTTGAATTAAATTAAAAAATAATACTTTTTTCTTTAAAGGTAAAAATCGGCTCCTATTCCCACCTCGTATTTCTACAACATTTTAAATTTACAGGAGGATGCTTCTGTAATAGTATCATCCATTTACAGTCAGTCATCTGACAGAAAACAAAAGCATTATATCTAAAAGGTTTTCCAATGTCGCTCTGTTTCTGAAAATAAAAGATATCTGATTTGAAAATGAAGGCTACCCACATAGCAGCCTAAACAGCAGATGCTTTTAACATATATTTACTGTAAACAGCCGTGAAGACTGATTTTTATAGCTATTTTCCCTATTTTTTCTTCACAAATGGCATACCCTCAGAACTTTTCTTCTTCAGAGGTACAAATATTTATCAGAGAAAAAAAATTCTGAGTCAGACTTGACTTAAAATTTATTATCTGCCAACAAGTTTTGGAAGGTGTTCAAGATCATGATACAGAAAGCTGTCAAATTTGAAATTAATTATTTAGTCAGAAGGAATTGGAAAGAACTGGTGGATTCAGCAAAATTAGTGAAACATTATTCACTCTCAGTGTCTGACAGAAATATGTATTAATTTTGTGGAGTATAATATTTCTGACTTTGTGAGAAGATATAGTCTCCTCGATCCTAATTAGGATTTTTTTTCATTCAAACTTTGTGGTATTGTTATGTATACTCTTCAAAACATTTTTTAAAGTGAGCACTCAAGCCCTTAGACATTCAAGACAGCCCAATTTTTTATCACAGTGAGTTATTGGTATATATCCCAAACTGGAATGAAGAATATATGACAGGACTTCTAAATCTAGGGGACTTCTTCAGTGTGGCCAAGCACTCCTTCCAGCAACTCACTTGTTCATCACTGAAATTTGCTGTCTACATAATGATCACTCCATATTTTTTATTCAGCTTATTAAAAGTCAGAATACCTCTAAACTGAAAGATACTGAGGAGGTCAATCTTGTCCAAGCAGAAATGCTTCTGGAGCTGAGTAGGAGGACTTCAGAGTCTAGAGGACTGACGTTTATGAGTTTAAGTATGTGTATTTTTAGACAGCAGCTGTGGAGAGGTTCTTAGGATTGAAATTTGGTATTTGAAGGCTAAACATTGCCTAAAGTCCTCTTTCAGAGATACATATACCTTTTAAATATCCCTAATTAAAATTTAAGGTTTTCATTTTCCACCCACGAAAGCAGAAGTACCAATGTTTCTTGCATCACTCGCACACCGTGAATAAAAATGTTAGGACTCCAAGATGATCTGAAGACTTGGACACTCTCTTAATGTGTGATAATACATAAGCAATCCTCTCTGGAGTAAACTTGATCACTCTGAACAGACAGTTTAACACTTTACAAAATATTTGAAAAAGGCTTCCAGAGTGGTGAACCCTGGAAAAATAAGATATTATTTACATTTTCTGTTGAGAAAAGCAGTGTCCTGACAAAAAAAATTCCTAAACATTTATTTAGATATTCAAGTATATATGAAATACATATGTTCTTCTATTTTCTTTGTATGTTCTGAGATTGTTTCAATACAGATTAATTGCCCTTGCATGTGAAGACTGACACCAAGAAGCATACTGCAGTAGTTCTGTAAACCACAGCAGAGAGTTTGCAGCCTTAAGCAGATACAAGTAATAAACCAGCAATGATTCCTCAATCCACTGGACTGAAAAGCCAGACAACGCAAATGAACACAGAAAACCAATATTTAGCTGACTCTAACAACACATCTATTCATATCTCCAATATGTACAGTAGTGAGATATTACGTATTAATAGAGAAAACAATATATTTGCTTTTAGATTAAGTAACAGTAAAAAAAATCTTTATTCAGCATAGATGAAAAGATTAACTTTCTCTTTCCTCTGTCTAGGCTACTTCTAGTTTTCTAACTACTTATGTCTGTAGCTTTTTAGGACTCTGTAGTACATTTGTGATTACACATCCTTTCAACTCTCCACAGGCAAATACATCTTCTTTGAGGTGCTCATTTTCATAAACACAATCATTATTGCCTTTTCCTTATGGAATACTGACCTCAAAGAGTTTTTTCATAGTTTTTGTTAATTCTCTCTTAATCATTTATAAAACTACACCAGAGTTTTAGTAATAGAATCTAATAACTACTTATGCAGCTACCAGTTTGGGGTTTTTCCCCTCACTTTAAATGTAATTGTAAAACTAAATTATATCCATTAGTTTGCTGTGAGTGACTTGACAACAGTCATAAATACTTTCAACTTGCTGGATATATAGACGTGCATTTGTCAGCTTGCACACTGCTGAGTGTATAGAGCACAGGTATGGGAATACAAGCAGCACTGTTGCTCTGTGCACAGAAATTGCTCCCAGAAAGTCCTTTGTGGTGCCTGTGCAGTTGTCATTGCAGTCCCATTGCTGATACTGGGTCCAGTATCACTATCTTCTATGTTGCGTGAGGCATTCTGCAGCACTTCGTTATCACTTTCTAATTGTTTGTGATAGCACAAGGGACACGGCACTGTATTTGTGCAAAGTCAAAGACCCACATACTCATAACTTACTGAGAACGTAGCCCTTACTGAGTGTAATTAAGGAGTCAGTGACTGCACAACCACAGGATACTCCACCTCATCCCTTGCTCTTTGGACTGGGGTACTGCATCGATTCTGCCAGTTTATTTCATAGGAGGCACGTGTGATTGTAAGTTTTCAGCAAGTTTTTCACTCCTTACACTTCCTCTGACCACATGGATCTTTTTGATCCATGGATCTCTGAGTTAGCAAATGGCGATTAAACGATTGTTTACGTGAGGTGTAACAGACACATCCCTGCTAGGATACTATACACACAGCATAAAAGGTCCAAATCTGTCAACTGAAATAAAAGCTGCTCTAATTTCACGCTGTATAACAAATGAACAGCCTAACAGTCTGACTTCCCCATCAATGTGCCATTATAAATGATAAACTAAACTGACATAGTTTAATAAAACCATGAAATAGAACTAACTACATACAGTAGAATTGTATATTAAGGTATATTTATTTATTCACTTTGAAGAAAACTTCTACCCTACAATCAGTGTTATTTCCTGATGCTATAAGAAATTCCTGCTAAATAAGTTTTTCATTTGCAGATTTGTCTGTCTATTTAAATTGTCAAGTAAAACCATCAAATTCTGACTTTCAAATGTCAATTAACTTAATCTATACTGCTAAATTGTGCTAATGAACAGTTGTACTTCGCCTAGTTTACGAGAGTGTAGCTTCAGTTTCCAGTCTGCTATTTGCAACATCTGCTAAACTCCCAATCTCCAAAATCTTCTCCCAGGAGGTAAATGTAGACCACAGTCTGAAACACAGATGATATGTCCCTTACTACAGTGGAATGACTTAACTGTAGCTCAAATCATTAGTTATTTCTGGTCTCCAGCAATGTGGAACAGGATAGCCATTGCTACAAAGCATGAAAACCAAATAAAAATATTACATTCTATTGTTTCAGTTCTGCTCAGGGTCGTTGCTTATATGCCAGCTGGACTTTTTAAACCTTATGTCATTAACTTTGAATCTTAGACCACTTGAAAAGGCTCTCTGATTTTATGGTATCAGTACAAAATAAAATATGATGATCTCATCTTCAGAAATTTAACAGATGGTTTTCTATGTTAAAACAAAGTTCAGAAATATTTCAGTAGAATGTGGAGACTGAAAATTTTCCAGACTCTTAGGTCTAAAAATCAATAGTTCAGATATGGCACTATTTTCAGGGACAGAAAAATTATTCTGGGAAGAAAAGTTAGATTTGAGCAGAAACTGAAGTACCTGATAAAATTAAATGCCAAAAGATTAAAAAAAAACCCTGAAAATGGATGGTTCCTTTCTCCTCTGTTTCCTAGATGCCATGTTTCTTTACAGTTGTACAGTGCACAGTTTGCTTCCACAGGTCACCCCCTCCTGCTACTCCACTCTGAACGGCACACTCAGTCCAAGTAGCACAGTCTCTCACATGGGCTGCATGGTACATGTGTCTGACAGGCCATGGGACTTTGTAGGCATCATCGTAAACGCTGCCTTTAATTATGACCAAACCTGGATATGGAACACAGCTATCTCAGAATCTTGCAGTGATTATTCCTTGTTGTGTTATGCTCTCTCAGACCCAGATATAGAAATATTATCCACTGTCTTATTGTCAGTCTTCCAGTTTAGCCATTTTGCTGGCCCCTCCTGCTGTTTTATCCTTGTGTTGTTGATTTCATTTGTTTTTAACTGAGAGACAAGGCAGCGAGATGAAGATTAAAGAAAACAAAATGCCTATGCTCATCAAAGTACATGTATTCCCATTACAGACTATAAATACCAACTCCTCTTCACACAGCTGTTAGAAGTGAAGGTTCACACAGTGGAGCATATCACACCAGATCATCCCCCACAGGCCTTGTAGATTAACTGTGAAGTTGATTTCTTCTGGGAAGCTGTCAGTCTTTATTTTTACTTTATCCATAAGTGATGTGTATTTTAGTTGCATGGATAAGCTTTTAACCTCTCTCAGTTCATCTGAGAACTTTCCATGTTGAAGATACAGAGAGCATCAACATGACACATTTGTAATAGTGAACTGGCAAACTGGCAATTTGCAAACAAAATGCAAACAAAGTTAAAAGTTAAAAATATTTTTACGAATAATAATAGCTTATCAAGTGGCACTGGCCTAGCATGGCCACTGTAATTGCCCATGTAAAATTTACTTCTAAAATAGCTATGGTTTGCTGTTTTCATTTATCTCGACAGAAACTATAATTCATTTAAGAAAAGGTTATCAACTTTTTTACATCAATAGTTTAAAAGAATCAGTAAATCTCTCAAAAAAGCATCTAGGATAGGATCACTATTCCTGACAGAAGAAAAATACGGCTGTTAGAGTTGAGGTAGGTGTATCTTTTTATCTGTACTATTACATATGTACAAGCTACCACCTGGCATCCAAATCTGTTTCACATTAGACAGCTTTCTGGTTCTCTTTCAGATCCTCTTTAGGCTATTCATTCTCATTTCAGGATCTAAATTCTGCTTTCTTTAAGGTCCATAATAATACTTCCCTTAATATCTCTTTGGTCAGAAATTTCACCTGAGTTGTACAATCACAGGCAACATAAAAACTGTCCAAGGAGCAGCAATTGCAGATTTCATTGAGTTAAACCTACTGAAGGCATTGAGTAATAATGTCTTACATACCAGTATGTGAAACATTAACAGTCAATGACTAAAGCAAATTTAGAGCAGGCACTCTTGATAAGTCTTTAATATAATGGATAAAATACCAAATATTAGCAAATGTTCAGGACTTGTGAAGGAAAGAAATAGATTTATATTTCTTGTTGCCAGGCTATCAGCTCTGAAATAATTCAAAGTGGTTTCCAAGATTCTTATATTTCTTTCCAAACATTTTTAAGAGCCAGCTACCAGTAACGAGTATGAAACACTAATGTGTTAATTTTAAATATATTTCCACTTGTAGTAGGGTTTTTCCAGGTCGTCAGAATATATTTAAAATCATGCTTCATTTTACGTGAGAGGAAACACTCTGAGAACAAAAAAAAATACTTTTACAAGGAAAAGGAGTGAGTGGGAGAGATGTCCTTCTCCTACTCTGGTACTCCTGAAAATGTTAGCTAGTTCTCCTTTCCCCCCTCTGGTGGAACTCAGCTGAGTCTCCAAGTGATGCTTTTCCATTCAGGTGGACTCCAATGATGCTTCCCAACACCATTGAGTTATTTCTTTTACTTCCTATCTTGCACACTCTGGTTCGGGTTAATTTGCATAAACTATTTCCATATTCCGGAAACATTTATAAAGTCATTTACATAGCTGACAACTGTATTTCAGTGAAAGATTTGAAGCATAGCTTCTGATCTCCCGCTAATTGAGGTTAGAAAGGCATTACTGATGTAAAAATAATATTGATATCCTGCAACTCGGTACAAACCTACTAATAATTCTGCTGTGGAAAGAAAATAATCTTTTCATATTCATTAAATGTCATTTAAAAGCCTCATGAGTATTCCGTGAAATAAGATCTTGACTGTTAGTGCAATACGGTCTCCCAGTAAGAGGTTTAATTTTTTTGCTGCTGGTTCACAGTGTATGTAAACACTTTCATTTGACTTCAAGTCAATACTCTCCAGAATTTTAGGGAAAATAAGCTCCTAAAAGATTGAAGGCAGAGTTGGACTATTTTAAAAGTCTCAGCTGGAATTTATTTCTATCAAAGTTCACATAGGATACTCCTGAAAACAAGTTTGGCCCAACACAGTTCAATGAAGAACTTCAAAGTTAAGATGTAACAACTTCTTTAATGAAGCTGCTAGCAAAAGTGACTCACAAAGGAACATAGTCTCGTTTTCAGCTGCCTATGGTATTCACGTCCCTTGTGCCATATGTGAGTGTCCAGCAAGAATCTTATGAGAATTCTACCAGGCAGGGACAGTTGAATATCTCATCTCCCTTAAAACATTTCATACACAGCATAAGCTCCTTGCTTTTGCACTGACCACACAGAAGGCTTTAAGTAATTTCTGCCTCTCCACATATTTTCTTCCAGCTTAAGGAGGTCTCTCTCCCTTCTTCCCCCCTACTTCTCCAGAAGAGGACTCTTGCCTAGCTAGTGGGAGGATATCTGTCTTCAGTCCCTGAATCCATTTGAACACAGGCACTAGCTAATTTCTATCAAATGTAAAATGCTTATGGCCATAATAAGATTAAATTCTCATAAGTATCCTGAAAATATCTGACTAGTAAAAAAACACCTAATAATTCACCAGTGGAGGAAGAGCTGTTTTACAGGTTCTTAAGCTTTTTAGGCTACAGAGAAAAACCAGAAGAGAAAGATTACATTGCCTTCATTGCTCACAGGAAAGCTTGGAGCTGACTACACCTAGGCATCTGTCAAGGCCTCTCCGTTGTCCCTTCCTTCCCTCTCTCTTCCTCCTTGTTTCTCTCGGGATGAGCACCAAGGCTGCTGCCTGACTTTGCCAAGAGCAGGGGCAGTGGGTACATTCATCCCAGCACCTGCTTTGCCAAGGGCACTCAAGCAGCAGCAACAGCAGGTGTGAATCTCCCAGACTGATGCTGGAGAAGTTCAGCCTGAGACAGCAGAGTAATGTGCAGCTCTTCTCTCTTCACTTCTCCACCTCTAGAAACACTTGTATCTGTGGGTGCATCAGGGTGCAGGGATCCTTCTGAATACTACTGGCTGCTTTCCTCCCCCAGGGAGTGCCCTAAGGGAGAGATGAATTTCCCCTTTTTGACAATCACTGGTTGAAGGATGCAGGGAAGGTCAGGAGAAAGCTTTGACAAAATCAATTGATAGTATACAATAGTGCAAATCTGCCTGTTCTTAGCTGTCTTTGTCTAAATTTTTAGAAGTTCTTATTATGAATCTGTTAAAGGGTGTAAGGTATCAAATATTTCTTTATAATTCCTAAGATGGACTTTTGGTCCATAAATTATGTGATTCCTAGATTAGATTCTCATTGCCAACACTGTAAGTGCACACACAAATTTTGTATTTAGTCCACAATAAAACATAACCTTGGACAGCTTTGCTTAAAAGCTCTTTGTATATAGATGTTTGGTGCTATGGGTGAACATGATTTTGCAAACTTATCTCCATATTCCATATTGTTTTCATAAAACTGGAAATTCCAATGCAGCAGCATCAGAACATATAAGCTTCTTTTATCAAGGTGTACATTATTTCTAACAAAAAGTTTTTCTACCTTATTCTGTTTTATATATTATGTTATATTAATGTATTTTTATTATATTTGTGCTCCTGTTTATTTTTCCTTCAAGTGGCTTCCTTGTTGTTAAAATGTAATGCATAAATGTAATGCTCACAGTAATGTAATAGATACTGCAGGAGTCATAAGAGTTATAAGGCATCTGGGAGAGGTATTGTGCCTTTGTATACAACTTGCAAGATGGACTATATCATCTGACTCTGTTGTAATGCAAAAAAATGATCCTTCCTCTCCCACTGACTCTGAGGGAGGAATTATGTCTCCCTATGTAATCTACATGATGGATCAGATTGTTTGATTCTACTGTAATGCAAATAGTGGTCATTCTTCTTCCACTGATTTAAATAATACTTTTCTTTCCTGAGCCCCATTTCAAGGTGTTAGAGCATATTAGTAAAAATGATTAAATAAGCCTCTTAACATCCTTGGCAAGAAATTAACATTTTAGTTACAGGGAAAAAGAGGAACAGAGATGTTACACATTTGGCTCCATTCCAGAATTTATTTTGAAAGTTTAGAATCCAGTCATCCTCCCTCCCCATCCTGCATGTCACTTTCTAGGCACACTTTCTGAGCTGACATCTGCACTCTGTGCTGCAGGACTGATGAGGAAATGCTGCCCTTTCTCCAGGCAGCAGTATGTGAGCCCATACTGAATCTCACTTCTCATGTGCCATGACGTTAAGAGGCATAAACCTAGAATTAGAGCCAGACCTGTTCACCTGGCAGGTCACCAAGATTTTCCTCTGAGACTTGACCTAGAATATTTTGTGTTCCTATGATTCATAAACACCATGAGTCAGATCCCAGAGTGACAGCTCCAGTGCCACGTGCACAAGCATGTTGAACTTGCACCCACATGATACAAGCTGGATATCTTTGACCTATATCAAATCAACTGCACACCAGCAGTGGCTCCAGTACCTCTCCTGTCTGCAGTTTGGTACAGCATATGCCAAGCAAACACCAGGCACGAGAGCCAGGTGCCTCAGACATGCCTTGTTTGTTGTCTGGTTTTGCTATTCTTTCCAGACTTCTTTCCATTACTAATTTAAGAGCTGTAGTCTCTGGAAAAAGCCTGAAGCAATTTGTACAATGAGTTTGGACAATGTTCTCAATCAGATGGTGTGAGTCTTGGAGCTGCCTTGTGCAGGGCCAGGAGCCAGATTCGATGATCCTTGTGGGACCCTTCCAGCTCAGGATATTCTATGATTAATATACAGTCAGTCACACTGTAGCTGGTCATGACTTGCCAAGATACAGAAAACTGCACTTCGTAAAACAGAATCATATGGCCAGAATCATCCCTACATTCGCTGTGGTCAGTGGTGATCTATGAAGGAGGAATGTGGTCTAATGCTTATTAATCTGACACTGTTCAGCAGGAAGACATCAGAGGAACTTCTGAAACCAGATCCATGACCATGTATCCTGTCAGGAAATAGCGATGCTGATTAGGGCACTGGGAGAATATTTAATTTAGTAATTCCTAAAGCATAACTTTTACATATATATGGAATATGCAACTTAAAAGACAGATTGAATAACAGTTTTAGTTTTTAATAAATGAGGTTATCCTAATAACCTTGTTTAAAGAAAAATCATCTTTATAAATAAAAATTCATGGATATGAAATTCAGATATCTTGTCTACATTTTCTTTTACATCAGTGGAGTATATGGACACTCAGCATTGCTGTAGTAAGCTAACACTTGCATTTTAATTTCATGAGTTTCCAACTGAAGTATAAGTAATTAGCATACAGAGTCAAGTCAGAATCATCACTCTAAATAGAGTTTACTTATGTATAGTGTCCTCTCCATCCTTCCTGAACCATTCTGGGAAGAGTTACTGTCTAGAAACCACCAACCTGACCCTTTCCCCTCATTCAGGATTTCAGGGAAGAGATTTGGATGAGAGGGTTCAGCTAAATAATTGTATTTCCTGAGTAAGAGGATTTAAAAATACTTGGCTATGTAGAACTACAGATGGCAACTAATCAAGGAGATGGTGGTCATCTGTGCAGCAGGGATATAAAATGGTGTTGTCTAGAATGGATAAACTGAATAAGGCCTCTTTAGCAAAGCGTAAAAGGGAAGAAAAAAGGTCACAAGTCAAACAGCAGGGTATGGAGTTTCATTAGGCCAAGGCCAGCACTCAGAGATAAAAAACATAAAAGCAGCCTGGCCAGCTTTGAGCAGTAAGCCAAGACCCAATACACAACAAAGCAATAGCTGGTGGACCTTGAACCAAGGAGCAACCCACCACTCGATATGGGCTAGTGGGCCTCAAGCCATCCACAACAGGATGCGGGTTTGGTGCACTTGAACTGGGGTTAAATGGGGTAAAAAACTTTTGTCTGTAGGCAGTTCTCCAGACCTTTTACCAAACATGACCCCTAAAGGAACAGAGGATTGTGGTTATTGTCCAATTATGGGCTTCCGAGTAGAGTCTGTGTCCATACAATAGATGGTTTGTTGTGGTAGCATAAATGTGTAGACTGTAATTTAATTCTAACTCGTATATTGTGTATTTTTTTGACTGTACAAGTGACAATGACTTTTCATGTTACTTTCAAGCAAAGGTTACTTCTGTTGGTTTTCTGTGGGAGATGGAATCTTTTTTCATGGTATAGCATAAAACATACCCTTAGCTTGCTTTTAGCTACATTTATAGCAAACCATGAAGAGAACATGCAACTTTTTATTCTGAAACATAATGATCCTTTCTATGCTATAATTACTTCAGTTTTCAATCCCATGCCATAAAAATTGATGTAATTTCGCTATGGACTTTATTAAAAGCTAGATAATGTGCTCAGATTTCTAGTAAGTTAAAAGAGCATTTTCTTAGAAGTGCATTAATGCATCTTTGTGAAGAACAACGTTAAGCTTTCTTTCCAGTTGCTACAATGCATCTGGCAAATAATTCAAATACAGAAATGAAATACGTGTTCTTGTGGCACAGCATAGTTCTATGCAGAAACACACAAATAAACTCTGAATGAGCCACCACAGAACAGGAAGCCACATTGGCCCTTTAGCACTGTGCACCATCCAGTATAGGTAATTAGCCTGGCTGCTGCAGTCTGTGCAACAGCCTAAGCAAACAATCTTTATTAAGGTGCTTTGGATGGGTAATTTGTTGGTAATGGTCTTTCTGGAAAACAAGGGGTTTGCAAAAGCTTTTGCAGATTTATGTTCACGCATTAGCTTCTTTAATCAGTCATCAAATAAATTGTTTTGTGCGTGATTTTTGACTCATGAGAAAACTAAAGAGAATTAAAGAAGTACACGATGGTTTGTTTTTATTTTTTTAAGTAATTCTTCAGTGGACAAGCACAAAGGTAGAACAAAGCTAGCTCCAACATCCAAGAATCTTTATTCACACTTTCACTTTTACTGGACAAAGAAACAAGGATGATGTCTGTTCCATTTGTCTTGAGAAATATGCTGTAGGAAACTGCTCTACATAGATACCGGTCTTCAAAACAGTGCTCCCCTCACTGAAAGTCATGGCCTTAAAGTCTCTGTTTTTATTGAATTCTCTACTTTGACTGGTGAAAGCCTTTCCCATGTATCTGGAAGGTCAACATAAACAGAACACAAATCATCAAATTACTATTTAATTGCATCTTATGAACCATTGGGACTGTATGCTTCATTCATCCCATACATTTATTCTACTAAAATGACAAATTACTTTGACTTCCACTTTTTGTTTTAAACATATTAGTTCTCCTCTTTAGATATTAGCGTTATTAATGCTCAGGCAGCTGCAACAGCTCTGAATTCTTATCATTCATTCAGCTGATATTATTATCCAGTCAAAGCTGACATCAGAAATGGTACCTTAATATTAGAGAAAGATATTGTGACCGGAATTATTCATAGATTACACAGCATACACTACCTGGAAGACAAAGAATCAGCAGAGGCGTTTTTTTAATAAGAATTTATAGCCTGATCCAAAGTCAATACAAAAATTCTCCATAACTTCAGTAAATTTTGATTCTAGCCCTATGTAATGAAATTTAGGAGGGAGACCAACAGTTGTGTCCATACCCTTTATTCTCTATTTTGATATAATTTAAGAGCACTGACTAGAAATTTATAACAATACAGCAGAGATTTCTCTGTGTGTTCCCTCCAGAATTAAACAGGAGGTGGAGCAGCTTATAATACTAAAAAGTAACTAAAGGAAAGAATAAGCAGAATCACAGTATTTTTGCAATAATAATAAAGTAAATAATAACTATACTTAAATTATATTGCCGATGAGCTAATATAAAGCTCAGTAGTTCTCAAACATAACTTATATAAAAGTGAGAAGAAAGATGTTTTCACTGTTAACCAATTTTAAAAGTGTTGTAAAGCTGAAAGAGACTTTCTAGATACTTTCTGCTAATGCAACTACAGATATTGTTTCTCTTTCCCCCAGCTGGTCCTTCACTGCTGACGTGTGTCTGACAAATCAAGCTTCCTGAGGTTTCCCTCAGGATAACCTCTACTATGACTGTAAAACAGAGATGATACTGAAATCAGGAACAAGAAAATAAAGTAGAATACGTTACAGCCACAACTTTATATAAATACACCCTTTATATAAATGCATACTGGAAATTTTGCTCCAAGCATATTTACTGAGTTTTAAAATCTTATTATGAGTTTACTTGATTTTTCAACTTGTAATCACACACATCTGCAAAGCTAGGAAGTCTTTGTAGATACAAAGTGTTAATAATCCTTTGAACCTGTGTATGGAAAGGCCTAGGATGACTAGGCAGGGATGAATATGATTATATATGTTCAAGGAAGCTCTGATTCCCAGCAACATGGTTTTACCAAAGACAACAGGAGCCAGGTAAATATTTTCTTGGTTACCTTCTGAAAATAATAAAAGGCTACTTTGGCAGATATTTGGTAACAGTTTTATTAACAGAACAATATAAAAAAAAAAAAGAAGTAGTTGGAATCCACAACGAGACGAGATGACTCCAAAACTTATCCCAGGAAGAAGTTGTCATCTATGATGGAAGTGCATTAAGACCAGAAACAGCTATGGTTCTCTTTGACAGTTTTGAATCATCATGATGGATGAAACTGGCAGTTCTGTCAGTACTTGCAGTGATGACACGTGGTGTCATCATTAAAGAACTTGAAAGACGATTGCACACAGTATTCCATGGTGACTGGCATGATCAATTCTTTGCTTGACAGTCTGGGTGCCAACGAGCAGTGGCTGGGATCAGCCTCCTTCAGCCAAGTCTTACAGAAGGTGTGGTTTTACACAGCATCTGGTTTTCTTGATGGCACTGTTTGGAGAATACAACCAGGAAGAACAACACTGATGACATCCTAAGCCCACTATTGGTTTTGTCAGCTTACGAATATGGGAGCAAATTTCTGAGTGATCTGAGTTTGTTGGAATAGGAGCATTTTGAGTGCTCTCATTTGCTAAATAACATTAGAACAAAACAGGGTGTTAAGTGACAAGGAGATTGATGAAAGATGCTGACATCACTCCTTTTTGAAGATACTGAATTCTAATTAAAAATAGTGTATTACCTAGCTCTGCTTCTGTGTGGTTAATGTTTTAGTTTTATTTAGAAATGTCTTGTCAACTGTTACTTAATTGCACAATGGATCAAGATTTAATTAGCAAGTGGGTTTTTTAATAATTAAAGCTTACCGCTTAACAAAACAGTGATTGAAATATTTTATCCTAACATAATATCATGCAATATCAGCTTTTCAACTTGCTAATGATGCCTGTGACTAGATAGGCTGTTTTCATAATCTATAATTGTTGAAAGTAGCAAGTTAATAATGAAGACTGAAAACCTGTTTAGCAAACATGTAAGAATACTGACGTTCTGGTTACTTATTTAATAATTTGATGAAAATCATGTCATTATTATTATTATTGTCTTAATAAGATTCATGGGCTTTCAGATATGTATTGGAAGACTGATTAAACAGCACCTTTTCAGACAGCTTCCCTGTTTGTTTTTTTTTTCCTTTTTATTCCTTTTGTAATGGAGTCATGGAGTAAGCTGCTAATAAAACATATGGCCTGTTTGCTATGTAAATGTACTCATCTAGTTTAATTCGAGACAGTAAAGAGAACCAAAAAATGGTAGCAGTGGTAGGAGAGTTGGTAGGACATATGGAACACCCCTTTTTATAATAGACACCTTTTTTTTTTTTTTTAAACAAGGAGTAATTGTTCATTAATAGTTTGGGGAAACGAGACTGACATACAAATTGCCTCAGCACGGTGTCTGAAAATGACACACCTATAATAGGCTGCTATTAAAAGATTATAAGAGCATCAACAGGCCAGGTAAGCTGCAGGCTGCATACATCTTTGTTTATTTTTTTAACATGCTTTTTCTTCCTGTATGTTGTCACTGTTAAACAAAACATTGATGAGTCAGTCATCTTAAACCACTTGCTGACTACTCATTTAGGGTTCCTGGCAGGAAGAACCGAAGACACTGTGGAACAGCTGCAGCCACACTGGCTAACTGACTGTGCACAGCTGGTTCACAAAGCTGGGGAGCTCAGGGCATAGCCTCCGTGTGGGGGGCTGCAGGGAACAGGCCAGAAAGCCAACAGAAGTACAGTAAATCACCTCAACAGCAAAACTGTACTCATCTCACAGGCTCATACTGTGAAATTATTAATATGAATACAAACCAATCAATGGAAATAAAACATGAACATAGTCAATATTAATCACAGAATTACAAAATCATAGAATATGCTGAGTTGGAGGGGACCCCCAAGGATCATCAAGTCCAGCCCTTAGCCCTGCACAGGACCATCCCCAAGAGTCACACCACGTGCCTGAGAGTATCATCCAAAGTCTGTCAGGCTTCGTGCTGTGACCATTTCCCTGGGGAAACTGTGTGCTGGACATTTTGACCAGAGGGATACTGTGAGAAACAGTATTGAAAGCTTTTCAGAAATCCCAAAAGATTCCACCAACTGGCTTCCCTTGATCAGCTAGGTGCGTTACCTTGCCTTAAAAGGAAATCAAGCTTGATAAGCAGGACTTTTCTCAAATGAAGCTGTGCTGGCTGTGACTGATGACTGCGTTGTTGTTCAGGTGTTTTTCAATACTTCCCAGAATAATATTCTCCATAACTTTATCAGGCACTGAAGTGAGAACGACAGACCTGTAGTTTCCAGAGTCCTGCTTCTTGACTTTCTTGAAAATTTGGATACAAGACCCAGTTATCTCTATGCCTAGATGGAATCATGATTTCATTATTGTAGTACTAGGAGATCTTAAAAATTAACATTCCTATAAGATACTTTTAGTGTATGAAATAAACATAAATTCAATATGATTAAAATGGATTTGAAACATTAATCATGTCAGTATAACTTCCATGCTTTGCTCTCAGAAGCTGTAAAATTCAATGTGCTATTTATAAATTGCATATTGACTCAAGATGTTATTTCACAACATCATAGGGAGATCATTTATCTAAACACTCTGAGTTGTGAACACCTTACATGTGGCTAATTGGGATTTTATTTTACAGAAAATCAAAGTAAAAATGAAAAATAAGCCTCTTAATGATGAATTATAACTGCAGTTTTAGTGGGGAGATGTACATTTTACCTTGTTATGTATAAATCCATATTTACTGAAAAATGGAAGATGAGTCATGTGGAAAAAAAAGAAGGGTGACATAGAATATGCAAATACTGTAAAGACAAATCTTTTCATATAGCAGTGCCACCAAATGCAATAATTTTTTGGATGGTGTATGAAGACAAAAATGTAAATAAAATTATACCTAACAATGAGAGACTCAGACTATCTGTTACTAAAAGACATTTTCCTACTGCCTCCTTGAGCCTCAGTTTTACTCTCTGGTTGTTTACTTATTACATAGACTGTCACACTAGTCCTTCTTCAAAAGTTGTGATGTAAGGATATGTCTCCTAACAGAGCTCTGCTTCAAATCTGAAGCACTCAGGAGGGAGGTTTTCTCAGAATCCGTTCATTTTCTGTAGATTTTGCAACATCTGAATTTTGCTGTTCTAAGCATATAATCCTTTAAGAGACCTCTTTGCCCTTTGGTAAGGTGAGAAATGGACCCATCTGTGAACTTCAGATGAATTTAGAGCAAAGAGCGTCTTTAATCTGTTGATAGCACTTTCCCGTTCTTTGAAACAACTGCTGCATTTCCCTGAACTGATGCAAATCAAGTCTCAGGTTATCAATGAGAGCAGCTTGCAAACTCCTGTAAGAATTGCTGAGTTCAAGACAAAATCCCATGGAGATTAGCTTCACACTGGGCACTGGAGGTGGCAGCTCTGCAGCTCATTTCTTCTCTTTGGCCTTCTCTTCTGTTTTGGATGTGTAACTAATGCCATAGTTGCAATTTTGGATAAACTGCCTAAATTATCAAATACTAAAAAGACTGGAGGGCCATTTTCTACATTAACTAAATTTTCTCTTTGTAATATTGTTTGAGACGTAGGCATCCAGATGTGGCTGAGAAGTAACTCACGAGTAGCTTCTCAACATCTGTCCAAAAGTTGGGTAGACTAATGCTTCAATTGCACTTTGACAAGTGGAGAGAAAAGAAATGCTGCATTTATTTATGGTTTTGTGCACTGCAAAAAAGATACATGGGGTATCCTACAGCAACTGCACAGGATGATAGCAGGAGGCCATAGGCCTTCTTATTGACCAGAATTACTGTATTCTTCCTTCTACAACTCTACTGCCTAGATGAATACTCCTGGTATGCTGCAAGCTCATTGAAGTAGGAGCTTTGGTCTGTATTTATATATGTTGTACAAATACAAGTGCATCTTGGTCCAATACTGAGTGTCCCAGTTCCTACCACAATACAAAAATGAAAGCAATTAATGATATGGCAACATGCTGTAACTGAAAAAGCCAGTGCAGCTTCTTTAAACCAGTGGACACCACAGCTGAAATAGGAAACTCTGAATGGGCTCTGTGATGTTGTTTGTTTTCACTGATTAATCTTTCTGATTAATATATATAATACTGATTAATCCTTCTGGTATCACCCTGGGAAATAAATTCACTGCCATACGGAGTAAGTCACATCTTTAGTGAAAGCAGGTGAAACACATTTATCCTAAAGCAGTTCAAGGAGCTAAAGAATGAAGAGGAAATTATCTTTGCAAGTGAGATTTAAATCATTCAGACAACTGAAGATACAATAATAATAAAATCTTCAGCTTTCCAGTCCGAGTTGATGTATGCTGCTGCAGCAGCATGGTCGTTACTTCTAAATACACTGGGAGGGGGTGGGGAGGGTCAGGGGAAGAAGGTGGGCGAGCTCCACGGAACACTGAGCGTTGACGTTTTTGCCTGTCGCGGCCCTGGGCGCGGGACTACAGCCCCCAGCAGCCCCCGCGCGGCCCGGCGGCCCGTTGGCGCACCCAGCGTGCCGCGCGCGGGGCGCTGTCGTGGCGCTGGCGGGTGAATGAGGCGCGGCCGTTCCGCCGAGCCCCGCTGCGGCCCCGCGGACGTCCCGGCCGCCTCCTCCTCCTCCTCCTCCTCCTCATCCTCCTCCTCTTCGGCTGCCCCCTTTTCCTCCTCCCGTGGCAGGCTCCGGGCAGAGCCATGAGGCGCGCGGGGCTGGGTAAGCGCGGCGGCGGGGCCGGGCCGGGCCGGGCCGCCTCACGGGCAGGGCCCGGCCCCGGGCAGGGTCTGGGGCAGAGTGGGCGTGACAGGGACTGTGCCGGTGGGCGCAGGTCTACAGCAGAGCTCGGAAGCTTTTGGGGGGAAACGCCGTCACCCCTGTGTTTGCCTCTTCCTAGCCCAGCTGGATTTACGGAGCAGCGCTGGGATTTGTATTTATCATAGAATCATAGAATGATTTGGTCTGGAAGGGACCTTAAAGATCATCTAGTTCCAGTCCCCTTGCCATGGGCAGGGACACCTTCAACTAGACGGGCTGCTCAGAGCCTCGTCCAACCTGGCCTTGAACACCTCCAGCGATGGGGCATACACAACTTCTTCCCTGGGTTACCTGTATTCCCTGGGCAATTCCAGTGCTGCACCACCCTCACAGTAAAGAATTTTTTCCTAATATCCAGTCTAAACTTACTGTCTTTCAATTTGAACCCATTCCTCCTTGTCCTGTCACTGCGTGCTCTTGTAAACAGTCTTGGCTCATTTAGCTGTGCTGATGATGTGTAGTTGTTCCAGCGTGGTGTTAATTTGAGCCATGTTCCCATGGATGGACAGATTTGTCACTCTTAGTCAAGTCCTTTCCATTTTGGAGTTGTTTTTTTTTATTTTAGTACTTCTGTATATTTTCCTGTTATGTCTGGGGGGGGGAAAAAACCAGCCCCCCAACTATTATAAATTTGTTACAAATATAACCTGGTGCAAATGCAGAAATCTTTGCAGAGTTCCTGCTGGGTGTTTTGAGCAGCTTGGGCCTCATTTTTCAACCAGCAGTCATGTTGATGACTGTAAGGAAACTTTGAACTCCCACGTCATGTTCTACAACCATGTGGGTGCTGTGACTGTGTCGTAAAGCTTAAGGGATGTTTATGCCTCAGAAGTTTATGATTGAGTTCTGGTGCTTCTTCCTAGAAAGTATTTAGGGGTGGTAAATGCCACGTGGCTAAACCAAGTGTGTCTTAACACCACCTTACATTTACTTCTACATTTTAGATTGGCGTCATGCAATGGTATTTTCATGAGATAAAACAAGTCTTGGGAACACTTCTTGGTAGTGCAAGAGAGGTGTTGGGATATTTATCATAAAAAGGTGGGCATTTGATAGTGCTTAGATCTTCATTCCTTCGCTTTGTCACACTGACAGCTTGCTGTTGTGTATGAACTGAGAGGGGTTGGACTGGAGGCCACTCAGTGCAGTGTGCTGTTTCTGAAGAGGTGATGGATGTTCATGCAAGGAGTGCTGAAGAAAGAGCTTGCCTTCTCTTAGGCTGACTCTGGCAAACAGTGCCTTAAGGATCATGCTGAAACTGCTTTTTGAAGAAGTCTGCTGAAAGGTGAAGCAGAAGACTTAAATGTCTGTTATCAGCTGCAGTAAAATTTTCTGCTTTACCTTGATATTTCAGCTGTCAGTTCAGAACTATTTTTTATTTAATAGGCTGGAAATAGAAGCTGGGCACCAGCACTTAGGCTGTTGTCACCATCTACCTGGAACCTCTGTTTTTAGCCTTCAGTTACGTTATGGTCATGTCCCTATTACATGTCAATGAGCAGTGTTGTGGGACTGTCCACAGAACTGCCATGCTGGAGTTTCTGTCCTTCCCATAAACAGCTGTAGCCAAGCATCTTCACTGTGCTTCCTATGACATTGAAAGAGGCACTCATGCCTGTTGAAAAGCTTTGGGGCAGTTGTTCATATCTGCATTGTCACAGTGTTTTGGCATGAAGCTGTGTGGTGTATTAACTTACAGACACACTCAAAATTGTGTGTCATGAAATGCTGTAGTTAGATGCACTCGTAAAACAGACACAGTGAGAACAACCCTAACTCTCTAAATGATAGAATTTTAGTCAAGTTTCTGTATTAGGCATTGGCACTTCTGATTCAAGTGGGGGAAAAAAGGCTTCTTGACTTGCTGTGGTGAAATGAAAGCATGTATTTCGTCGCAGTTGACAACTCCCTCACGAGAAGAGGAGGGGATGGCACTTATCTATTCTCTCTGATGACCAGTGACAGGACTGAGGGAATGGCCTAAAGCTGTGTTTATAGGAGGTTTAGGTTGGATATTAGGAAAAGATTTTTCACCCAGAGGGCGACTGGGTACCGGAACAGGCTCCCCAGGGAAGTGATCACAGCGCCAAGCCTCACAGAGTTCTAGAAGCGTGACAGGCACATGATGTGATTCTTGAGGTTTTCCTGCACAGGCCCAGGAGCTGGACTTTGATGATCCTTGTGTGTCCCTTCCAGTTGAGAATATTCTGTCATTCTGTGATCCAATCTTGTTGAGGATCTGTCATTAGCTTAACTTGTAGACCAATAATTTACAAGTACAAATTTAGAAGTTGTCATTACTTAGATTTAAGGAATGGCTTCATGGGTTCATAAAATGATATCTATTGTCAAAATAGCATTGTAATTCTCTGTTTTAAAATATTAATATTATGTATGGTAAGCACACAATGAAATTATTTGAAATGGAGTTCTCTCTGTGAATGGGGTTGTTGTCTCTCTTCTCTCCCTTTTTCCTCAAAAAGTAAAAAACCTACACAAACACAAAAATCTTTACACTGTATTTAAAATGCAATCAAAGGCATGCAATTTTAGTATGCCATTCTGGCTAGCCATGTAAGTATATATTAATGTTATAACTGCATTGTTAGTTGCATTAATCTAGTGGGATCTTTGTCATAAAGCTTATAGTAGTTCTTTTCTGTTTGCCTTTCTAAGTCTTGATCTCTCTTAATTGTTTTCAAATCTTAGATTTGAGGTCTAAGACTGATTTTTGTCTCGACTGGATGTGACTTTAATTCTCCAGTGCCCATGCTGCTGTCCAACTGCTGTCTGTAGGAAATCTTTATTAGAGGTTGGAGAAAGTGAATGTGTGAAGCTGAGCAGCTTTCATTCCTTTCTGCCCTGCATACTCTGCTGTCTCAGTTTTCTGGATGACAGTCTTGAATCTCCATCACCCAAAATGCCCAGGGTGGAGTGGGAACAGAACTGCAGAATGGTGACTGAAACAGAAATGCTCTGCTCAGAGGCCTGGCTTCTGCTCTCAGGTCTTGTTTGTAGAGAAACTCGTGTAAGGATCAGAGTACAGTTTTTCCCTTTAAGTGTGTGATCAAGTGATATTTGTCTTTGTTAGAGAATGGTCTCAGCTCTCCTATTTTCAGTTTGGTTTCCCACATGTAGTGGCCTCAATGCTTCCTTCACATCTCCATGTGGGTAGATTTCCATAGAACTCATCTGAATACACCATCAGGGGAAAAATTTGATAGTACTAAATTACAACCATTCCTCAGTTTTTCTTCTTTTATTTGCATATTGAAAGGTAATTTTCACACTTGGAAAAGGTAGCTTACACATTTGAGTCTCTGTCTCAGGAATATGCATATCACTTGTTCCACTGGTGTTTTTTGTCTGTAACCACTGACTGTTGTGTTTACAGGTGAGGGAGCACCTGCAGGTAACTATGGCTATACCAGCAGTGGATACAGTGTTTATGAAGAAGAGAATGACAGGTTAACAGAAAGTCTGCGTACCAAAGTCAGCGCCATTAAATCGGTATGTATTTAATTACAGTGGTATTGTCACATTTATTGAATTAAATGATATGAATCAGTGAAGCAGTAGACTTAGTTTAAAACATAAATTTAATACTGTGGTGAGTTAACCCTGGCTGGATGCCAGGCGCCCAGCAAAGCTGCTCTGTCACTCCTCAGGTGAATGGAGAGGAAAAAATATGACAAAAGGCTCATGTGTTAAGATAAGGGTAGGGAGAGATCACTCATCAGTTACCTTCATGGGCAAAACAGACTCGCCTTGGGGAAATTAATTTAATTTATTGACAGTCAAATCAGTAGGGTCATGAGAAATAAAACCAAATCTTAAAATGCCTTCCCCCTACGCCTCCCTTCTTCCTGGCCTCAACTTCCTCCCCCTCAGCAATGCAGGGGGACAGGAAATAAGAGTTGCAGTCAGTTCATCACACATTGTCTCTGCCACTCCTTCCTGCTTGCACTCTTGCCCTGCTCCAGCATGGGGTCCTCCCATGGGAGATAGTCCTCCATGAATTTCTCTAACATGGGTCCTTTCCATGGGCCACAGTTCTGCACTAACTGTTCCAGTGTGGGTCCTTCACAAATTGCTCCAATGTGGGTCCCTTCCATGGGATGCAGTCCCACAGGAACAGGCTGCTCCTGGGTGAGTCCCTCACGGAGTCACAATTCCTGACAGCACACCTGTTCCAGTGTGGGCTCCTCTCTCCTTGGAATCACAGGTCCTGCCAGGAGCCTGCTCCAGTGTAGCCTTCCTATAGGATCACGGCCTCCTTTGGGCATCCACCTGCTCTGGCATGGGTTCCTCCATGGGCTGCAGGTGGATCTCTGCTGCACTGTGGACCTCCTTGGGCTGCAAGTGGACAGCCTTTTCTCACCCTGATCTGCACCATGGTCTTCAGGGGAATCTGCTCTGGTGCCTGGAGCACCTTGTTACAAAGGCAAGGGAAGGGGAAGGGGAGAGATTCTCGGCTGCAGTAACCAGTTCTCTCCCCCCTTCCTCTCCCTTGATTTTCCAAAATTTGTCCCCAACTTTTATAGTGTTCAAAGGAGGTTGTACATGGCTTCTTGGCACGTAGCGCTATTCAGGTGGTCGAAGAGATATGATAACCATAGACAATGGCAGGATCTTTTGGCAGGAAAAGTCCTGTGGGAAGTTCTGGTGAGAACTTCTGGCAGAAAGCTGACAGAGAGTTTTTGGTAGGAAGTTTTTGACATGCAGAAACAATGGAGAAACATAACTTTTGGTATTTCTGTATTATCTGTGTGTTACACACCTCCTCCTGCTGCTTCTTCTCTGGCCTTGGTGTCTGCAGTGATCTTTCTCCTACATGTTCTCACTCCTCTCTGTGCAATTGCTCTTGCGCAGGTTTTTCGCCCTTCTTAACTATGTTATCCCAGAGGTGCTACCACCTGTTTCTGATGGGCACTGCCCTGACCAGTCATAAGTCTGTCTCGGAGCCAGCTGGCATTGGCCCTGTTGGACATTGGGGAAGCTTCTCGCAGCTTCTCATGGAAGCCACCCCTGTAGCCCCACCGTCAGTACCAAAACTTTTCAAAAGTTTCCAAACCCAATACAAATACAAGAAATAATTATTGTCAGCCAAAAGGCACAATCCAATTATTGTAAAACTGATTTGTAAAACTAATTTTTTCTTTAATTAGTTTTTTAAGCTAGAGATGTCCTATTTTGTCTACCTTGAGCACTCCTGTGGTGTAACTTACGGCTTACTGTGCTACAGAATGAATTACTATCCCTGCAGAAACTAAAATCTTTGAGTTTAGGTCAGTAACCCTGTTTCATTTGAGAAAATGGACTACTACATTTTGGTCTTACTGCTATAGCTCACCAGTTTCTGCTGTATCTGCTTATAAATCTGTAATGTGAAAACTGCTCTTAGAAACAGCATGCCAATATCCTCTGAAGAAGTTGTTGTGATGATTCTGATTCCTTCTAGAGACTGAGGACTTCTTTCAAACAAGTCTGACTGAAAGACAGCTCTGTGATTAAAATTGTTTCAGTTTTTTGTTCTTAAAAACTTCAGATTTTGTCAAATACATTCTTAGCAGTAGGTGCTGTTTCTATATATAGAGTACAAATAAAATTAATTCTTTCCATTGAAATTCTGAACTCATTCAAAGTCCTATTGCTAATACTGCTGCTTAAATGTAATTTGTTTAGTCTCAACTAGAAGCTAAAACAGGTTTAGAATACGAATTTAGAATAAGTTTTAGGGGGTAAAAAGAAAAGCTTTGACCTTTGTTAGCAAATTTTATTTCTTGTCTCCTTCTTGGTATGTTACATTTCAAAGTCAATGTATGTGGAGAAAGCAGTTGGTAGTGCCCCAAGGAGCAGCACGTGTGCTCTTTCTGCAGTTGCGTCTTTTAGTGCAACATCATAATCTTGGCATATGGAGTAACCTTCAGATACTCTTCCCAGAAGCCTCATGTAAAATCAGTTTCACTCTTGCTTTACTATAGATTGCACTGAAATGCAGCAGTAAGAAATAATGAGGTTCAGGTTGACACATAAAACCAAACGTGTTTAGTCTAATCCAAAGAATGGGGGCCGAGAGCACATTTCCCTCCATTCTAGGAGTTGAGCTGGTTTTTCAAGGCCAGTGTTCCGGTAAGACCTGTGGCAGAGGAAAAGTTGCTAAGAATTAAAGTCAGTGTCAGTTCTCCCCTATTTGACTCTGGAGCTGCTTTTAAGCCAAGGCTCTCCTGGCTGGCTCCCGCCTTTGAGATGTTGCAGCTCCATCTGTGCCTGGTCTCATATCTCCCTGATTCCAGCCCTAACCCAGCTTCACTTTGTGGCTTGACCTTGGACCTGTCTGGGGCTGCTCGCCAGGCTGTTGCTGGCCCTGGTCACTATCTCAGAAATGATTCTCCCTGGCCTATGCAGCTTTCCTCCTGGTCCTGTGGCAACCTTGCTGTTCTGTGACACAAAGCAGGGAAGGGCTAAACAAGTTCACTAAAGAAAATCCCATTTATAGCATGACAGGAATTTCTCAAAAGAGATGCTTTAGCATCTTTAGCATCAGCTCCAGCGACACTGAGTCAAACAAGTGCTCATGGTCCTTTGTGCTGTGTGCCAGTCGTTTTAACGCTTGTTCCAGAAAATGGGTAAGACTTCACTAGACTTGAATTTTTGAAAGTCCATGCAACAGTTCTAATAAGACATTATCTGGAAGAGGACCATTGAGCACCTTCTGTGACTCTTTAGACTCATCTGATGAAAAATCTTTTCTTAAGGGTTATTGACAGAATACTGGGCATGTTATTTTGTCTTTTGAAAATATCAGGTACTGTTTTCACGTTTTTCCTGGGGAAATGTTAGTCATGTTATGTATTTTAGACTGGGTTCTCTAATTTATGTATAACTAATTACTCATGCTTAATACTTTTTGGTGTTTTTAACAGCTTTCCATTGAAATTGGAACAGAAGTTAAAAACCAAAACAAAATGTTATCAGAAATGGTAAGTATGTAGTAACTAAATTTCTTTAAATAAAGGGCAGGATTAAGAAGTTAGTAATCTAAAGCATCCTGTCTTTTAGTGTGAACATTTTTATTAAAATGTTGACAGCTTATTATTGACTGTTACATGTGACTGATTCGGTAACAGTATTTCTGTTCAAAAAGATACAATGTGCAAAAACATTACTTTCAAGGCACAACCAAGGCCTTTTTACTTCAATTAGAAAATGTATAGTACTATTAAAGAGGCAGTTTTATATTTAATTGTATTCAAGAATAGAGAAGGAAGCAAAAAAAGAAGGAAGTCAGAAATGCCTTTTTTTCTTACACTTTGTTTTGGCTTGGGGGAAAACCAGCACTAGATAAATGACTTAAAGTTTTTCATGGTTAATTTTTGCCTCTAAAATAATTTTAGTTTTGGAAATTTTGAAAAAACAAGGAAAAGTGTACTTAGTGAGCTTTAAGGGTGTTTCTTTTCTCAGAGTAACATGTTTTCTGTTGTTTTGTTTGCTTGTTGTTGTTTTTTTTTTAAATGTAGGAGAATGATTTCGACTCAACAGGTGGACTTTTAGGTGCAACTATGGGCAGACTGAGAACACTCTCCAGAGGAAGCCAAACAAAGCTATTATGTTATATGATGCTCTTTTCACTGTTTGTTTTTTTTGTAATATACTGGATTATTAAACTGAGGTGATGCACGGTACCTCTGGTTTACATTGTGTAATTTCAACTACAGTCTTAATTAATGAAGACATTGATCTAAAGTGGCATATGCTTTATATGTTGATAAAAAATGGTGAAATTGTTGTACATTGCATTAACTATTAATGCGATGTTATATGTAGTTTTCTTAATATGTCAGAATTTTTCCCATCATCCCCTGTTTTGGGGGGATTATTTGTAAATATGCAGAAAGTGCTGGCATAGCATAATAGGTTGCTTTTTTTAAGGGAAAATAGTTTTTAGAATTTATTTAAAAAATACAGAAAACAAGGGTTTTTCGAATATGAAGTAATTGCAGAATTACAAGGCTTTCTCTTTCATTCTGCTTTTCATTCTGCACCATGCTCTAAATTAGAGCTCCAGTTTCAGGCATGTAGTAATTTCTAGATCGCAAAAGCACGAAGAATACTTGGATCTTTCTAAATTGGTTTCGTCTGTGGATTTTTAAAAGGTTGGCCTGAAGCTAACAAATGGTACCACCAAAAATTACTTTTGTGGATAGATCTGGTAGTGTTTAAGTAGCTTAAACTGTGTGCTTAAACTGTGTATTTTGGGGAGAAATTACTTAAAACTGGATTTTTATTTTTTAATTCAAATGTGACCAATCATCTTACACATCTTCTCTTTTAAGCAAATGCCTTTGATCATTTGGATCCATCAGTATGGACACAGTACAGATGTTTTCTTTATATTTAAAGTATCAGAACTTAATGATTCCATTGAATCACAAACTTTTATCATTAGTATGTTTACTTTTCAATTTGTGATGAACCCTAGATCTACACTGCATGATGCCTGAAATACAAGGGCAGATATTTTGAATTTTACATTAAAGTAAATTATGATGCACCTGTTGGAGGTGCAGTCATAGTAGGGTTTTTTATTTTGAAGACTTAGCTTTGGCTCACCAAATAGTTTCTAATCATTGAAGCTATTATATTGCTGAGTTTAATGTACAAAAAAATTAAGTTTCCTAGATATTGAAATTGTATCTACAATTTTTGAAAGACTTTTCTAGAAATACTGTATAATGTGCTGCCATTAATAACTAATTATGGAGTGATAAATAAAGTGTCTTGTAGTATTATTCTAGCTAGTGTTGTTCATATACATTCTTCTCTGTTGTAGAATACCAGTGTATTTTTTGGAAATGGTGCTGCATTTAAGGGGCATTTTTTTTTAATTTTTTTTTTAGTCCATAATACAGGCTGTCTCTTCTGGCTTAAATGACTAGTTTAGGAAGAGTTTAAGTAATTACGCACAATTTTCATATTAACACATTTAATTTAATTTTTCTTTAATAAGTACACACAATAGGTGGTACCTTGCTGGTGAAATTCAAACTTCCAAAATCTTCAGATACAATTTAACAGTTGTTCGTAGAATTCTGCAAATAAAAATCAACCACTGCTCCCATCACCAAACATCCATGACAGATTTGATGTGAACTTGGTAAAGATGACGCAGTTCATTGTCATGATTGCTTGCTAAAAGTGAAAGATAGGGAAGGTACCTGTAATTGAGAGCAAAGGCACTGTTCTAGTATTTGGAGATGACAGAGAATCATTTATGCCTTAATTATGGGTCTTGAAAGCAAAGCTACTAGATTAAACTACTAATGAAATAATAGCTGTATCCATATAGAAGTTCTGTTTCTTAATTGGCGGCTTAGATGCTCTAAAATGTAGATATAGCTCGATTAAAGAACACATTTTTTCTGTGTGCTTAGCAAGGATCATTGAAAAACTTCAGTAATCTACAGAAAAAATGGAAAAATATCTTGCAGGAGGTACATTCTCTCAGACTGCTCTATATCAACAGAATTTTGACATTGGTGAACACATAGAATAGTAACGCTGAAAGACCTGGATGTGCATTTTGATGGCAAAATTACTGGTTTTTTCTACTCCAAATGTACTGGCTGTTTGTTACCTTCAGTGTGCGGTACAAGCCACGCTCTTGCTGTCTTAATTTTCCAGAAAGAGTGGAGTTGTATCACTTGCTTGGAAGTATTTCCATGTATTTGCATATGATGGAAAGCATGGTTTCATCTGTCCCAGCTCCTATTGACATCAATCTCAAGTCTCTGTAGAAATATAAGGAGTAGATTTAAACCTGTGCATGCTATTCTGATGGTTTTCTGCTGGGAAACCTGATGAGATTACCTACATGTGTCATACTAATGCCAGATGCCTGCAGAACACCTCATCCATTGCCTCCTCCTGGGGAGGGTGGTCTGTGATACTTCCCCCAATATCCCTGCTGGTCCCCTCCCAAAGCAGTAGGTGCCTAAGCCTGCAGTTGAACTTGAGGGGAGGGAATTTTTCCAGGGCCAGCAGCAAAAAGTGTTGCAGCCCTTAACTTTGATGAACTCTGTGGGAAATAAAGAGGTAATCAGTACAGGAGGTTCTGGAGAATTGTACAGAGAGGGTACAATTTTCATTCAGGTTTTTTGACCTGTTCTCCCTAATGGCTATGTGAGATCTGGCAGAACACATATTACTATTATATAGCAGTATAGTTAGTGTTGTACAGTATTCTAGTATAGTTTTATATAGTCTTATAAAGCTGCTGTGCTTTAAATAGGAAGGCTGCTCCAAGAATACTTTCAATTTGATATTTCTAATCACAGTCATTTAAAACCTGCCACTAACATGACTGAGTCATCCGTAAAAGAATTGCCCAAGTTTCCTGTGCTAGCCAGATTGCAAAATACTGCAACATCAAGCAATTTTACTCACAAATTTCTTTTCTCCTTTGGGGAGAATTAAAACCCACCATCATCAACAAAAAAACTAACAAAGCAGTTCTAAACTACCTCTGCTTAGTAACCTGAAGATTCCCCACCTTCCTACAGGCCTTGTTGAAGGCTGGAACAGTGGTAGGTTATTTGTTCTTAGTGCTGCAGTGTTGTCTGCTTTGTCAAGCTCCAGAAAGCCCCTGCCCATGCTCAGCATTTTGCATCTTCACTGTAGCACTAGCAAGTAACTAATCCTCAGAACTCCACTGTGATGCCAATAGAAGTTCTCCATTTGCAGCAGGAGTCCTGGACATGTGGCTTGTTTATATGATATTAGAAATAGGCACTGGTAAGATCTGGTTTTAGTGGTGTTTGTGACTGACAAGTCAGGTTATTATGTATAAAGACACTTTTTAAAAAAACAAAACACCTTTCACATGTTTTGTGTATGTGTGTGTCTTTACAAATTTGCTAGTAATGATGGTTTTGTCTCTAAGAGTGAGATAAGGAGTATTTCTTATAGAATCTACAGAGAGGTGACTAATGGTGATCTCTCTCTCCTGGGAAGACAGAGTGGAAGGTTTCGCCTAATTTAACCAGATCAAGATGACAAAAGACTCAAGTGATTTTAATCTAGCAACCCTCTTCTGGGAAAGAGACTTGCTTTCAGAATAAGAAAACAAAACCCTGGGACCAACTATTCTGCCAGAAACTGCAAGGAAACTGGGAAAGAGGACATAGTAAAGTAAGCTTTTGTATCGGCTGTTTATTGTATGCTTTTGGTTTGATAGTTTATGTTATATCAATAATGCATTATTAATATGGCACATAAATATTTTAATACTTATAAATATTAGAACTTAATTGCTTTACTTAAGCTACCTCTAGAATCTTTTCATCTGGCACAGTGACACTTTACTTTCTGATTTCTCCATCACTTTGTTACTGCTCCAAGACAGAGCAGCAAGTCCTGCGCTGCTGCAGCCTCACTGAGGTGAGCACCAACCTGTGGTGGCTTCACTCTGACCAAGGACATTCAGGAACCAGCCAACACACCATGCAGTTTTGTGAAAGTGTCATTCTGAGGGACCTAACCTCTAGCTGCTTATTGAATGCTGAGAGAGTGGGAGTTAGCCTGAGGAAAGAGAGAAATCCAACTATTGTGTTCTATCCCTCTAAATCACTCTCTGCAAAGAGTTTCTCCTCATTCGGGAAATGCCATGCATCTGAAACACTCACTGTAGATTATACTTATCCTACCCAACCAAATCAAGAGATGTAAATCTTAAAAAGTAATCCAACTTTTTGATATAGAAAAAATTCTTTAATGCCAAGTTAAAAAACTGCACTTATGAGGGAGAGTAAGGAGCCATTCCCACTCAGTCCAGGTTATCAATAATTTCTAGTTATGTACCAACAGGAACAAAAAGAACCCTCAATGTTGCCAAATCATGTTTCCCATCTCCAGAGGTAGTATGTCATACAGCCTTCAGAAATGTGTCAAGCACTGCTTTAAGGAGAAAAAAACAAGCTCCCTTTAATGTTGGACTATCCTAATTTGAAGGCTGTCGGATAACAAAGTTATCCTAAAGATTAGGAACCCTCTAATTTACAGCCTGAATGTGTTTCTGAGTAGTATAATCCAATACAGTCTGCAGTTTAACATTCCTCTGTTGGCTGGTGTTGACTCCTCTGTGTTCTGAGGGCCGTTCAGCCTTTGCTCTGCACAAGCCAAGCCATGTCCATTACGCTCCTGTAAACCAGGCAGCCATGGCACAGCTCATGGCACTGTAAATCTGTCTCTAGCCTCAAGCTGATAAAATGTGATGGTGTTTGCAGCTGTGCATTCCAGTGCCATTTACTACCCACAGCCAGGAAGCTGTGCCTCCTCAGGGAGCAACTCTACATTTTCCTCTGGAAAGCCATACAGCATTGGGGTTGAAAAAGCCCTTTCTGTTCACAAGCATCCTGAGAGGAGCTTGCTGTACTACTTACCTTCAATGCAGGTGTCTTCACAAAACTTTAAACTCCTGAGAAAATAAACTCAGTAATTTTCTTTCCCCTTTCTGGCAGTGATCAGTGCTGGTCAGACGTGGGGAAGAAAGCAAGTTTTGGTGACTCGAGCCCTGATTTTCCCTAGTAGCCTGGCTTCATGGCAGTGGTCCCTCAGGGATGCTGCTCTCTGCTCCCTGGTTAGGAGGCCATTGGTAAACCCGTACCAAGGTTTATGTGACTTAGAGTAGCACTGCTTCCCAGAAGGACATTTTTGCACTGCTTCTTTTCAGCACAAATTGCACTTGATTGCAAAATGTTTACCCTTTTTTTCTCAACAATTACTATTTTTAGGTAGTATTGCTGGTGAGATTTTCGTCCACAAAATATACTGATGCACCCTCAAGATTAATATTTTGTGATTTCTTCAATTTTCAGACTCAGCTAGTTTGCCTGTAGGCTGTCCAAATTAAGCGGAATCTAAAGGAGACTGATCCACAGGGAGAAGTTTGAGCTGATGCCACCTAGTGAGGCAGGTCTCTGGCCAGGCTGCCACAGCCCAGACACCCGAGGCTGTGCCTGCTAGTTCCCATGGCCCTGCTCTTTCCATTTAGGGACATTCTAAAGGCCCAGCAGAGGGAATGGGCGTCACCTTGGCCTGCTCTGGAGAGTAGCTCTGCTGTAAAGTCATCACTGTGCAGTTGCTTGCTTTGATTTGCCATCTTAGAGCTAGATGTCATGTGCTTTGTCTCCTAAATTCCCTCTCAAGAAACTCGTAAAAGTTAAATGAAGTGGTAGACAGGCATCTGTCTCAAAGCCTCTGCAGAAAAAGGCTGAAACTAGATTTTGTTTCATAGATGACAGAAATTGATACTAAGCCTTGTCTCAACAATTAGCTACAGACTTCAGAGCAAATTGTTTTTGTCAGCAGAAATGGATGGATAGGTTTCATTTTGTTTGGTACAACCATAAATGGTTATAATGACAAAACTGATTAAAAAAACCCAATTGTCTAGACTCACTCAAGTTTAGACATGCTTTGTAAAGAATGAAAGACTATAAACAACAAAATAATGAAACTGAATATTTCATCTTTTAAGATATGTGAATGATACAAAAATAGAAGGAAATGCATTACTTATAAAAAAATCCACTTAACTGTACAGAAGTTTGTTTTTTTAACTGTCCTCAATTACAGGTAGAACTTCATATTGCAATAATGGGGAAAATGAAATCTCTGGTTTTTCTGCAGCTATGTGCATTTGCAATGCTACTTACACTTCTATTTCACATGTGTAGTCAATCATTATTTTTCACTGCTGCTTTCTCGATTCTTTTACAATGCAGCAAGTAAAGAAATGATATCATTCTCCCCCTCACAGTCCACAGGAGTAAAATTTGTAAGAACTGGCAGCAGTTAGACATGGTGATTAGTAACATTAGTCACAATCTTAATTTAAAAAAAAAAATCAACTCTTCTAAGAAGGCTACACAAGTTCTTCCTATAACAATTGAAGTGTACATAATTAGTATTATAATCACTATTAGATCACTACCTGAAATTTTTAAAAACTCTTTACATCTGAAAAATTGCAATAAACTTGCTACTAGAAGGTTTCTTCCCTGATCTCTCATAACCTGGGGTTTTCATATAGATGGTAGATTTGTTCAGTAATTGATTTTTCCCAAGTCACGATGTCTTTGAGGCTTTTCAGACAGGGGAGAGAAAAATAAACAAACATGACTCCAGGCTAGTGGTCTCCTTCTCCAGAATCCTGCTAGTAGGGTACATGCTGGAAAGTCCATTCTTTATGGTTTTTATATTGGCTTTTATATTTCATTTTTCTAGGAAAACCTTTGATATTTGGGCTCTAAACTTTTTTTAAAAACCCATTCTCCTTATCAAAATCCATACAACTGAAAATTAAACACATTTATAAAATCAGCCCATTATAGGCACCTACATGGTGAAGCAGCTCTCTTTATGCCTTCTAGAGAATACTGCACTTAAGAAATGTCAGTTGTTCTAAAAAGTTTAAAATACTAATGATAAAAATGACAGAAGGGAATAAAGTAATCTGGCAAACAGTTTTGTTCCATTTCTCTGTATGATCTCTGACCGACACTAATAACTAAAATTCAAAGACTTCATGCACTAACCTTGCATTGTGCTGTGTGTCCTTTGAGGAGTCTTTGAGCCCAACATGTCAAAGACTACACAACATTTCCTTGGAAACTTTGTGAGGATTATGCTACAAAAATATTTGTGTATTAGGAGTGGATGTCATGCTGTGCAGTTACACTGCTACTACTTGACAAACATCACAGTGACGTGAATGCTTACTCAGACTGCTGTACTGAAAAGAACGGATTTGGGAAAGTTGCTGCATTGCTTATCGTTACAGATTAACAAGATTCTCACTTGAACCTGTAATTGTTTATTTAGGTAATACTTTATGTGTCCCTTCCTGGACCTTTGATTACTCAATGATGGAATTTTACTGATTAACAGAAAAGTTTAGAGTATAAATAACTTACCACCTTTAGCCTCATTTATTAAAGTCTTCGTGTTCGAGGCAGAAAGATACATTTCTTTAGCCAGCTGATCATGTATACCAATAGGAAATACTCTGGATTTCTCCTCAGGAAAAATATGACTGTGCTGGTGTACTTGGAAAGCGCTCTGGAATCCACAGAGAAAAGCTCTGCTCACAGCTAGCAATACTATACTGGGCTAGGAAATCTTAAGACAAAACAAAGCTGTATATAAGCACATACACATTATTCTGTACAGACTAAAACATTTACAGTAAGTGCTTCAAGACAGAGATTCATTTTATTCAGAGTGCCTACTGCAGTAGCTTTTAACACCTCCATTACCAGTGAACCATTAGCTGTTAATAGAGGCTGTGAATAACATAACTAAGAAAAACCATCATAATGACAGCTGGCTTAAAACCACCACCATAAAACAGACTCTACCTTCACTAGAAAATTTCAGGAATCCACAAGTCAAAAAATGTTGAGGTTCTCTCTGATTTACCACAATGGCATTCTTATTCATAAAATGCTATTAAAAATAGAAATAAGTAACTCAACCTTCTAAGAAGAAACAAGCTTTTTGCAGATTTTCTTAAGTGTTCTGCTCTCACTTTACACAGATACATTTACCAAAACTTTCAACTAGCTGAACCACTTATTTTGCTAACCTTTGATTAGGTATTGTGTATGTAAGGGCTGAGTGTAAATCTATTACTGCAAGAAAATTCAAGTTCCATTTTGGCCCATCTACAGAACATAAGACACTGGGGCCGGAACTTTTCTATTGTTTGCTTAGAGAGAATTTTGCTCTAAGTAGATATAGAGTAAAATTTGAAGGGACTTCACTTAATTTGCAAAAAGGCCTCTGCACCATTTCAATGATCTAACAACTTACTGGAAGTAACTACATCTCTCATATGTCTCACACTGTATCTGGTGTGACTAACTAGGTAGAGACTGCTATCAGAAAAGACTACTGCAGAAGCCAAGTGGGGAACTCCAGTTTCACGTACATTTGGGGAAGAAGATAAAGACGATTTTCATTCATTTTGGAAGAAAGCTTCTGGTTTTAGTTCTGTCCTTACAATCAAGACTACAAGCGAACAAAAAGCAATGAGAAAAAAAAAAAATCACTTGCTGCTAGCCCTCCCTTTTTTTTCCCCTTTGTTCTACTGTCTGGCAGATACCAGAGGACCATAAGGGAAGATATTGAGTTTATTTGACATCTAAGCCAACCTGTGCATAGTTCAAACTTCACAATTGTAACACAAAGCCAGGATTTGACAAAGGAATAGTCAGCCTGTGTCGTGACACATCACCCCAAAATCAACTGCACTGTGTGTCCTTGCATCCACAACGCACATCAGTGATGTAGCATTCTGTGGAACAATACCGTTCACACTGGCTGGGAGCTGGTGCCCTTTTCAAGTAGGTTATCTTTTAGCAGGTCTGCTCTGGCCTCCAATCGGGAGGCCTGGAGACACACTATTCACAGTGCTGCAATATCTTTTGAAAATACACGCAGGATCACTCTCGAGGAGAAAAGGCAACGCAGAAAGAACTGTGTCCTTTCAGTACCACCTGGGGAGCCTTTCTGCTGTGCCTTTTGCAACCGGACGTGTCTATCTCGCATTGGCCTTTTTAGCCATCAGCGCGCTTGTAGCAAGCGTGGGTAGAGTCCTTCACAAATCTTCGTTCGCGAAGCCTAGCCATGATGATGATGATCTTTTAGCAGGACATTTAAGAGGCCAAATTTCACCACTCGCTTACCTGTAAAACCTGCTCACCAGAACCTCACTGGTGAATCCCATTCCTCCCCAAAACTGGAGACAGCTGTCAGTCACTTCACGGGCCAGACGACCTGCTTTTAGTTTAGCCATGGAAGCAAATTTTGTCACGTCGTTTCCTTCTACATGCAGAGCTAATAAAAAAAAAGGAGATAAAAAAGGAGTCGCTGGCCACAGCCTGCCTCTCTGGAAATCACCTCCCCGTGTTCCTTTAGCCTGAGGAGGTTCTTTGCATGCAGGGAAGCACATCTAGGAAGGCAGATGTGTGAGCTCACCAACAGCACGGTGCAGCAGCGAGCGAAGGAGCTCCACTTCAGTTGCCAGCTCAGCCAGGCGGAAGTGCACTGTTTGGTTGTGCAGGACAGAGCGGTCAAACACCTTCCGCTGACGGGTATAGTCGATAGTTTCTTGTATTAAAGTTTCCAGCGGTGCCAGGACTTGAAGAATCAAAGCACAGAACAAGACATGATTTTAGCCAGATCTGTTTTTTAGCTTCTTGTTGAAAAAGGTGTTTTTCTCACATTGTATAACCAATACATTAGGTTTTCTAAAGCAAGTTGTTCCACACACTCAGTTAGGATGCAACTTGAGTTCTGAAAAAAAGCCTTCCTTGTACCTTAAAGACATTTATCTCACCTAAGCTCCAAACTGCCAAAACTTGGAGGAGAGTGAAGGGATGTGGATACAAGGGAGGGAAAGTAATTGAAAGCAGCATGTCATGATGAGTATGTAAACTTTATCCTTAATGCCTCATTTGGGGCCTTAGCAAAAGCCTGTGGTAACTCCTACTTTCCATGCTGCCTGTGTCCTGAGGGCTTGTTACAATCCCTGAAAAAAAATCTGAAGGCAGACAGTGTAGTGTGCTCAGTAAGGGATGCTGTAGAAATGTGAATTGAAGAAAGCTTTCAGGGAGAAGGCAGAAACCTATTCCAAGATCAAGGAACACAAATTGACTGCTTATTATGTCTGCATTCTGTGATTGGATCCCAGCCTAGAAAGGAAGGGAAAAGATTGACAGCCACTTTTAATAAATGCTAAATACTTCTTCTAATGGAAACAGAACCAAAACAGGATACTGCTGGAAAACAGGTTAAAGAGATGGCAGACGCTGCGAACTAGTTTGCCACTTCTCTGTGCAAAGTGAAAGACACCCCATTTTAAACAAGAAGAAAAGGGAGAAGTTTCTTTTCCAAGGCCAGACTTGAAGTGAAGGACTAGGCTCTCATTCTCTTGCAGCTTAGCTAGGATAAGAGCAGGTGTTGACTATGTGGAGAAATTTGTTTGGCAAATGTGGACCCATGTCACTATGGCAAGGAGCAGTGGGAGTTCACAAATCCATCTGTATAAGAGGGGTCACATTTTCTCTTTTCAAAATAGGCATATCCACCTCAATTTACATTTAGAGTCTAAACCACAAAACTCTGAATCTGAAATGCAAAATAAAACCGAGCCCTGGAGTACTAAAAAATCCCTTTTCCTACCTGTCAGTTACTTACATGGGAGTCCCTTACAGGAGCCTGGTATGGTTCCATATTCCTTTTTGCATTGCTTTCAAGATCACCTCTATTTAAATTTCATCTCTGTACTGCTCTCCTATGCAGACTCTGCATTCCACCAATTACCTTGTGCCGTGATCATTCACCAGCTCTTCCACAGAGCATCATTTTTCACATGATGTTCCCACATTCCATAATCATCAGCTTTTATCATTTCCCTTCCTTTCTCATACAACTAGCCTCAATGCTTATTTTTCAAAAGAGCATGTACAGTAATGTCCTTATTTCTTCTGTGCTATTACAAGATGCTGCCACCCTAATGCTGGTTTTCTGGACAGGAAAAAACTTTCTGTTTTCAGGAACATCTCTTGAACAGAAATATTGTTCTTCCAAAGGACTCTATCACACAACACTGTGGCATGTATAACACCAACAGCTTTTTCACTTGTATATCTATGGTCTCCAGCTTGAGAGATGCTAAAGAAACAGCAAGGAGTGTCCAGGTACCCTTTGTCCCCTGCCCCCAGACCTGGGAAGAAACCTGGGAAGCATACAGCTGAGTCTGAGCCTCTGGGAGATGGGAAACAACAAAGAGGAGGAAAGAGCAGGACCAGATGGGAGGGAACAGAACAACTGTTTAGGTCCTGCTTGCAAAAGGTCTGAAGATCATGAAAGGGCTTTGGCCCATCTCTGCTCAGGTTGTCACCATGCATCATGGCTCAGAGCGGGGTCCTGAGAAAACTGCTCTCATAGTGTTCGCCTCTCCACTTCACTGCCTCCTTCCTGCCCCTGCTGATCCAACCTCCTGTCTCCTTAGCTACCCTTCAGCTTTTTCCAGGAACTGCCATTTGCACACAGAAATATACAGAGGAAATCTTCTAAGGACTGCCCTTGGCTGCATTAAAAGCAGTATGGCCACCAGGTCAAGGGAGGTGATTCTCGTCCTCTGCTCCATTCTCCTGAGAACCCACCTGCATCCAGCGCTGGAGCCCACAGTATGAAGCAGACTGTTGGAAAGCTGTTGGAGCAGGTCCAAAGGAGAATCCTAAGAAGATTAAAGGGATGGAGCACTTCTCCCATGAGAACAGGCTGAGAGAGTAGGGGTTGTTCAGCCTGGAGCAGTGAAGGCTCTGGGGAGACCTTACTGCAGCCTTTCAATATATAAAGGGAGCTTGCAAGAAAGATTGCAACAGACTTTTTTTTTACCAGAAGTAGTAACAGGATAAGGGACACTGGTTTTAACCTGAAAGAGAGTAAATTTAGATTGAACATAAGGAAGAATATATTGGGGTAGGAACTAGATGATCTTTAAGGTCCCTTCTAACCTAAGCCATTCTATCATTCTATGAGTCTAAGAAATCCTTAGGATGAAAGTTGAACAGATTGCCCAGAGAAGTTGTGGATGCCTCATCCCTGGGAGTGTTCAAGGACAGGTTGGATGAGACTGAGCAACCTGGTCTAGTGCAAGATGTTGGATTTGATGATTTTTAAAGGTCCCTTCGAACCCAAACAGTTCTGTGATGATATGACTACAGGTATTTAGAGCTATGAACATAGCTCTAACATGGCAAGGCATAGCTGTGCAGCAAACAGCAATGAAATTCAGCAGACCATGAATACCATGATGGCCAACAGCCTTGTGTAACATAACAGCACACAATACTTTGCTGGTCATACCAGCACAGAGAAATGCCATTCACAGCACTGAAACCCATTTTCCCTAAGAACTTTTTTTTCCTTTATATTTGTTTCCATTTTTTGTTATAAAGTGTTCTCCACATCATCAGACAAACTTAGCCCCATGGATTTCACCTGACAGCAAATGCAGGAAATTCCACTCTAGGGCAACCTAAGGAATGCTTGATCTACCACACAGCTGAGAATTGTGAAAGCATTTGAAGTTGCCAAATGCAGAATAATCTTTTCCTCATACCTCCATCCAAGTTATATTTTTCCACTTGAAACTTCTTCTCACTGTAAAGATGCTTTGCCTTGCTATGTTTCCTCTCAAAAGAAAAGGAAATCGATATATTTTTCTTAGGTTGTGGCTGACCACTCTCTAGTGAGACGTCCAGTGAGCTCTTAAGCTGAGCAATCTGTCTCTTAAGGACATGTGTTGCCCATGCAAAAGGACCTGTCATCGTGGTTACTGGCCATGACTCAATGGTGCTCATAAAATTGAGATTGCAGGAGCAGATAGAAGTAACTAGAAAAGTGCCATTCTGCTCTCTCACACACACTGAGACACCCTCTTTGTCTCCAAGTTAAGCAATTCACAGAACAACTGTTTGCTTTCTTGTCATAGCAACATTCTTTTCCCGTGATCAGTGAAACAGGTCCTCAAATGGACAGTGTTTACTGAGTGTCACAACATGGCAGACACATGTGGCAGCTCTTCTCTTTCCATGAAGCAAGAAACACAGTGACTTTGACCAATGTCTTTGATAATGTGTCACTCAGAAGGAAAGACCACACCTGGGACCAAATTTTGCAATTCCAGGAAGTTGGTTTTCCATCTGTATTTTAAATCTGTTTGACTGAAAATACATTTTAAAGGAAAAAAATTGGTGAAGAAGGAAATTGGCCACAAAGAATATAATAAATAAAGAGAAGGCTGGAGTACATGGTGCTTGAAACTAAAAATACATAAAAAACAACCAACCAAACAAAAAAACCCCACCCACAACAAAAAAACCAAACACAACAAAATTACACCCAAAAAGAAAAGGTAGACAAGAATGGCGATCAACTGCCTTCTCCAAGTTTTAGGAAGCAGTGAAAGTGAGGGTGCCAGGACTGGTCCCTAAAGTGTTTGAAAGCAGACTGACAGTTTTCAATGTCACATGAATAGCCATGAACTGGGAAGGAATGGAAACATCCTTCTGAGGGGAAGAAGTGAGGACGAGGATTAAACATGTAGACCTAATCACAAAACTACTGAAGGCATGTACATCATTCTGCACATCTGAGAGCCTTCAGTGAAACACTTGTGGTTGGACATATGTAAAACCAAATTGCACCCATCAAATATTGGGCTCCCTTCTAAACAAGGGTTTCTTGTTTACCACAGATGGTTACCCCCAAATTTCAGAACTCTGCCTAAACCATAGGTCTTGTCCCTGCTCCCAGTGCTTTCATGCATTTTATATCAGAGAGTGGTGAGCTCCAAGGCCTTTCCTCCCTGATGGCCTCTCTTAGCCTTCCCAGGCTGCTCATCCAAGGTATTATGTTGTTCTAGGGAAAAAGAATTGAAACCTTGTGTCCCATTTCCTGGCAGAGCATGGTGACTGCCAGGCAGTTGTGCAAGGCTGGACAGTACCAAGCTGCCAGTGGTTTTAACAGGAGTGATCTAACCTGCCAGGCTTTGAGTGTCAACATTGTTAGTGCGTGTCACTTTTGCCTGGGGCATGACTAATGCTGCAGGCTACTCTGCTGCCTGGGGAGTCTCACTGCAACCCAGAGTTTCTGATGGTTTGTTTAATTTAGACTTCAAACCAAGCATAAAAATGCACAATGCACATCCTTGCAGTCTGTGTACTCCTTGATTAAAGCAGGACCAGTGGTAGGATCACATCTCTGCCTTGCCTGAGCCTGCAGTGACATCCACTTGCAAGTGTAACCTCCGGTCCTCTGCTAGAACTACTTTCAGACTTACTATTTATCTCAGGCTCTCAAACCAAAGATTTTTTTTAAAGCATTTGAAGTCCAAAATATTTGGTCTGAGATCAACCCAAAACAGAGAGTATTTTTTTTATTTGCTCACTGAATCAAAACACCACTTCTTAAAATTCCAAATTCCCCAGCCACACACAGACAGTAGAGACAGGGAATGCACAAGAGCACAAATACAGTGACATGATTAAGACAACCCTGATATTTAAAGAGGACCAATTTTCTTACCGTGAACCACATTATATTTAACTTAAAGAAGCAAACACTGGTGGGTAGGGGGAAAGTTTAGAGGTTGAAAATGAACAATCCAGACTTGGATCTGGTTTCCGGAATATCCAGAATCCATACAACTCAAGTACATGGATTTGAGTACTGCCTGAGTTCTGAGTAATAGAAATTCTGACAACATAATTTCAGGGAAAGGAATTTGGTTCTGTACTGCTTAATGTCTGAAGTGTACAGAGGTAAAACAGATCTGCAAAAACAAAGCTCTGGCATCCTGTAAGAGACAGTTCTTTACACAGCCAATAAGTTAAATTTCTAAAATCCAGGATAAATATTATAATTTACCAACTAAAGGAAAAGTCACCTCCTTCTATTTCATGCCTGTATTTTGATAGCCTTTGCACTATATTTGTAGCAAACATAACAGGATGCCATATTTTCTTATCAGCAGAGAAGCACCAAGAGAAGGAAACAAAACAGCCTCTGTGATGCCTCACAAAATACTTTCTTTCAGGTTTTTCTAGAGAAATTGAAGGTTGTCTATATTTAGGCTATGACAGATTTCAAAAACAGATCGTAAAATATCATTGCAAGTTACAAGAAGAGGAAAGTGCTGTTAGTGACGCGAAGAGTGACCCTTGAGTCCCTACCCAGCCGCAGAAGCGCAAATGATGACTTACCAGTGGCTACTCCCCACAGCCGCTCTTCTTGGAATTGCAACATCTGATATGTAAAACCCTTTCCTTCCTCACCGATGAGGTTTTTGCTGGGGACCTTTACGTCTTCAAAAAAGATCTGAGCTGTGTCCGATGATCTCATGCCCAGTTTGTCTATCTTTTTAGCAACATGAATGCCTGAAGAAAAAGGGGTATTAGAAAGGCCTCAAAAAATAAAAGCACTATAAACAAATACGGTGTTTTCAGAAAGAAAAGTTTGCAGATGTGAAGGTACGTTCCAAGACTACAGTGAAACCTACCTTTAAGAAAATCCTAACAGTATTCTGGAGTAAAATGGCCCAAATCCTCTTTCAAAGACTTTTTCCATTTTATTTAACCACCAAATCAGAAACTTGAGTTGTAAAGGTCCCACTTTTCATTATGTCCCCAAATAATAAATGTTTACTAGTCATAATAATCTCACTTCAAGCACATACTCAAACAATGCATTATTTATTTGCTTATGTTTGATTTTTATCTAGCATTGTAATATAATGCTGGAATTCAATTTGGCAGTATTCTGCCAAATTTTGCAGTATGCCTACACTGCTATGAAACAGTAGAGAAATATTCAATAGTGACAAAAATAGAGCTATGTTTTAAGGTGCAACTTAATTTCTTCTCCTGGAAATCCTCTTCTTTCCCTCTCTTCCTCATTTGTCCTCTCCTTTCTAGCCTACCCTGATTTTTTCTGGAGCAATGATCATAACTCATTCCTCTGAGTTTTCATGTGGATGTATTTGTGGGAGGGTTTGCTTCCGCACAGACCTTCCTACACCACACTGATTCAGACCCCACATGCAATGGTCTGTTGAAGATGAACCCATTTCCTTCAGGTCTGTCCACATAAGAGTTCAGCTACCTCGTCACACCAGGCAGGACTCCTTCCTTTTGTTTGTTTTTTTTTAGAGCTACAAGCTCTTTCTTGCTATTGTTCAGATGCAAGCATGGCTTATACCACTGTGCCATGAGAGTTTAACAGGCACCCACTGTTTTCCTGTGGCAATTCCATTTTCTTCAGTTTTTACCTCCCTGTTGCTCTGGGGCTAATGCAATTATTCAGTATGAAGCCAAGAATGTTGCAAAGGTAGAAGAAGGACAGCGACTAGGCATGAAACATTGAGCAAAACATGTTGATTTACGTCAATACATAGAAAAATAGTCTTCCAAATCAGCATATGTATGTTTGCAGAAATCCAAGCCTTTTCACTATCAACATACATAGTATTCTAATCAGTTTTGTGATGAGGAGATATTCTGTAAATATTTTCCTCTTTCTTCTGTCTTTTTCAATCCTCTACTACTCTCTAACATGGCTCAGTAGGAGTTGATCACCACACAGATTGTTGTGGTCCCTCTGTACTGGTTTGTACCTTGCTATCCTTCCTGGCTTTCAGAGAACATCTGTTTCGAACTAATGTAGACATCTCAGCTTCTACTCATAGGAGACTTTCAGCCATGTGAAAATGACTTTGGTTTTGCAGGCAGAAGAAGTTGGCAGTCATTTCCTTCATATTCACTCTCCCTGGCTGCACTGAATAAGGTTATGGAAAGTTTCATCTCTTCACAGAGATGAAATACTGACAGTATTTCCAAATGCCAAGACTGCTCTCAGAATAAGGTCCACATAGACATCCACAATTTCCACTCAAGATTTTCCCTCACCAACCAATCTGTAAACAGATTATGTGTTGGGAATACTTGCTTTGATATGTGTTCAATGCAGGAAGAAAATCAGGACAGCGTTATAAAAATTCCTGACTCTTGAATTGAAAATTATCCAGCAATTTGCACCCAGTCAGCCAAAAAAGCATTTATGGTTTGTTTCTGTATTAAAATCAGAGCTAAACAACCACACACTGAGCCATTTACAGGCCCAAATGATTTCTGGAACATTATTTCCTATTGGAATATTACTATTTGGTTTCTTTGAGAGTCTCAAAGATCATGTCTTTGGTCTAAAGCCAGCTAGTTTTATGCAATCACTGCTCGTCAGCCATATGAAGATGCATTTACTGCTCTTGTTAGTGGGTGGTTTACTAAGGACTCTGCTGGAAAAAGCACAACTGCTGCCAGTTCTTATATTGCTAAATCAATCCTGTTGTTTTCTTCCCAGATCCACATACAACAACAACTGTTGAGGAGAGCTCTCACAGGTTTGGTTGAACTAGCTAAATATGCTAATAATTTCTATCTGTAATTCTTCCGGATTGGGTTGTATGTTCAAGTTTCATGAATCCAGTGGCATCCCCCTTTGTCATGCCTCACCAGTTTCACTTGCTCTTAGATTAATTCATGTTTCTCACCCAGAAGGAGGCCAAACTGCATCAGCCTCCTGTAATACCCCTTCTTTTGCTAGCACAGGCTTTACATTTTGGGAGACAGTGATACCTAATTATGTCTTTGGCCAACATATGGGCATAAAAATCTTCCTTTACTTCATTTAATTATCTTCTTTCTCTTCATAAGGGGGACTATAAATGAAGAATTACCAGCAGCAGTAGAAATCACATGCCCAGATAACTCCTGGAATTTGTCTGTATTAAATACATCACACACAATAACAAAAAAATCTCTATTTATTAAGGCCAAGTCCCTGACTCACTAAAAGCACTGTAACAGAGCCATTTATGCTACTTGCACCAGTATCAGTGAGATGGATTGTTCTATTTCTTCCTGGGAAGTTCTTCCCAAACATCTTTGATTTTTCATTTTCTCCCACTCCTCCAGCCATCTGACAATCTCTTTTATTTCCTATATTCTATCTTACGAGAAAGGCAGTTGCTCTCTCCTGACACCATTTAGTGCCATACAAATGGAAACAGACACGTTTTAAATTGCAACCTGAGAAACATGCTCTTTCCCTTCTCCTGGATGCTTTTCTCTTTATTAACTCCTCCTTGCAACCTACTCCAGTGCTATCTGAGGACTCAAGAGAATAAATACCTATCAGATTAGAGCTGCAAGCCATTTATCTATATACCTTACACACAGACATTTTACAACTTGTTAGATTTTTCCTCATATGAAAAATTCAGCCTTTTTTTTTTCCAAGAAATTGTAAGTATGAGGAGTATTCACCTAATTTGGATATCTATTGTACATCTACACTGCTGCTATTGAAATTCCCTTTATGAGAAATGTATTCAGCAGCCTCTGTTAAACTAGACCATGATTTACTTCACTCCAGAATAGACAGTGTATACATCTAAAATTAGACAAAGCAAACCCTACTTCATATCTCCAATGAACTATCAATTGCTGAAATTAATAATTTGCTTTCAGACTTGAAACTTTTTTCTCTTTTTTCCCCCCCTCCCCATCGCAGAAGTACAAGATTATTTAGATTTTCATGAAAAATGATGGACCTTGCACAATGGATCATTAGTTACACAGATATATAGGCTGGTGACTGCAGCAGTGAGTCAGACATAACACATTTGCTCTCCATTGCAGCTGTTCTGGAGCTTTGACACACATACATCCACAGACGTTTGAAAGTGCATCATTCAGTGATATCCTCCAGACACTTCCTGTAAGTCTTAGTGTGTTGCCCTCCACAGAGTACAATCTTTGGCCAACAGACATCCTTAGGATGTATCAAAACGGATGGAGCTTCCTGAAAAAATCTCACTGATACGACTCACCACTGAGTGCAATCAGCTGCCTCAATACTTCATTTCAAAAGATCACCAATCTTGGTAGAGTGACCCTTTTTTAGATAAATATCTGTATCACACAGTAGAATTAACATATACACTTTGAGGAGTGCAATTTTTGTTTCTAGGAAGACTTCTACACTTCTGCAGATCAGCTTCAATCAGGCAATCTTTCTACTCTAAATCTGTTTAATGCAGGTAAAGAAGGTCTGTGTGTAGGCTGTGAGACCTAAAAACTCCCCACTCCTAAAGTTAGAACAATTCATGTGTCTTTTTGGAATAAGCAAAGTAGCTGAAAACCTGTAAGTCAATTTCTGCATATTTGATTTGCCACTGACAGTGAGTCTGCTGCTTTGTTGTTTTAGGGAGACTGATCTCAGAGAAGCAGTATTGCATCTGCATTCTGACTCTTACATGAAAAATCACAAGAAGGACTTAATTCACTTATCAGCAAACAAATCCGAAAAGTGAATTTACCTGGAAATTCAGGGAGATTCTGGCTCTGAGTTACATGTTCACTGATCATTTATCAATAAGGACAGTCTAGAACTAGTAGAGCAGTTGAAGTCTGTCTCCTGTGAGCTCCCGTTCAAAGCCTGTCTCGACTGAGCAGAGGTTGTAGAAACACAACCCACTCAGAATTTGCTTAATTCCCAGGGCAACTCACTTGCTTGAGTTACTCCATACTGAAATTCACTTAAAAGACATTCCCCTAAGAAGCTCTCATTGTTCTCTTTTGCAGCCCTGGAGACCTGGGTTTTGTTCTCAGTCTAATCTGAACATAACACATTCACATCACTGCCATGGTGGTGTTCCTACATGTGAAATGCTGGTAATGACATATATTTTGTATGTAAAATACTCCGAACTAAATTAACAAAAATGCCATAAGCTTAAATATTTTATATGTAAAATAATATACATTATTCCATATTAAAAGAATATTACATTTTAAATTATGTATTAAATAAAAAACAATACATTGCATATTTTTAAATATTAAAATGAGTGACTACCAAAAAGATTTTAAAACTTTTGAACAGGTGTCAAAACTCGAAAGATCCCCACCAGTACAACCTTAAGTGCATCCTTGCTGAATAATGTCCTTCATGCATACTGCACATTATGTCTGCAAGGTCTACAGACTACTCAGGAACAGACACTGTGTGGACTGTACCACTGAAACTTGTACCCTTAGATCAGGATGTGTTTCTTTCACGTCTTCACCCAAATCATTAGTCTTCTTCAAAAACAAATCCCTATTTCCAAGATATTTGAATCTTTTGCTCCAGCCCACATTTAACTCACAGGCTATTTTTGTCATTTAAAAAAAGATCCCCTTTGCACAGCACAGCCGTGAAGCACTCGGTATGCCTGCACTTCTTTTCAGCGAGCCCATCAGGCTGGATGGTGGGACATGGTTCTCGGACGAAGATCAGGACCACCCACACAGCACAGCATTGCATCCTTCTAGCAATAGAAGTGGTCAGTAAACCCACCCCAACAGAGTCAGATCCACTCAAGGGTTCCTGGGAGGAAGGTAATGGCGTATGGGATTAGAACTATATTGAGAGGTATTTCCCGAGTTTGAAATCTCTAAATTCTTTATCCTTTTTGTTTTCATATGGTTATGAAGTATTCCCGTGCAAACATATATTAAAAGCATCTATAAATTTATTGGTGGTGAAAAGGGCTCTCCATGAAAAATTACTTGGGAATCACAAGCTGAAGTCTGCAAAATATTTAACTTTCTTCCCCTTTCTATTTTTTCATGGAAGTGTGCAAATGCATTTCAGTATCAAATTTGTATGACACCTAACTTAGAATAACATTTATGCGTGCAGTCCTTTCTGTCAAACACCTTTCCTTCTTGTATTAGGCATATACAAAAACACCAATAAAATCAAATTAGAAGAGAAACAGTTCTGTGTTATTACCAGGTAGATTCATTGGCAGACATATGAGAGATTTATTTTGATGGGGTGGTCCTTCACTGGTGTTTGCCAGCAGGCACATCCAGTCTGCTTGGCTCCCGGACGTAATCCACATCTTACCGCCATTTATGACATATTCATCACCTTTTCTCACAGCTGTCGTCTTGATATCTATTTCAAAACGTAAGAAATGAAGGGTTATTCTTGTGAAGGCAGGATAAATTGGTCTCTGTACAACTGGCAGAGTCACTCTCTTACTCTGACAGACAACTAATATTTGTACCTCCCAAGTCCTCTAACCATTCCAGATACAAGGTAAACCAGTCTGGACAACTCTTGGAAGACAATCCAAGGAAACAAGACCACTACTCTTACCCTCCTTTAGGTGGAGTCTTCATCCCAATGGATGAAAGCAGAAAACTCCCTAAGTAAATGTGATGGTCAAAAACTCGGGACAGAAGCATTTCTCTGAGGTGATCTATTAGTGGTTCTGTGCACATTAGTCACTGAGGAGGCCTTTAATTTCAGAGTCCTGACTTAAACAAAGTCTCAACACCCACATATGAATAAAGATGTACCTAACATGCACTTCCTTCATGTTCTTGGTCAGAATGGTGCAATAAGTTTAACTTACAAGGTAAACTATCAAAAGGCCAAGTCTAAATGCTATGAATGGCTGTACATGATGGAGTTCTAAACACCCGCTATTTATAGCCACTGGCAAAAAACTTTATTTTCTTCTGTGTGTTTGCACAGCCCTAGCTGCAACAGACAGCCGGAGTGAACCATTAGTTATTATTTACACTTCAGCAGAATTTCCAGAGGGCTGGCTTTTTTCCCCTGCGATTGAACTTGTTCAACTAGAACCCCAGCTGAGGAAGACTCTCCAACATATATCCAACTATATTCAGCTATAAGTAGGTGATGTATAACAGAAACCCACCACACCCCTAATAGCTCCTATAAATCTAACGAGACTATAAAGTCTCTAAGAGCCCACCTGCTAAGGAGGACTGTAGATTTGGAGAGTGGGAGTCAGACACCAAAGTGGGGGCACATTTAAGTCATCTGGTTATACTTTCATACACACTCACCTCAATCTGCACATGATTGTTCCTCCAAAGGCTCTAAACACAAACCAAAAGCAAAACCAAGTATCTGATCTTCATTTACAAGACAAACTAGAACCGAGGTAAGCATGGCTGAAAAATATCTTGTTAGTGAAGTAACAGGGGAAAAATGACAGGAGAAAATTGTGTAAGGTATGAAACAAAGGAGTATGGGATACAGCTACGGCTAAAGGAATGTACAAGCAGATAATGATGAACAGCAAAGAGATAGTACTAATGCGGATAAAAACAGCAGCCATAGAGCTATTCAGTCTATGAAAGGACTATGCCAAATCTGTCCAAGGGACTTGATACAAAATCTGTATAATAATGAAGCCCAAGAAAGTGAAGGAATCTAAAGTACCGACGCTCATAATACATGGACACAGACACTGGACAATAATACACATGGAGACTAAATAATAAGTGAAAGACTTACAAGAGCTGGTAAAAAAAAATACGACTGTACTGAAATAGTGTTAAAGCATACACAGTGATTTACATCACTGTTGTGGAACAGCTACTGAAGAGATCAGATAGAGGTTCCACGAAAGGTCTGCAGAGGAACAGTGAGCACTGTGATGTTACCACAAATGTAAATAGTTCTTGCAAGCATGGCGTCACAGGCCACTAGCCACCCAAATACAGATTAAAGAACAAATGCCTTACTAATTAGAATGTTCACGTACTCCCAGGTTCAATGGTTTACATTTTACTTCAAACACTTGAGAAAGAACTATTAAAAATGAACATATGAAGAGTTTATTCTTTTTAATTAGATAAAAGATAATCAAATCAATATGTTTTATGTTTAAAATACAGCAGGCTTTGAAAACCTACTTAACAATTTACTAAAGTCAAATGGACTCAGTCTCAGGGATATGAAGATAATTTGGAATGTTTGACTGACTATTCTCCCTGATAGAGCATAGCTCTGGGAAAAGCCTACTTCAGCGAGTAATTAATTTTTGCAAGCCCACACCACTGACTCTGTAGATTTTCTAACTCAACAACTTACAGAGCATGCTGTGAGGACCCCTTCTGTGAAAGAGCACAAAGCATCACTGAAAGGCATATGATACAGTTAGTGCCATATAAGCAACGAGGGCTGGTCACTTCAGTATTCAAGTCAGACATATTTGAGCCTCAATTTTCTTTTCCACTGTTCTCTTGAGTCCAGCCATCCTCTAAATAGATTTGACTAAAGGCAACTAAAGCCTTCAACTTTTAAGGTCAATATTACAATCAAAGAAAAGCAACACATATTCTCAAAGTAAAATACAAAGAACACATATCTGGAATTTGCATCATTAGTAAAGGAAAAAAAAACCCAAAACTTTAAAGAAATGTGTTCAAGTCTAACTGAATGAATAATCACTTCAAAAAAACAGGAGATGACCTGCAGGAAAGGAACAATTAATCATCAAAGTAAGCTACAGTTTGGAGGTCAGAAATAAGAACTGTGACAAGTCAAATGAAGTTAAATCTTGCAGATGAAAACCAACACAGTCAAAGAAGATTGAGGTGGCAAACAAAACTTTTAGCCAAAGAAATAAAAAGTGAATGGGAAAGAAAATGAGGCACATAGAGAATACCTCAAAAAAGAAATATTCCACAGGAGATTACAGAGAGTTTCCCAATACAGATGACAAAGCAAAACATCTATAGGAAGAACTGTACATAAATTTAAATTAAAGAGAGGTTGCTGGTTTTGGCAATCTGCGCAGCCTCAGAATACATTTGTAAAGAAAAGAGAATTCAATTTACCTGTAATATCTTATTTAAACCCAATCTGATTTATTATGAAAAGAGATTAGGAAAAAAGTGGAAATGTGCATAAGGAACTTGGTAAAGGGGAAATTGCATCAGGTTACATTAAAAGAGGAAGTGCTAATCTGCAGAGAGGGTACTGGTTGAGCTCCTCATTGAATATCAGCCTTTGGACAAAACTTATTAAATATTTCTATTAATGGTCTTTAAAAGTATAGGAATACACTAATGAAATTTGCTGGTGACACAAACCTGGGAGACATCATCAACAGACAACTGAGGTATTGCCTAGCAAGAAAGAAAAGATCTTTTTTCAAATTCAACATGGTAAGCACAAGTACCTCGACCCAGAAAAACAGGACGTCTGGATTCCACTGAGACAAAATGGGGCAAGAAATCTATGTTAAAGAGGTAGATATGAACAGCGTTATTAGGTACAGTTGCCTGGAAGATAGAACTTGAAGAAAGAGGAAGTGTCTTCCATGCTCTGTTCTTACATATCCCCCACAGATAATCAGCAAAACATCTTATAAATTATGGAATAGTAGTGAGACAAAGTCATTAAAACTAAACCAAATCTATATAATTTGTGGTACCAAGAATCCTGAAATTTAAGACATATTCCATACCAACTGTACTGTACTTCTCAAGCCAAATTTGTGTCAGGTTTGTTGCACATGGACATTGTACTATGTATATTGCACAACAACTGCATTTGAAAGCAGACAGGTGTTCCTTCAAATTGACATGAATTTTGTATTAGACTAATGGTCACAGTACTTTTTCTTCGATGAATTTTGAATAAATTAGTTTGAGGCACATTTCAGTTCTCATGTAGATAAACACTTCCTTCTTCTGCCATGTTCATATCACCTTCAGTAATCTTGGAACTGGCAGCAGAAAATGCTAGAGATATCTTCCTCTGTGTCATTCTTCAGGATAAAATATACCAGCTCACAGGGCAGAAACACATCCCCAACTCCCTACATCCCTCCACTTATCTGAGGGAGACAAACATCCTAAAAGCATAAGAAACCAAAGCAAGTACCATGAGCAGCTTCACATAGCTGTCTACTTTAGAGTTGGACCACCTGGGGATGGTATACTCTCTACCTTGTGCAAAACTGTGCTACTCAGAACACAAGCTAGGGCTGCTCATGACTGAGTTGTCCATTAAATTATTCTTTGGAAGCACTGTAAGTTGTTTCTGGATTTATACCAGGAATCAGATCTTCCATGACAGGTTAAAAAGTATTGTCATTTCACCCTGCAGTCTGCCTTCAAGCTGCAGCATAGGTTCATTAGATAATCCTAGATGATTCCAAATTTGTTTTTAATTGCATTAATCCAGGTATATCATACCAATTAAACTAGATGATAAACAACAAGAATATTTATGTTACTTATTATCTGGAACACTGCATCAAACAAATTATATTCGTATTTAGAAATTTCTGATAATCACCTAATTAAACTAGAGAGGCATTCATTAAAATAAATGATGTTGTATTTCCTACATTAGCAAAATTCAAATTTCTGATTATTTTAATGAAAAACAAGTCTATAAAAATTATGGAATTTTTCTTATGAATAAATTCAATTAACTAGAAAGGAAAACAGCAATGGATCATTTAGTCCCATTATTTCATTATCCCCATTAATTCTCTTGAAATCTACCTGCTGCACTGTTGCTCAAGCACTGGAAAATTATCTATTTGTCTTAAGAAAACAGCATGAGTTTGGTCAAGGAGATATACATAGGACTCCTCTGACCAAGAAACTTCTGTCAAACTCGGCAAGTTTCTCTACAGGAACGCATTGTCTCAGGAATTTTTAAGAGCACAATATGTTCAAATTAGCCATGCTCTGTTCGACAACTAAACCTCTAAAAGTGGTTTCTTATCAATCCCTTTTCCTCAAAGCCCATGATTCATTGTCAGAGGAGACATCTTTCATGTCTTCTACGATATCTGTTTTAATTTAATTGTTCAAATTTTCTACTACCTTAGGCACTTCAGAATTACAGTTTCACTTGTCCTTGTTTTTAAATGTATTTTTGCACTAAAACAAGAAAAACAGTTGCATGCAAAGTAACTAAATCACAAAGCTGATAGATTTGACATGCCAAATTCTTCATTATCTCTGAATAAAATAATCACCAATTCAGAGATATTTTTGCTTCTCAGGAATGACAGAAGAGGCTGAGGTGAATTAAGGATGAGCAAGAGGAACCGATTATGAAAGTGATGCCATCACAGAGTGGCTCTGCAGTTTGCCCACATTTAATAGAGAGGTCTGTTTTAAGGCAGTGCAAGTTTTAGTTCAGTTGAACAGCTCATGTTGCCTGTCATGTACATGTGCAAATTTGCATGACTGACAGTGGCTGTGCAACTAGAACGGTGCTGGAGCACTCTGGCTAGTGGTGAGCCCAAACAGAACAGGGAAGGCAGCAGCAGGACAACACTAGGAGAAAACCAGCCAGTATGACAGCTGCATTTAGCCTATACAAGGTTATAGCTATTGATTCACCTGAAAAATACATTAAATTTAATTGATTTTGGATGCATCAGAAGCATGTGTTACTGCTCCTGGAATGTTACTTTTTGCCCTCACCACACCAGACTTTCTTTTCTTTGTGTTTCTTACAAATGATAGTGGCAAACAGAAGGGAAACCAGATTCTTTCTATTAAAATAACAGGCTGCCTAAAGTTGCCAGTTTGCTAGGTTAACTTACTTGCGACATCAGATCCAGCTCCAGGCTCACTGATTCCCAAGCAAGCCACAAAATCACCAGCTATAGTTGGTACAAGGAACTGCTTTTTCAACTCATCAGAACCAAACCTGCAATAATATAATGAAAAAGACAGAATCTTAAAAGCTTTTGAAGGTAAATTTTATTCAGAAGTTAGTTACAAATTTTGCTCTACCCATACAATTATAGATTTTCCTATGACTAGGTAAAAGCTGTCCCAGAGCTAAAAGAGAGAATAGATACCCTCCAAAGCTATGATTCAGAGCCTTCATCAGAGGTGCAGTCATAATCATTTCAAACAAGTTTTAATGAGTATTCAGGCATCTTACTCCCACACAAATGTGTGCTCTAGATGCCCAAAATCTATCTTTATGACTGCTGCTTTGAGAGCTACCAGAACTAAATAAATATAACCTCTGGGATCTCCCCTCAATGCTCCTGCACCAGTCTGCAGTCAGCCAGGATGGAGGACCTGCTCTCTGTACATCTTTTGACTTTCGCACACACCAGCTCTTTCCCAGGATTAGTGGTGACTGAAAAGTTATGACATGTGATGGACACCTTCGGCAAATATCAGTATTTGAATTATTTATATTTCACATCTGCATTTAAATCACACAGTGAAATCCATTAGTGCTTCTTCTCAGCTGTCCTTTTAGTCTCCACAAAAATAAAAAAGGAAACAACAAAGTGTTGATGGCATTTTAACACAAAAAATTTACTTGGCCATATTTCAATCCTGTCAAGGGACACACACTATTTTCCCAAAGTTTAGCTGCTTGCATCCATTCAAAATATTTCATGGTTGATTCTGTCCTAATTAACATTCACTGATTTTGTCTTGCAGTGTGCATGGTGAGTTTGTGGTCTAGTTCCTGAACCTCTCTCGTGCGACTGAAAAATTCCTCAGGTCATGTAATGAGTTTTCTGTGTGCAGAAATCCGTGAAAGTCAATTTCTTCTTTGGCCTCCTCTTTGGTATGAGGCTTCTCAAGTCATCATTGCCACTCATCTCCTTGGGCTCACTGGCTGACTAAGCAAGCTGCAGCTACCTGGGCTCTCCTTCTAAAACACTGTCCCAGTACTTCAAAGAAGTGATACCACTCTAGCTAAGACTAAGCTGTCCCTTCCACTTCAACCCTGACACAAAGGACATGGGAGAGCCAGAGAACAGACTGAGAGCTGGCAGACACTTTCACTTAGTTCACAGAGGGAGCTCAATTCCTAGTCATGCTTCTGCTGATAGTCACAGCAGCAATCCCAAATAAATACAAGAAGCAAGTCTGGAGTGCTTACTCCTTCCTCCAGCATACGGGAACAAAGTTCTCATGTCTGTTATGTAGTGTACTTTTTTTTTTTAAATTTTCCTTGGGACATGATGAAGTATGGCCAGTTGAACATTCATTAGACAAAAAAAAAAACAAAAAAACAAAAAAAAAAAAAAAAAAAAAAAAAAAAAAAAAAAAAAAAAAAAAAAAAAAAAAAAAAAAAAAACAAAAAAAACCCAAAAAAACCCCAAAAAACAAAAACAACCCAACCAACATGGAAAATCAGATTATGAAAGTAGCTAGTGGGAATTTTTGGCAATGCTTTCTGACGCTTGAAACTTTGCCAACCTTTAGTATTTCAACTGAGGATTTTCACAGCAAGAACTTTTCTCAGAACAATGTTTTTGGTTTGATATCTTTGTTTGTATTAAGTTCCAGAAAACAGTTCAATTCTTTCAAAAAATGAGGTTACAGAAGAAGTTATTTTGCAATTAAAAAAAGTCTGGCAACACTATCTTCATATGATCATGAGTCTCTCTGCCTTGCAGGAAGCAAAGCCTCTCAGCAAGAAGCTAGCTATTGTGTTAGAAATACGTAATTTCTGTAAAATTTTACCCATCTTATATGCATCCCAGAAAAATCTCGGTTTTGCACAAATGCAATACTCACTTCTTCTTAGTTTGACAGCTCCAGAATTAGAAAACTGTTTGCAATGAGATCATGCTCTGGCTCAAGACAGACATGACCATGTCTGCATTCTGGGGTGGGGGCATACCTCGGAGTAGAGGTTCCCATGTGATTAACTGTTCAGCCTTAGCATTAGTCTAAAATATATTTCTATAAAAGTGTGTATTCATACACACACGAGTCTACTTTCAGTAAAACTTGCTGATGCTGAGTAACCCAGAAGTCCCAAGCGTAGTTTCTGACACACTGTATTGCACAAAAGTGATCCATCCTTTCTTGCTCCACACTTTATCAGTAACACTGGTGGGATGTCATGAAAACAAGGAAAAAATGGCAGTGGTATACAATCTTGTAAATAGAGGGTAAAAGGAAAATAAAACCATGGCAAAATGCAGAGGTAAGAACACTTTCATGATCCACACAGTTCTCTATATGTTTTGGTTGTCAGCTGCTGCTTCTCTCCTTTACAGCAAACAAGAAATCAGATAGTAAAACTAACTTTTTGGATATTAATTCCCAGGTATGCTGCTGTCTAGGGTGGAGAAAGAATCAGTGACAGGTAAGTTGATGAAACAGAAAAGCACTCTCTTCCTACTAAATAGTCATCATTATCCTTACTGTTTTCCTATAAACGATAGAAAAAAAAAAAAGGAGAGTTCATTGCCTACTGCTGAGATAAAGCAGCTCTACATTGATCTAACATCACTCTGGATGTGACACCCTACGGGTTTATTTATAAGCTCTGACAAATGTGTATTGTTCACTTTCTCAGCTAAGAGCTGCTTCCTTTACTCGTAAGCAAGCAACTGAAGCATTAGATCTGAATGCATTTGGAAGACCTGACAGAAAGTTATATTCTGAACCAGATCCATCAAAGGTTTGATCACTGCTGATGAAGATTTTTGCATTTAGTTCTCACACTTAGAAAGTCCTACTTCTTCACTTAGAGGATTTGGGGAATTAGAGGAATCACATTGACTGAATTAGTTCGTAGGTGCACTCAATACATGCTGGGTGAATGCTGAATAAAGCCCAAAATTAGGTAAGCCAATGAAGTGCTCCAGAGGTTTGTTAAGAGATGATTGTTGATTCCCATATTACTTTTTGATTTGTGCATCACCAATGCATCATGGGTGGCAATGCAGTTAAGATGCAAAATGTGAATTATCTCTTTGAGCTTGTTTAGAATCAGCACAGTACACAGATATCTTTATAGAAACCAGCCCTAGGCAAAATTTCCTGTAGCAACCAGCTTTCTCTTTTCATTTCTGAGTTTCACTTTTACATGTGAAGTGTGGGACATTTTACTGTATAAATAGACAGTGGAATTGACTTAACAGTGGGGGGAAAATTCACTAATAGAGACATAAATTCATCAAGTTAACAATATTTTTACACTTATTTTCCAAGAACATCCACTCTAGAATTTCACTAACACACATGTGCATAGCTTCACTGCTTTACTACAGAAGACCAAAAAAACTGCAAAGGAACAAAATCCTGTCTCTTTTACCTGCAGATTTTCTTTAAACCCCTGGAAATAAAAGGCTGCTATGAGGGCAAGGTACTATTCTCTGAAGTCTTTTAAAATACTATTTTTATTATCAGTTGGACTATAACTAAGCTGCTTTTTCAATAGACATACTGAACTCCATGCTTTCAGCAAGCTTTTGGTGTATTACACACAGTAGAAGAAAACTTTAAGAAAAATTGGCCATAGATGAGACCTCCAAAGTCACACATACTGAGCAGAAGGATAAGTGGATGTCAAGGGAATAGAGCTAACATTCAAGTAGATTTAGAGGCATTTTCATTCAGAATGGAGGGAGGGGGGAAATCAAACTAAAAAAATCACCAACAAATAACCGAACCCTAAAATGCTCTTCAGAGCAAAATTTCCCCACTTGTATATCTGTTTTGTGCAGAGAAACTCCCGATTTCATCAGAATGATTTGAATTTCACTCCTAACCCCATCTTCCAGAATTTTAGGCGTCTCCATATTCCAGGGGCAAACTGTTGGACCAGCCTGTTGCCCCCCTCTAGTTTTGCAAACTGCTGTTATGATGCAGAATGTTTGAGAAATTATTACATGAAGAAGTCAGGAACTGTCACTTCTACTGAGAGAGGAAAAAAAAAAACAACAAAAGAGATTCAGAAAGTGCAGGAGCCTGAATGATAGCAAGTGCTAAAAAAAGAAATCTGACATAGCACTTAAGAAAAGGTAAAATGATTAATTGCCTGGGATGGACATATTTAGGAAGCATGATACATCTGCTACAATTTTAGGGCATAGAATGACACCTTGGAAAGCTGGAAAAGAGGAAGTAAACTATAAACCAGAATTAGTCTGATCCTAATCATTACAACTAAATGCATCCTTAGTATGACTGTGCTGGGATGTCTGCCTAAGAAAAAAGACAAACATGAACAGTGGGATTCTGGAATTAAAATTTTTTTTATTGGTTTTGACACCAAGGTTTTGTATTTGTAAACATATCACCTACTACTAAACAAGGCTTATGTTTAAATAAGTGATAATCTAACATTTAAAAAAATTTTCTCCCCTAAACTGAACTCAGAGAAGTAAAGAGTGGGTTCCTTCCTCAAGCATTACTGAAGAGCGACTAAACAGTAAATCTGCACAGTATTGTTTTTTTCTAATCTTATACAGACTGGGTTTAAGGCCTAAACCCACAACAATTTCGGTTTTAGGCTAAAATAAATTTTCGGAAAATTACCTTGTAAGAGCAGGAGTAGTCATGCCAGCTTGCACTCCAATAGCCATAGGAATACCTCCACAGCGGATATTTCCCAGCTCTTCTGCCACTGCAATATTATAGGAGAAGTCCAAGCCCATGCCACCATATTCTAAGGAAAAAACAAAATCTATGATTCTCATGTTCCAGACTGGCAAAAGCAACAAGAAAAAAAAAATAATATTGCTACTGCAAGGACTTGCCAACTGCAATCTCACTATTAATTTTTAAGTACTTGACAATTACCAACTTTCCTTTCACAAAAGCAATACCACACCATTCTTTACAATATCTAAATTGAGAATTACACCTGCTCTAATTACCTCTGTGCACATCAGGTCACCTCTGAATATCCTAAGTAACCTCATTACTTTTACTGGTAACGACAGGAAGAAGTGACATGCTGCTGAAAACAACATCAGAAGGCAAAATAATTCTTTTTAACAGGAAGGTCATATGAACTAATCACTCCACGAGGTAATAAGTGCTTTTATTTCTCCATGATAATGCCTGACACTGGCTCTCACCCCACAATGCAATCATCTTTCTCAGACACAGCAGTCAAATCAGCACAGAGCAAGACCACAAGCAGGTCATGTTTCCGTGCTGAGTTACTGTCATAGCTCAAAGTCTGGGATTACACACAACTACAATACAGTGAACATGTGTATTTCATATCCTGGCCCCTGGTTGGAGCAGTCATTAAAGCATTCTTCGTTAGCAGGAGGCTGACGACCTGGGGTGCTGGCTGAGTCCCAGCACCAGGCCATTTCTCACACACACACACACACACACACACACACACATTTCAACCTGAAAATTCAATTAAAGAGAAAATTATTCTTCACCTCATTTCCATGCCCACTGCTGATAAACCCATGACGTAGTGAAGCACAGAAAACATTGCTATGATGGATGAGGTAATTTCTAGTTGTGTTAAATAGCTCATAGTCCAAAGGAAATATGGTGAGAAAGTGAAGGTTACTGCTTGACGTCATTGGTTGACTGAGAAGCTTTGATTAGATAACATTTCCTCTTTTTTTTTTTTAAACTCATTTGAAGACAGCCTAAGAAAATTTCAAAGAAATAGATACAAACCCCCACCCCTCACACACACAATAGGGGGCAGATGACCCTCTCTGTTTTCGATTGCTGACATCAAACACTGAGCTCACCCCTCTACTGACCTGCTCTGAAGTTTTCGAAAAGCACCATTAAATAAAAGTCAAAACACCACAGTGCATATAAACACAGGGCTTTGCATGCTATCGTCTGTTTTGTAAACCCACAGAAACTATCTTTGTGCATTGTTTTTCTGCTGAAAGAAAGGAAAACACAAATGGAAAAGGCTAAGTTCAGTTTTCAAATAACATATCTCCTTGGGTCGTTCTGAATAGTCTGAATTGTCAGCATTACAAATTGGCTACTTTTCCAGACTTTTGTCTGAAAGGAATGTTTCTTAGAAATATACCCAAAATTAAAGTTCCTACTGGGAGCTTAAGCAGTACAAGGAAAAAACAGCAATAGGGGAATGTGTTTAACATAATAGTTAGTCGAATTCTCTTGGCTTTACAAAGCCCCCATCAATAAATAAATGCTCTGAGGAGCAGTAAGGAATATATGTGCATGTAAAAGCAGGACTATTTAAAGATATCTGGCATGAGAGAGTTTTTCTAATTTTATATGAATCCATAGCAGAGTTATAATACCTAACCTCAGTTTTGGCACCACACAAATGCTTTTCATTTGATTTTTATTTTTTAAATCAGTCAATGTTTTTATTGCCAAACTATAGTTATTACTCATTTTATCTTTTGTTTCATCTACCAGGCAGTTATATTCCTGTCTTTCACTTAAATTTCACAAATCACAACCTTTGTTTTTTTGATTTGCCCAAAGCAACTTCATAGGAGGAACACTATGCACAAAACTGACCCAAAGAAGGACCACTTTATCCAAGTACAAGGCTTACAGGCATTCTTTGTCCATACCACAGTTCATTGCATATTACCATGTAACAGACTCGCCTTGCTCTTATTTGAGTTTAGTTACTAAGCAGTACATTTTAAAAACAAAAAGCTGCAAAAGGCCAGCTCTCAAAGGGAGAAGGAATTTCCTACCAAAGGAAGTAAAGGAGCAGAACGAAGCTTTGGGAGTTCGAGCTGGAGGGGGAAGCCCTTCCAGGCAAAGAGATGATAAAATCCGAAGAGTTTATAATCTGGGGATTGATAACACAAGAAACATCCACAGATGCAGGCGGGCAGGAAGGGCAGAAGCAGATGGTAAAAACACCACACCTAAGCTTTCATCAGGTCTGTTCCGGGAGCCAAGGAGATAGAAATTCAGGGAGAAATGTGAGTGGTTGGATGCACAATTATAGGGAATGCCTCTTTTGAATCCAAAGTACTTGATCGAGATAGAGATTCACTTATCTGTGCAGTCTGTGCGGTTTGGGTAACATGCCATGGCTAAGCACAGTTGTGTCCCCTCTCTTTGGAGAACTAGACCTCTGCTCCAAGGCAGGCTGCCAACGATGTCACACACAGCAATAGCAGTGCTGGCTCCCAGTACTGAAGCAAGTTTCTTTCTTCCCCAGCACATGGGTGGCAGCCTGGTTCTTGCAGCCCTGTCACCGGGCACTCCAGCTGGCTATTTTGGGGCTGGTCTGAGCACACTGCCTTGTGTATCAGGGGACTCAGCTCTTAAACTGAGAAAATAACCACCAGGCTGTTCTTATTTCCACCTGCTCCAGTAATGCTGGTGAATGTTTTACGGAATTAATGTTTAGGGTTTTTTTGGAATGAGACTTACTCTTTTTGGAATAACTCTTACTTGTAGAAAGAGAATAAACTGGTGTTAGGAGGGTCTTGTTTGCCAGTCTCATCAACAAACACCACCTCCTGGAAGTATCTGTAACATGATGCAATGCTAATAGACCCATTAAATTTTCATTCAGAAAAGTGAACACCATGCTTGACTTAAATTTTTGGTGAAAGATCCATAATGAAAGGAACCAAATAAATTCCAGATTTGACTGCTCAAAAAAAAAAAAAAGGAATAAAAAGCTAAATATAAATATTCACTCGCAAAACATTTCTAGGGGAAATATTTCATCTAAATTTAAAACAAGATGAGGGACCTTTAAAGAATAGTTTGGCTACATTATCGTTTTTAATTTGCAGGAAATTTAAAACAACAGACCAAAGACAAGCTAGGCAGAAAGTCTAATGCACTAATGCTTTTATAATCCAAAACAAGTAGAAAAAGGCAGCTGCTATTTTCAATGTGTTACTGTTTTGATGACAATAGTACAACTTCCAGCTTTTATATGGCTTAATTTAATATCATATCTATTGTTTGATTTCAGGTTAAATTTTATGTTCAGGGAACATAAAAATAAATAAAAAAATCTGCACTACAAACTACAGGCAAGACCCACACTGGAGGGGGGAAAAAGTGTGAGGAGGAAAGTGTAGCAGAGAGGACAAGCTGTGGACTGGCTGCAACCTCCTGTCCCCAATCCCCTGTGCCGTTTGGGGTGGGGAGGGAGGTAGATGACTCAGGAATGAAGAACTGAAGCTGGGCTTAGAGGGGAGGGTGGGGGAACATGTTTTAATTTGCCTTTGTTTCTCACTACATAAATCTATTTTAATTGGCAGGAAATTACAATAACTTTCCCCCAGCAAGTCTGCTTTGGCCATAATGGTAACTGCTGACCAGTCTTACTGACTTTTTCAAGACAGCCAAGCCTGGCCATTGTATTTTCTCCCCTGTCCTGTTGAAGAGGGGGAGTGAGTGAGAGGCTGGCCAAGGCGAGCCCATCACACCACAGTCAGTATATTAGCCTATTCTTTTAAATTGGCTCTGTGCTTTTCTACTAATCACAATCATCACCACATTATTTTAAAACTCCCAACCCCCAAGAGCTCCTTACTTCATACAGACTAGCAAATTTCTAAATGTTAAGTTTGTGACACTGGCAGTGGAGTCCAAGAGAACAAAGTGAGTTTTAAAAAACAATGTTTTTAAAAGATGCAGATATACATTCTACTAAATCTGATAATTAAGGATATCAAGACTTTTATGTATGAATATAGGCACAGACCATAGATGATGCCCAAATCTACAAAGAGAAGGGCAAGACTATCTCATCTTCAGCTGCAGCATGTCAAAACAGAAACACTGCTCAACTGGGAAAACAAAGGCAAAGAATGTCTATGAAAAAGGACTCATAAAGGCAAATGAGAAGCTGAAGTCTTTCATATAATAATTTCATTTTTATGAAGACCAATGCATTTCTTGTTGCTTGTTCAGGCTCCCTATTCAAACATGACTCTGTGCAATGATGAGACAGGCTCGAAGTCTCTAGTCCAAATTTTGTAAAAGTTTAGAAGTGTGTCTCTTTGGAATTCACTTCTAAACTCCACCTAGTAACTGTCTGTGGGAATGACAGTATCTGTGGTGAAAAGGGTCTGTAAGTGAGCTGAGACAAGGTGAAACAGGGTGCTTCGGAGTGTTTTAAGAATGTAACTGAGACTGGAAAAACTTTCCAAGGTTTGCATAAAGTGTATCTACATCAAAGAAAAACACAGTGTTATTTCTACTATCAGCACCTACCTCAGTGCAAGAAGAAACAAATGTGTGCTTTCTATTTCTAGGGACTAGAAAGACAAATAAAACATGAATAAAGTCCCATTTTGAAGACAGGCCTGAGCGACTCCTACATCTGACGCTAGGATGGCAGAGCTAATTGCCAGTTTTAATCACAGCCTACAATTTTAAATCAACAGAAGCAAAATTTAAGTGCTCAAACCTTACTCACCTGTCACAAATATAGTTCAAGAATTTTAACTCCAAAGAACTACAAAGAGCCCTGAAGTTACGTGACTGCAAACGTCATCAGGTAGGACAGAAAAAAGCTGAAGCTGAAGCTGAAGAAGCTCAGAAAACACCTCCTGCCTCCTTGGTTATTTGCTCTGGCTGGGTGTAGAGGAAAAAACCTCTCATTTTGTGTAACAGAAACACGGTGATTCCACTTTAGTCTTATTAAGATTAAGACATAGGTATTTTTTGGCTACTTCCATGGAATCACTTCATGAAAAAGAAAAGAAAACAAAACAACACAACAAACCATAAAAACCCAACCAAACAAAAAAGCTGCCCACACAAATAAAATCCTTGTGATGGATGCAAAGTTCATTTTAACAGATTCCCTTAGCCAGGTATATCAAACTCCCTCAGTGTGACTGGAAGTTTGTCCCAAACCAGAAAAAAATAATGATTTATGATTTTGTTTGCTTGATCCTAGGAAGATCACAGCCACTCACAGTACTTTATCTCTCACAGATATTCAAAAAATCAGAGGCAGATAAGGACTTATTCTGCTAACCAAAGTTTTCCTGGTAATATCGTTCTTGTGATCCAGTAGCCCCTGGAAAAAGAAAAATATGGATTGGCTGCTCATTACTTTTCAAACACCCATGGTTAGCAGCACAACTACAATCTCTGAGCAATTAACAACGCAAATTGTGTGTTTCTGCAATACTTCTGTATACTGCTCCTTCTTGCTATAGAATTCATCACAGTTGCCCCCATAGGAACTAAATTTACTGAGATGAAGAAGGTGATCATGTTTTAGATTAAGAAAGAGATACACTGGAAAATATAGCGTAAGGATAAAAATTCCCCACACACAGAGTAAGGATAAAAACCCTCCTATAACAAGAACGCAAAATGCCACAAGGGAATTTATTAGTGCCTGCCACTGAGCAGATAAATGCACCACACAGACCTGGCCATAGCTAGGGACAGCATGGACGTGTTCAAATAGGACACTGCTTTAGAAAGCCAGAGCAATATATTCTAAATCACTAGTTGTCAACAGCTGCACTACCCTCTGATTTCCAGAACTTCCTTCCCAACTTTGTACATTTTCTTTATTTTCTAAGGTGTTATGCAGTGTCACCCAGTGCCATATGAGTCAGCAATCACATCTGCGTAAAACTTCAAACTCAGAAGGATATCAAAGCTCTTAAAAAAAATTCATACAAAACCCCCCAAATTGTGTACAAACAATATTACAGGGAAAGACAAACTGAGTTGCACAACACCATAGAATAAAATGTCCCCAAGGGAACACAAGAAACACTAACAATGAAAAAGATGCAGTAACCAAAAGAAAATGAGAAAGAAAAAAGAAAATCCAGGACTGCGCACAGTCCCAAACACCAGCTATTGCATCAGCTCCAACTCAGAGAACAACTTTAAGCAATCACTGGTCACAGACTCCTCAGGCATCTTCTGCCTTCTTTTAAATTGAGTTTATTTTTCCCCTTCAGCTCTGACCCAACATCAATTCCAGAGAAATTGGAATTTAATAGAAATAGTTAAACCACCCTAGAATTTTTTTCTTTAAGGTTAAAGAGTACAGATCTCAATTACTGTACATTTGAAAATGTCAGTCAAACTAAACGCCACAGCACGAAGAAAATAAAAAAAAAAAACGCACAGAAAAATGAAGTCAAGTAGTATACAGCCTAAATACTACACCTCCTGAGCTTCATTGGAAAAGCCTGCTACTTCTCATGGGGCTTTTCTTTGAACAAGCTCACAAAAAACCAGTAGAATAGATTTCAAGAATATCAGCTCTGCAACCTACCTGCTGCTTGAGGTCAGTCAAACAGTAACAACTGTTGACCTTATGTACATTGACCACACACATTCCTACAAGCCGTTGCACAATCCCCTGGTTTAATCTTTGCTTGTGGATATTCAGGTTTATCCCCTGAGCTAGGCTTATCCAGCAGTGCATACTGCTTCTCTCCAGCTTGAAGGCTGACACCCTTTGACACAAACTCCTACAAAAAGTTCACGTTACTCTGCATCACAGCCAATTTTCTTCCAGCAGCATATGAAGTGTGAATGCACAAATAGATGTTATAAGGAATCTGCAGTAGTGTACGGACATTCAACAATGAAAAGGGAAAGAAAATGGGAACTGACTTATCAATAGGCAACAGACAGAGATATCCCAGAGAACATTCCCCTTTTTAAGCACAAGAGAGAGAAAAGATTAGTAATAGAACTGAATACTAGTATGTACATTGGTAAGGATTTTTTAAAAGCTGGATGAAAAGCGGTCACTGTACTTGGTTTTGTAGTGTATTCTATAAGCAAAATGCAGATTTTACTGCTTTCATTTCTTTAAGGCATTGAATTACTTTCATTTCTTTAAGGCATCAGAATATAGAGTTGATATTAAAAAGATCCAGAGTTCATTACGTCTCTTCTGAATTTCAGGTAAATAAATAATTAAACCAAAAAGCAATACTAAGTGATTCAAGGATTACAGATTTATTAAATTTGCTATTACTAAAATTTCTGTACTAAGATTTAATACAAAGGCTGACTATTTATCTGCTGAAAGCTATGTTTAATTTTCTTCCCTACAAGATCTTCTATTCTAGTCCAAGTTGATAAAAAGCTTGTTGGAAATCCATATTGGTCTTACATGAAGAATTTTAGCCACTGAACATGTCACACCCAAAGATATAAATTTTACTGCATTGCATGTACCAAAATTGCGATCTTCAAATGGAATGATAAACTGAGCATTGAAACTGTGGGCATGTGAGGAGAACCCTGAAAAATGCCGATTTTGAATAAATTAGGAAAAGAAGAACTTCAGCATGGGTGCAGTGAATAATGAAATGAACTTCAGACATGCTCTGGAGCTAGCACGGGGGTTTTAGCTCACTAGCACCAAACTTGGAACAGAAGTGCACTGCAGGGGGTTTCCACAGGAATTTCTGTTCAGCACAGGCTTAAGGGGCCAAATGGCTTTCTAGTAGCTGAGTTTTTAAGTCCTTGAGAATCTGGACTAGATGCTGAGAAAAACATGCCATGCCATCCTAGAATACCTGCCACGTTGCAGGTCAACATATTCCTAGCACAGTCACGGTGAAGACATTAAAGAGAGGTCTGTCAACCAGTGCCGCACCTAGAAGCACATTCCTCTGTCACTAGGAAATTTCCTTTTTATAAGCATTAACAGGCAAATTTCTCTTCAGTTGGTAATATCTGCACCTGCCCGTGACTCAGCCTTCAGCATGGGCAGGGCTGGGACTGCCAGTTCCACAGCTCCTCGTCTCTGTCAGCTCCCAAACCCTCAGCCCGTGGGACAGCCCACTGTGCTGCTCGAGCATCTCCAGAGGTTTCTGTTCCCAAGTACAGCAGAGACCAAAGGAAAGCATCTTCTGTATTTTGTGATTGTTTGTGAAACCTGATTGGTTTTGAAACTGCTTTGAGTTAGCAGAAGAGCATTCCTAGTTCTGAGCATTGGAATGTGGTAAGCTCTTTAAGACAAAATTCAAATTTGCAATTTTCTGAGAAAGCTAATGGGTTTGATCTCAAACTGGGAAAAAAAGTCAAATAAAAATGCAAAAATCTGAATATTTTTCTAACATTAAATTGTATTCTTTTTTTCAGGATTTTTTTGTTTTGTTTTGTTTCATTTTTTGGTTTGGGTTTGTTTTTTTTTTTCCCCCAAAAGACACACAAAGGAAATTTCACATTAAAAACCACTTCTTGGATAAAAATGAAAGATCTTTTGCAATGTCAGAACAATGCATTTCCCCTTCTTTTTCTCCAACAGAACAGACATTTCAGAAAAACTTTTATGTTCCCATCTGATGTAGTTCTCATTTTTGCCTATCATACTGTGTGCATCCTTGCCCTTAAGATTTGTCAACCAGGCCATATCATGAGGTGGATTGTCCTTCTCTGTTTGTAAAAGAGCTAACACAGCAAGGATTATAATCTGAACTGCAATCTCCAATGTGAAATAAACTACACAGCTATTTCTATTTATGTTGACTTTGGAGGGTGTGCCTTGTATGTGATACTGGCCACAGATGAAAAGATTTTCAGTATAGTGCAAAGCATACTGGAAATCAAATTCCCTATTGGAGATTGTTTTCTTCAAAAAACTTTCTGCTCAAAGTATTGCATTATTTCCATAAGCATTTCATCATCCCATGTACTACACTCCAAGAAATTATTATTGATCAGGATTATCTGTTTCTTCTTATTGATTTGGTTCTGAAATCAGTAACAAATCAGCCCTCAAACCAGTGAAAATCAATTTATTCCAAGGGGAAATGGCAGCAACCTGCTGCAGAGCAGATAAAATTATAATACAATTTACTATTAAAATCACATCAAACTGCCGAATACACAATTATTTGTGTCACACAATGAGGCCTGTAACATACCTAGAGAATAACCTACTGCAAAAGGAACAATGACATGGTTAAAGCTACCTGTAGAAGACTGAGATGAGTTAAGAAAATAAAACCCTTCAGGTTTTAAAACTTCTATCAGGTCTTTCCTGATGAGAAAATGTCATAAGGAAGAGAGGGGCCAAACACTCATACCTCTTATCCTTCATTTACCCACTCATCTATCTTCATTTTCTTGTCTCCTTGCATAAGCATAGAAGCATGTTTTATGTATCTAAAATAAATGGCCAGTGAGGCAATAAAGCCTTGGTATTATACTATGGACTTTCCTTTAAAATCCCTTACTACTTAGTGAAAACATGAAAATTTTTTTCACCTTAATAATGACAGCAGGATTTACAAAACTGGTAAAAGGCATGGAATAGGATGGCATGGAAGGACAAATTAATTTAGAAAAAGTGCATTGCCTGCAATTTAATATTGTGTTGTTTATGGTCTCTATGGCAAAGTAGATGCTGCAAGATAACTAACACAAGCATAACAAACAAATCTCTTGATACACAAATTACAGGACTTTGCCACAGTTTCAAAGAAGTCATAGGAGAAAAAAAAAAAGCCTGAAGCCAGAAATAGTGTAATTAATTAAGGAACACAATGGAGGAGCAATTTCAGGGAAGTGCACGGGGAAGTAAGGCAGACAGCTGGGGAGAATGATGCTCTGCATAGCACAAAACAAAGGAGAAGGAAGTTTAAGAATAAAAGTATTGTATTTTTAAACCTAACTCCATGAAACAGAGGGTGGAAGGCAAGATGAATCCTCACAACCAACTTGTTATGTGCTTTAACTTTAGATTCCTCCTGGAACAAGCAAACAGTAAGAGAAAGATGCTTCAGAGAGACAAGAACTCTGGGTGGAGACTCTGGAGAAGCACAACCCAGCTCCACTTCCCAGAGTAACTCAGCTTTAACAGACTAAGCTTTTTTTACTGTCATCCCATAACCTTGTCTGATATAAGAGTGGCCTCCAAGGAAATGCGCAGATACAGGACAAACCTAACCTCGGGGTGCTCTGCAGAGACTGCCACCCCAAATGCATTTGGGACTTCTACCAGCTGGGACTGTCATTTTCTTCATCCCACTGTGAAGACTGGTTTGAAGATAACAGATTATCCCTAAGTAAGTATGGATCACTGCCCCTTCTGCAAGCAGAAGTCAGGAGGAGGAGAATTTTTGACTCCTGGAGCTGTGATGAGCGTCACGCTATCGTGCTGTCAGCAGCTCTGCTGTTTTTCCAGCCTAAGCATAATTTGCCTCTGCCTGTTTGTTTCCTCATTCCTCAGCCACACGACCAGAACTGCTTGATGCAACAGAAAGAATTACGAAATAACTAGTGCTAAAAAGTGGTAGATTGGTTTAAATTATACTACAGTATACTTCAGTGGTTATGCTGTTTCTCTACACAACAGTGGGTCCCTACTTTTAATTCTTAGAAGGATACTTATTTTTTTTCCCTGAACTTGTAAAATTTTTATCAGCTTTTGAAGAACCTTTGTGGTAAGAAAGTATGCTTCCACTTTAAAACTCCCTTTTTGTAATGCTAATGCCCATGTTACACACTCTTTAATTAGTGTCACTAACCCCAAAAAGACCATTTAAAAAATGCAAAATCAAATTAGATGAATATGAAAAGTCTCCTGACCCATATCCAAACTCTATATGGAAGTTTCAGATTTTTCTGTTTAATATCCTTCTTGGTTCTTTCAGATGACAGAATAGCAAAACCATGGATAAAATCATACTGATTTTGGTAGTTTGTTCCACAAAACTTACTGTAAAAGTCTTTCCATTGCATCCACTAATTTCAGTGTGACTGAACAAGATGTCTAGAGGGATCAACATTAAGATTGATGTTTTTCTTGTTTATAATTTTCTGTTTACCACTGAGATTATTTTATCATTAGTTTCATGATGAATGACTTAAAATTTTTCACTACTTTAAATGATGCCATGAGCCACAGGTTTTTTTTACACAGAAACAGAGCAAGGCCTTTTTTTAAAAATAATGATATGTGATTGAAACATGCATAGCAAATCATTAGCAGTCAGAAGAGGTCTTTCTGCCTGATTGCTAAAAGTCAGCAAACTTATAAATGTGTTTGAAATTGCTTAATAAACACTTTTTCTGAAAAAAATTATGAAGACTCTGAAGAAAAACTGCCTATTGGCAATTACAACCTGATTCCCTTTTCATTATTCATACTCTGACACTGTTCATTGAAAAGAGACTTATTTATATCTCTCTTATCTATAAAGCTGCTCTTAAAGATGATTAAACAATGAAGACTTGAGGACATGAAAAAGAAAGCCAAGAACCTCTAATGTAATAATGTAAAATGTAATAATTGTAAGATGTACATAAGATGTAATAATTGTAAAAGTAGTCTGCATCTAAATTAATATTTATTTCTTGAATTCCTACTTATAGACTTCAGATATAAGTATTAATATTGCCCATAGCACCTACTCTGTTTTTACCTGGACTAACTGCCATTCCTACACTAAGTTATGAAAACAAGATTTGAAATTACTCATTGCATTGTTATTGCATTGTTATTTAAAGGAAAACCTCTAAAGCATTTCCTGAGTTTAATGGAAAAAAAATTTGCTGTCCTCATTAACTTTTTTCATTCATGTTGGAAATGATCTAAAGAGATCCATAAACCACAGGCTGAAACCTAGTTCTCTGTTTTATCCACAAGTACTGAATTTGGTCAGTTGATTACTACATGGAACTTAATTACCCATATTAAAACTGAAGTCAGATGACGTGCTCAAGCAGTCCCTTGCTTACCAATAAATCTGAATAAAAGAACCCAAGAAATTAAAGAATCCCATGAGTCCCAGCCACATATCTTCTCCTGCCCATTTAATGCAACTGGTATGTCTACTGCAGCAAGGTTTCCAACTTGTGACAAGTCATAATCTCCCCATTTGCTGGCAGTGTTTCAGGCTGTATTTCTCCTTTTCTTCCATTGTCCTAAACAGCTCCTCCTTTCCCTGTTTATGCCTGACACATACATTGTAATCACACGCCTCTAATCACTCCCTAGCTCAGCTACAGAGCTCTTTAATTGTTCCTACAAATCAATCCTTTGAACTTTCTTTGCTTCTTCCCTGACCTCATTAGTTTGCCAAAAACTTTCAGGCCAAGACATGCCCAGCTAAAAGCTTCCATTCCAAATCTGTCCTCAGTGTTAGTCAAATATGCAGTTAATTTTGTGTTTGTCCAAAGAGTTGTAGATGAAAATTCCTTGAAACACAAAAAAGATAGATTCCCTCCTTTTTGAGATTTCACTGGTAATTACAGTAATGACCTCTGCAGTATGTAAACAGATGCAGAAAGCAGCCTGGCAGCAAAGAGAAAAAAGAAAACAACTTTTCAAAATAAAGAAGGGATCAAATTCTGCTCACACTTACATAAAGCATAACTGCAAACTTCTGACAGCAGAACACAGTAAAGAGTGAGATCTGAGTCTCTGTATTTTTTTTCTGAAGTAACAAGGAGATTCAGGTGTATGTTCCTCATGACAATCTGAGATTGCTTAGGAAATGCTTACACAAAACTGCAAGAGTTACGAAGAGTGAGCAAACTTCCTCACTTCAATCAAACTGGCACATTTTCAAATTTCAGTATGACACATTTATTGCAAGTTTACAGTAATATCCATCTGCCCAGAATTGAGAATGCAAAGCCTAAGAGTTTGTAACGCTTCACTGAAAATTTCACTTGATGATTAACAGATGAGCATTTCCAACTAAAAAAAGTATGTCTTCTAGCAAAAAAAAAAAAGGCACGATTAAACTCTAAGAAATAAGGCCTCCTGCACAGATACGCATACCTGTAAATCCAGTCAGGAAAGGGCCTCAGAAGAAAGATGATGTTCCAGAAGCAATGCGAATATTTCACCCTTTAAAATTCATGGCAAAATAAAAACTGTTCATTAATACTTCTTTAAAGTCTGGAATAATTATACGTTTGGATGATGCTCTTAGTCACATAGTTTAGTTTTAGGTAATCTGGAGAGGGGCAGGGAGTTGGACTGTATGATTCTCATGGGTCCCTTTGAACTTGAAGTAGTCTATGATTATATGATGTGCAGTAACATACATATGCACATACATGCATATATGTGTAATAAGACGTGTATACAGAGGGTATACAACATGTCTTGCCAGTATAGTGGCAAAGTCACTAAAGTGACAAGCTTCCCCTTGTAGTACAAACTCCAAGCACAGCATCAAGCCTGTTATGTCACTCATCTCTTTCCTCTTTGCAAATGACAAAAGGGCTGCAGACAAAGCTGAAGAGATTTCATTAGGTCTGTTCAGCCACAGCTGAGCTTCATCTTTGATGTAAAACTGCATCCACTGTCTTCATGTGGACCAATTTCTACATCTGCATGTCTGGGTGATTAATAGTCAGTGAATTAGTCCAATTAGTTTCAAATTAAATCTTTTAAAAACTGATGGAGAATTACAGCAACTAAGCCATCTTAATTAAATATTGAAGGAATAAGTGGAAAGAAGCATCAGGAGAGGTGTTTCTGTGCTCCACTCCCAATGCACAAAGGTTTTAAGGGCATTTACTGGAACTTATTAATTGGATCTGTGAGCTTCTGCTTGACCTCTGATTTTTCTTTAACACATTAAGGCTGTATAAAGTATGTATAAATGCATAAATATGTAAAATACAGCTACTGAAAATGGATTCATAAAGATTTCCTTAGAAAAACCAAACCAGTGAAGCCTTTGCTAAAGTATCCTAAAGAAAAAACAATACACTCAATAATAGTAACATACCACCTTAAAGCAGTACAGAAACTCTACTACCTGTGTGCAAAATATGCAGTAAAAAAAAGCACTCCTGCAAAAATAGTACAATCATTTCTCTCATAATAATCTGAATATATGTAACATTACAGTAGCCCACAAGTGTAGAGTGGTGAAAAATGAATCAGATGGGTAACCTGACAATAAGCAGAGAAACAGTGAGGATGAAAAAACCTCAGTGAAAGTGGAAGATGAGATGGAATTTTTTTCTAAAAATATTTATGGCATCAGTGATCATCCTTATTCTACTTGATGACCAGAAAACAAAAAAGAATTAGACTGTGGTACCTTTAGCCACTGTGCCAAGGGAAATCCTATCTCCCTGTCTTCTGCTCAGGGCCCTGCATCATCAGCTCCCTCCCTCCAGGCCCTCAGGCTGCAGCCAAGAAAGAGGCAGTGCATGGGATAAGTGACTCCAAATGCAGCTGCCCCAGCTGGTACCAAGGGAACAGCTAAAACAGGTATTGGGCCAAGCGAGTGAACAACTTCAACTCACACCACCACATTTCTTTTCTTGGTGGCATGCATTATTGTCTTGCTTCTCTCACCCATTACTGACTTTCTCAGACACACAGGAACTGGTTATCTTTGGGACCTCGAATTAATCTCACTAAGCTCAGTAATATCCAAAAGTATTAATGGAAAATGAGCACTTGGTAATGTAAGAGATTTATTTAAAAAACCAGCTGAAGACACATCATAGCTTCATAAAAACACCTTTCAGTTCTCCCCCTTGCTTCCAAAGACCACTGCTGCATACCAGGTAGAATTAGTGTTATTTCATCACAGGTATCTCTCTGCCCAAACTTTAAAAATGGTTCTGTTCTAGACAAGAAAGGTGGCATGGTGACATCTGCTCATCCCCTGGGTGACACATCCACAGGTGGCTCAGGGAGCTTCCTTTGGTTACAGAAGAAGTTGCATTAGACATCTCCTGCCCTTTAATCCAGGGTTTAATAAAGTCAGTGAGGATGCTGCCTTTAAATTCACCATGAACAGTACTTGCCATCTGTCTCATCATTTCCTTTCCCTGCATTGCATCAGCGAAATCATTTTGAGAGACTGGAGAGGTCTACAGCAATGAAACACTTTGGACAGACTGACTGATCTGGTTACATGGTTCAAGGCAACTTGAAGGCTTTATCAGAAACCAATGAGAAAAGGTATCCTAAGAAAGTAAACAAACAGGAAGAATATTTATCACATCATTTCTTTCCTCTCATTACAATCTCAATTTTCAAAAAAACTAGAATTGCAAATATACGCCCAATTCTCCTTGATGCTCAATAGAGCCAAAAATCAGTAACAAGCACTCAGGCCCTATATTGCACAGAGGTTATTCAAAGAAAGGTAATATTTGCCTCATAGTAGCTAAAGAGGCACAGGCAAGCAATAGCAACTCTATATTCCATTAGCCAAGTCTGAGTGTCTCAAGTACTGTTGCAAGAACAAGATACGTCTTCACAGAGTATCATCTTGAAAACAAGTTTAACTATAATCCCTCGAGTTTCATCTTTTGAGAACAGATTACAACACATATCTCACAAAAAAGAACAATGTTTTGATTCTGCTTTTTATTTACCATCTTCACAAATATGATGAATTCAAAGCCTGTGTTGAAGACGGATATTTTCATCTGACCCTGTGCTTTACAATGACTTCATATTATTGAGCTATTTTTCATCCTAGATGATGCTCTGATTGGTTGCAATTCATTGCTTATGAGTAAAATTGCAGCTGACCATTAAAGGGTCAGCTGAAATAAAACCACCCCTGCCAGTGGCACCACCCTGCACAGCCTCATGTTTGAACAGCAAGAATGTTTTCTAATGTGTTTTAAAAACAATTCCCCTTATTTCTGAAATTAACCACTCTCTCAACAAAAAAATCCAGCCTTGATTGCAAAACATCACAGACAATGGCAAGGGTAATGGGGAGCTGAGCAGAGATGTTGGGAGATGCTGGAAGTAAGCACTTTTCTGCAAGGTTCATCTGCTGTGGTCTTTCAAGTCTTGAACTATAGTAACTCCCCCAAGATTTTCTGAGATCAAACATAAACCATACTGATCAGGAATCTCCTGTCTCCCACATTCATCACAACTACCCAGACTACTAAATTTAGGGTTCAGTTTCTGTCTCTGCTCCAGATTTTGCCATCTCTGCATTTCAGCTGACCACTGCGAAGCCTCCTGACTCCAGGTGGGCAGCTACAAATGATCCAGCATCACAGCCCTGCTTACACTTGTGGCCTCTAGACACAAGAAAAAAAAAGTATGACCATGTGAAGGTTTTCATCTCACTTTAATAATCCTGTAGGTGTAGCTCTTAGGCTGTTGTTTAGGTTTTTTTTTCTTTTGGTTTGGTTTTTTGATTTGTTTGTTTTGTTTTGTTTGGGGTTTTTGTGAGTTTGGTTTGGTTTGTTTGTTGGGGGTTTCTTTTGTTTTGTTTTGTTTGTTGTTTGTTTGTTTGGGTTTTTATTTTTCTTTTTTTTCTTTTAAAATAAGCAAATATTACCCTGGCATAATTGCAAAACACAAGTCTTACCTCACCACAGTCTGCTGCACATTTTTCAACTTTAGCCACAGACAAATTGGTGCTTACGTTATGTTTTGATTTTTCCTCTTATTTGCTGTCTAATTTTCCTTTTCCTTTTTAAACAATGCACCAATTAAATGCCTATCCTTTTCTTTGCAAACTTTTGTTTACATTTGCATGACATTACATGTTTACATTTCATGCCATTAAACACTTAGAATTATAGAATGGTTTTGGCTGACCTTTAAATGTCATCTGGTCCAACCTCTCCTGCACTGAGCAGAGACATTTTCTCAGATCAGAGCTCTGTCCAACCTGGAATGTTTCCAGGGATGGGGTATCTACCACCTCTCTGAGCAACCCATTCCAGGGTTTTACCAATCTCCTTGATTATAAAAAACGTTTATCTTGTATTTAATCTGAATCGGCCCTCTTTTAAATTTAAATCCATTACCCCCTGTCCTATCACTACAGGTTCTGTTAAGCAGCTTCTCTCTATCTTTCTTATAAGCCCCCTTCAGGTACTGAAAGGCTGCAATGAGGTCTCCTTGGAGCTTTCTCTTTTCCCGGCTGAACACCACCACCATGCCTCTCAGCCTTTCCCCATGGGAGAGATGCTCCATCCCTCTGATCATCTTTGTGACTCTTCCTGTGGACCCACTCCAACTGATCCATGTCTTTCCTGTGCTGGGGACCCCACGGCTGGATGCAGCACTGCAGGTGGGCGTCTCACCAGAGCACAGTAGAGGGACAGAATCATCTCCACTGACCTGCTGGCCACACTGCTTTTGATGCAGCCCAGGATACAGTTGGCTTCCCAGGCTGTGAGCACACATTTGCCAGGTCATGTCCAACATCTCATTCACCAGCACTCCCAGCTGCAGAGTTGTTCTCAGCAAGGCTGCTCTCATACTTCACAGTTAGTAGATATTAGGGACTCTGAGTTTGGGTATTGTTCCGTTTCACCTTTTCTCACCAATCTCTATTAAGACCAGAAATTACTGATTTCAATTAAGCTCTTGTTTATTATTATTCAGTGGAACTTATATTTAAATTCCTCCTTTCCCCCAAAACTATTGGCATGCTTCAATAACTACTTTTAAGGATACTTCCTTACAAGAAATTAAACTGCAAAGCCTTTTGATTATTTCTGAGTGTTGTCAGATTAAACTTGATATTAAATTAAAAGCTGTTTGGTAATGTCAAAAGGAATGCTCTGTATAATAATCTGCCTTCTGATGGTAATTTTGTATAATTAATGCCACCTTTTCATGCAATCTTTTGTGTTCTGAAGTTTATTCTGTACTCCCATGTGGAAAATTGGATGTGGAGGCACTTACAGAACACAGCTCACAACTACATTGGATAAATAAAATACTGAAACGAAGGGAAAATTATTTTAAAATATCAACTAGTTTTTAATTTTAAGCACATCAGTGTCTTCATTCAAATTACAAGAAAGGAAATGATGGTAGCCAGTGTTACAGATTACCACCCTTCACATGCGCTGCTTCATCCCCACATCAGGACATCAAAATTTTCTGCTGGATGTTTTCTTCATCTTTCGTTACAGACAAGATAGTTACAGCTCTCACTGAAGTGGCAGGCGAAGGGGCAGGTTCAGCCCCAAAATCTACTGGACATATCAACATACTCACTGTCTATCCAGTTTCTCCTGACTAAATCCAGTAGTGGAAGATGATGCACACCACACCAAGGGACAAACATCCATCCGAACGCAGGCAAAACATTTTAAAGCCATGCAGGGCAGCCACATCTACTCAGCATGAGTCCCAGATGGCTTGAAACTGGCACAAAAGACCTGATGATGTATCTTGACTCCCCACCATGCAGGCACAAGGTACAACATAGCATGTGTCCCTCCCTACATCCTCCCTCCCCACTTTGGTTCACACTTTTTGTTGCAGAAACCACACTAAGCTATAGGTCTTGATAATAGTTGCTGCAATAGTAAAAATCTCCTATGTAATAATCTCGTTGTTTTAGTTTTGGAATCTTAGATTGTTTCCTGATTGAAACCTGGGGGCAATTAGAGCTTCTGCAAGATCAGAATTGGAAGATGTTTGTAATTCTCTGTACTTACATCTTTTATGTTTCAGACACATAGCTAAACTGCTCAAAAAACACTCTTTGAGAAAGTCTGAATCATTTTGTTCCACTGTTTTCCCTGTTTCATAAGAGAAAACTGGTGTTTTCCCTTCCTTCCCTAGTTTAGCAGGCAGCACCATAGAATCTATGCAAGGGCCAGATTCTGATCCATCTCAGACAGGTGCAACTCCGAAATCCCAGGAGCTGCTTAGAGGTTACGCAACGCAGTGAGTCTACAGGACAGGTCAGTTCTTGTGTGATCAGTCTGCAGAAGCATATTCAGTGGGCCCCTCCAAAATTTAGGGTTCCTTTGGTTTTAAAAGTACTACCCAGGAGAGCCCTTAACAGCTTTCATGTACATTAAAGATCTGCTGCTGACTCAAAGTTGAAGAATGGATAAAGTCCGGAAAGATCAAAACACACATCTCTTCTATGAGAGAAGAAACTGGAGTAGCAAGAAGTAAATGCAAAACTGGAATAAAATGAAATTTTTTTCTTGAAAATAGTTACAAAGTTCTGTCGGAAGGAGCAGAACATTTCCTGTTGAAATGATTGATTCCTCTGTAAGGAATTTTCCTCCTGGCGTTTGTTTCCTCTTTGCATTCTCTTCTTTCCACATCCTCCTGTGGGACAATGGGACCTAATGACACTCAGTTACAACCTGTGCAGAGACAGAAGATGGGATTCCCAACACTGTGTTGTAAGGACATAAGGAGAAAATATAGGAAACTGCTTTTATTCTTGAGAGAATCTGGTTTATCTGGGCATCTCTTTAACATGGTGCCTGGAAGTCCCGGAGAGGCCTGTCCAAAGGTAGCAAATGCATAACCATTTCTTTTATAGGTCCACCAGGCCACAGGTTTTACAAGCACAACTAAGACACATGGTTTACACTACTTTTCCCATGCAGAGGCATGTAAAGAGAATAACACAACAAGGCCAGAGGATTTATTGTGATCAGCTCAAATCGGCCCCCAGAATGCCACCCCTGAAATGCAGCATTGCTACAAGTATCAGCTGCCATTTTCTTAGCAATGTAGAACCTGACATGTAGAATATGAATTAGTCTATTACTTCAAGGAGAACAGCACACAGGTGACATGGAGAAGAAAGACAAGGAAGGCTTATAAAGGCGAAAAAAAAAATTAAATTTTACATGGTTCTTTTTTGTTCTCCCAAAAAACCTCAAGTACAGTGTCACTGTCCAACCAGCAAGACAGACTGCCTTCTCTCCATGGTGCCAAAGGACATGGTTAAAAGAAAAATAAAAAGCAGTCTCAGGATGATTTTTTTTTTTTTTTTTTAATCACGTGCCAAGTATGACACCAGCCTTGTGCACAGGAAGCATCTGGACACACTGGAAAGAATTTCCTGCCTTGCTGCAAATGACAAGCTCAACTAACAGCTACTTTACACTAGCTACAGAAGAGCAAATTGCTCCCATGCTATTTCTCTTAGGAAAAAATGGGGGGAAAATACCTCAGTATTCTACCTAAGAAAAACCCAAACAAACAAAGCCCAAAAAGCTAGTAAAATGGATTCCGAGGCTTTTTGGTTTGTTTTGTAAACATGGACTTCCATAATACCAGGGATTTAGCCTGAACTGCTCAGCTACGAGAAGAGAAACTTGGAAAGCAAAACTCTAAAAGAATATTGAAGGAGTAAGATAATCTATTCATATTCCAAAATATAACTCCTGAAAAGATTATTGAGCAAGAACAAACAAAAGACCAGGTAAAGGAAGCACAGCATGTTACTAGCTCAAGGAGAAGACCATGTAATTTAATCTTTAATAAGCTTTCCCTACAATGCAAAGTCTATCTGTCTGAATTTCTCTTAAATGATACTGGCTTTGAAGAATAAATCCACAGCAATTAGATGATTAAAAAGGCCTCAATATTCTCAGTCTTCAGGACCTTAAGTTCTTTGGGAATGCCAACAATATCTGACCATAAAAGATGATTCCTCCCCCCGCTCCTCCCCTTACGCCCGGATTTTCATTAGTTTTTCACAAAATATTTTTATTGCTCTCAGTCCTTCCAAGGTAAGTTGAAATAGAAGAAGCAGCAAATAGCAGCTGTTAGAGGAGTTACACAAGGGCCTGTCTGAATCCTCTTAAGAGGGAGAAAAAAGCAAGAAGCAGGAGATGAGAGGCTCAGTGGGAAACACAAGCAGACAGAGGTGGCTGAAAACAACTGGTAAGATTTAGAAAACAAATATGGGTAGTAATGATCTGTAAAAAATGTGATCATAACCATTTCAACGTACAAAGAACGAGGGAAGTGTAAAAATTAGCTTTGCAGTGCTGGGTTAAGGGTTGGACTTAATGATTCTATGATTTTAATTAAAGGCTTCCTTTCTTGGGCTAGGAAAGGATTCTGTAAAAATTGAAATACATATTGTGGTTGTTTTTGCCAGGCTTAGGCCCCAGCACACAGAGTATGTGCTATTCAGTGGGGAAATAGTGAGCCAATAGAGGCCACAGAGTATAAGAAGCTGTGGAATGGTGTATTCACTTGCTAAGTGAGTAGCCGATGATCAGAAATACAATTACTCTCCCTGAAGTAACTGTGGATGGTGCCACCATCTATACCTTTACGTAATAGCTTCTGGATTCCTATTAAACTTTTTGAAGTTCTAAAGCACCCTTCACTCCTGTCTCCAATGTACCTTCACTTCAAAAACAATTTACATGTTTATAACATTTACTAATCAAGTGACAAACTGGGGGTACACAGATGATGTTTTGGACTGATCTCAAATCTACCATACAGTGCATTATTCAGATGAAGCAATAAACATGGTTGTGCCAACAAACCAGAGTGTAGAGTCCAAATATTCCTCAGACCAGTTTAACAGACTTTAGAAGTATTTTGCAATAAAATCAATCTTCTCACTTCCTGCTTCACTTAGTAGAAGATACCATGCAGTCTCTGATGTGCATACCAGTACTATGTGAAAATGTAACATAAACAATGAAATCAAAGTAGGTCTAAAAGCAGCATAAACATAAGATCCATATCAAATAACAAGCTATAGATAATTCCCAGGTTTGTTGTTAAGTGATGATACCTATTCTCCACAATATAGCATGATTAAAAACACATTTCAGTTCTCTTCATCTCTACCTCCAAACTCACTTGTTCCAGTCTATAAATGGCCAGCTCTAACCTTATTTAAGTATGAAGCCTGAAGGAGCTAAAATCCTTATATTACTCTCCTTGCCTTACATCTTTTTATTATTGTGTAGCATATGAATCTGTTTAGAGTTGTGTGCATTACTTATCCTATAACCAAGTTGACTGTCCCATGCAGACTCACAAATAACTGGGTCCATGCCTTTGCCTGTCCTCTTTTCTGGGATAAAACAGAATCATAGAATAGTTTGGGTTCGAATGGGCTGTAAAAGATCATCTTGCTCCAAACCTCTTGCCATCAGCAGGTACATGACCTGTTTTTCAGCTGCATGAGAAGGCACTTTACTGTTATGGGGACCTCTGAACTTCCTTACAGATGCTGGAGTGACCAAGGGCTTATGTAAGATCTCCAGGGATTAGATTATTAATGATGCTTATGATTTTGCATGAACTGGGTCATTAGGGATTAAAAATGTTAGAACAGAATAGGAGAACTAAAACTAAACACATTTCTTGTCTAGTTTTTCCCCTTTCATTTCTTCTTATTCAGCTAAACATGTTTAGGTTTGCACAGCCTGGACTCCAGCTTCTTATCATGCTCAAATACCGGGGATAGAAACACTTAACTAGGAACAACACACTTTTACTGCAATCTTGTTAATCCTCTCTTCAAGACAGATATCATTCAAAGTTTTTGATTTGGTTATTGGCCCATGGGATCTGCAAGTGTTGACAAGTCAATATCTTTTCAGAGATTTTCTATGTCAACCTCAGAATGCCTGTTTCACAATGTTTTTCCCCATTTCAGCCCCATGAAGGAAATCAACCTTCACTTCCAGCAGTTCATAATGCAAAAATTGAGTGGGTAAAACTGAATTAAGCCTACACTTCACAAAGATGATTTTCCCATGCTCACAACACTCAGTGTACTGACAAGTCTCAAAGAGTAATAGGTGCACTCATACCTTTCAGAAAGACTTTTGATTATACCATCTAGGTATATGACAGATGTCAAGAATCTTAAGACTAGGAAAAGACAGTTATGTGTAAATTAGAGAGACTTTTAATACCAATTTTAATTTAGTATAAGCTCATTCATTGGCCAGGCTTTATCAAGAGGCAGTCTTGCCATTCAATCCTCAAAAGTAAAGAATAAACAATATTCTTCTAGTGCAAATTTCCCAAACAGTAAGTCTTATTTGATAAGGTCTCAATCCCTATAGTCCTTTCAGGTGTTATACGATTTCATATTTCTTTAATATATTCACCTTCTCTCTTTAGTGTGTGTTCCTCTCTTATTCACAATTATAAAATCAAGAACATCAGATTTTTAGCAGATTTACCTCTGTGGAAAATTCCCAAATGAACGATTTCCTACAAAAATGAAGGAAAGTCAAGTACAAGAGAGGACAGACTCTCCTGCACAGCCCAGGAGCAGAACAGGTACGGAACAGGAAGAGAACAGCGACAGCTGCTTGTAATTGTCTCTTCTCCGCAAACGTAGTCTAAGTGCTCCTGTTCAGCTTCAAGACACCATATAGGTCTGACAGTTTGTGCAAAGCCTGTGATACACAGAAAGGAACTCGGCACGGCGGGTACGTCATGAGAGACGAGTGCGTCAAGAGCTCAGGCATTTCATTGCACGTACATAGGTGAGCATTTGCTCGCAGTTAAATACTTCTCACTTCTTCCAAGAGGAATTTTAAATTTCTTTCTCAATATAATTCTGACATAACTTGTAACTACCAGTGGTACCTGTACCAGATTTCAGAAATTCCTAAGTCTGCCGCTGAGGTACTGGTATAAGCATACCTGAACCACACGAGGTACTGCTGTGTTGTCCATTACATGACACAGGTGTGAGGATTTGCATTATCTCAAGTAGAAAAGCAGAATCCCAGAAACTAATCCTATCCCTCTATGAACAAAACCTTTAAAGGAAGATTATCTCTCCCACAAAGACTGGCTGTCCTTCAGTAAGTCTGTTCTCTGCTGGGTGTTTCTACAAAACTGCTGTTGGCAGCTGAACAAGCTATTCCCAGAGGTACTGCTGCACTTCCCAACCAGCCATGAAGAATGAAGCACTCCCATTTCCAAGTCATGTGCAGAGCTGAGAAAAAAAACCAAAGATGAATTCAAGTGCTCATTTCCTTGTCTGATCAGAAATATCTGATGAATTGTGAAATGCAGCAAACTGTCCCCTCCCTGTTATTTTCAATTGAATTTCATCCTGCACTTGCAAGATGCTAGATGGGACTTGAATTGTCAGCATTTCACAACAGCAGAGGAGGGAAAAAAAAAGTATCAGCCACATGTGGACTTATACGCACACTTAAAACCTGTTTTCCTGAGATTTCAATCCAGTCCACCAAATTAACAAGGTCAAATAAGCACATGAAATTTCTTAGACTTATCTGATCAAGGTCTCCAAACTCCTGTCACCCATCACTAATTCTGTCATCAAACTGACTCAAATAAAGCAGTGACTTATTTGATCTATTGGTTTTTTTGAGCTCTATCAAAATTATTTCTTGATTGCTGGTAAACATTTCAGAGTGATGATTTACTGATTCATTGCTGTCTGAAAACTTGGCACAACAGCTTCTCTCACAAACTTTTGGAGAGCAACTATTATTTATGAACTACTATTGCACTCCTTTGTAAGTAAAAAAGAGATAAGCAATTGGTTCAGCTGACTATGCTTAAATCTAAATCAAGCAAAAGCATTGGATCTAGTCCATTGTAACCATACAGAAATGGTTTGGGGCAAAAGAATTCACTTCTGACAAATATATCCCTCCTCACTTTTATCCAGAGATATACCAGAAAAACTTTCAGTTACTCTATTAGATACTATCAAACCCTCTTTCACCTGAACTACTAAATCCCTTTCTAGTGACAAAATTTACTGCTCCTCCCAGGTCCTTCCTTTGCTCATTCCATATATGTCTTAGTATTACAGAAAGGGGAAAAAAAATAACCTCACATACTCTTTCCAAGTGACCCTCATAAGTTCCCACTATACCAGAGAAACGTACACATGTGAAGAAAACAACAAAATTAACCTTAGAGGGTAGTCTAGATCTATATTCCCACATTCACACACAGACACTTATAATAAACAGGCTTTCTTAAGGAAAGATATTGCATCATTTTCCAATTGCAGTGCAATCAATCATTTGAAACATTTGGTTTTTTTCATCAGATGCTTATCTGCTTCAAGTGACAAGAATGTGCTGTTTATTACTTTCTCCAAGTAATATATCCCAGCAGTAGGGGAATGAGATACATAGTGCAGAATTATACTTTCCTGTCCATGTACAAGTCTTACCACAGTTTCCTGACTTTCCTGATATATTTAAGAACATATTTTCTGAGTTCACTGCTAAGTGTTTGACAGGAATGAATGAAGGCTACTATGTGGACAAATCTGTCATAATTATTTCTAGATATTAATGCATTCTGATAATTTTCCTATAGTGCTGCCAGTGAAACACTAATGAGATACTCAGAGCGGGCACCATTGTCACTCATGTTTCACAGTAATGCTATGTGAGTACACAGGAGAGCAGACACTGCCTTCTTACAAATCTTCCTCTCCCATGCTTTACAGGATTCCTGTACTTATGCATCAGCTGATAAAATCAACTTTTAATCATCTGCATTGGCCTGCACAGGCACAGCACAGTACATTTTGATCCTGCGTATTTGGCAACACATCCTAAAATTTAGCAACAGCCAAGGCTTTGATTCATAAACCGTAAGATCACAAATGAGTACAGAGATCTTTTCGGCTTTTACTCCCATATCTCATCTCATGTTTAATGTGCACATTAAACAGTTCAAAGAATATGTCTTGCCCACTTCCCTTAGAAAAGCAGACAACAGCCAACAACCAAGACTACTTAAAATATTGTTTCTGCCTACCCTAGTATTTTCAGCCGTTAGTTTTGAGACTGTTAGTACCCCCATAATCCAGAATTTTATAATTTATGGATAAGTACTCAGACAAAGAATGGTAAGTATATAGAGATGCTGGGTTTTTTCCCCTCAAACTAATACTTGAGGCCGGACTGAGTGATTCTGTAATACAGCAAAAAGACACTTTTTTATGCATAAATGATTTCACTTTTCACTTTACTAGTAGGAAGAATCTCCCAATATAACAGAAAAACACAGACTTTTTCCTAAGGAAAACCAGCATGGGGACTATTTTTGAGTCACGTAAAGAATAACAGAGCAGATAAATGGTTCAAAGAGAAGACACTTTCTCTGGTAGAGAACAGACCAGACAGTGTAGTAAGTTAAATCTACTTACCATCTTAAGAATTCTCCAATTATGGGTGCATGTTTGGGTCTTGCCCACAGTGTTTACACAACCCCTCCAACTAACATCCTGAACCACAGCCAATACTCACTAGAAGCATAAACAACTGTGAAAAATATATAGGAAAACTTAGTTAACTCTGTAGCCCACAACTGACTACAGTGGGATTTGATGGAACCTTTGCAATAAAAATAGTACCCCAAATCAGTTCTCCACAGAGAAAGTTTCCAATGATAAGGGACACATGTAAGGCACATTCTTTTAAAAACCTGCTCAAAAGCAGCACATTGTTCATTAAGGGAATGGTGTTTACACAGGAAAAAGTCCACTTTCAACAAACCTGAAATCCAACAGATGTTTCCTTCTATCTAAGCAAAACAAGTTTGTGACCCTTTTCTGCCCAACCAGAAATTTTCAAAATTAATTCTGCAGGAAAAAAAAACCCCTTCCATACTTGAGAGAATGATCTTGGATTAAACAAATTCAGAAAAACTTGTATTTCAAAATTGCAGCTGCTACTGAAGTGAATTAACTTAAAAAAAAAAAAAACAGGTGTTCATTAAAGAGAATGTTTTATGATCTGGACTTCAAGAGATAAAATATGATAATTATAATTTGGTTTGTGCTGGAAAGAGAAAGTAGGGCAGGCTGTTACTCACACTGCTCTGTATAGCAATTGCTCTCCTCAAATCAATTTAAGCTCTCTTCTCCAGACCTCCCACAACATCCCTCCAAAACTCCCAGCTGCCCTTGGCTTCCCCAAATCTCTTAAGACCTCTCTTCCTCTGCACACAACACTTAAATAACAGAAGTATCTGAGCAGAGCATAAAAGGCATATCTCTCAATTTTATTTGAATTACTACTACCAGTACCTGCCAATCACACATCAAGTGTAAGTACTTTGTAGAAGTGTAGAAGAGAAAGAATTTCAGGCTTTGCCTAAGTTGTGCTGTTGAGATTGCACCACACCTGAAACAGTCCCACACCTGAATGTTTCACTTACCGTCACAAGACAGTTTCAGGACTTTCAGGTTCTACCTGATGTCATTACACCATTATATAGCAAATCTGGATCTGGTGACATTCTGTTGCACAACTGAATGCTGCAAAGACAGCATCTTCCAAGGGGTTGGTGCATTTTCTGTACCCAAAAATACCTTGCTCCAGAAGATGAATTGAGATGGACCTTTTATAAAATGCAGCTGCAGAGGCCAAATAAATTATATTAACAGCTAGAAACAAGCATCAAAGTCAAAGTTAAAACAGTCTTAAGCATGAGTATGACAAGCGTAGTCAATGCATGCAACTTTCTTTGTCCAACTTTACCTCCACAAGTCCCTTCTTCACTAGATGTCACTCCAGTTATTTCTTGTTCTATTTAGTGAGCATTATACAAAGTTCTCATCTCTACAATGTTTTATGTGCAGCACGCTCAGCACTGAGGTTCCTTACCCCAGCTGAAGCCCCTGCATGCCCTGCGATGAATATAACAAGACAGGACTGCAATCTGCCAGCAATATAATGTGCCACTATTACAATCAACAGGAATATTAGCAGTGTGAGGGAGACCCACTGAGATGCAATTCAAATCTGCCTATGAAACAATTATAGCAGAAGGCAGAGATGGCTTTCTCCCTCCCCCAATAATCCTATTTGTCCTTTAAATAGATCTGAAGTATAATCTCAAACTGTCAGCATTTCTGTAAAGAAATACCAGCTCAGACCTAATTGGATTTGTCAGACAATCATAGCTAAACAGTCCTCTGAGCTCCAAGAGCTGAACAGCTAGGGAAAAACCTTCCACATTATAATGTATAAGAATATGAAAGTTTATTTCAAGAGGAAAAATTTCCTCTGAAAGTAAGTGGTAAAAGACATAACTTGTTCCACAGAACCCTGTCCCTTAGCAACATAATGATGTGCTGTGGCATAGCTGAGGTTGTGTGAGCTGCTCCATAAAGGCAACTATCTACAGTTAACTGTTCAAACACTGTTCCTTCCAGCTGCTCTGAATTCACCCCAACTGCTAAAAGTTTGATTGTGTAAACCTGCTTTTGCTTTAGACTTTTTGACCATGAGTAAGAAAATAGGGGGGAAATCCCAGGTAATTCTAACATGAACATGTAACAGTAGCATTCGAGAAGAAAACAAGTATATATTATATCGCATGTAAACAAAAAAACTAGCGGAATATGTATTGTAGCTGAAGAGCAGAAATATTTCCTATTCCTCTGGACTTCCTGACTTTTTGCATCACCTCTCTCTGTCTCTCTCTAAATGTACACAAGAAACTTGCTCTGTCATTGCTGTGTGTTAGGCTGTTCTGTTCAGGCTCTTGTGGGCTGGAATAGTGCATTTTAAAGACAGTCTAGGGCATAATGGCCTAAAACCCACACTAACCTCATCCTTTGAATGGTGAGACAGAATACATTACAATGATGTACAGGTTGCAAGTTCAGAAAGTGTATAAGCCAAATCTTAAAACACTTCCAACGCCTTCAAACTGTGGTTTCATTAATGAAGATTCAGATTATTCCATATGTGTCCAGATCCAGAAAAAAATTTATTATACAGATTTTATGTTGAAAATTGATGTTCATTTCACTGACTTTAAAATAACAGTCATGCAGGTTTTAACATTTACATTTGGAGAATAACAACTCGAGCATTCAGCAATGTTATTTTCTGTACTTGCAGAGCTGGTAACCAGCACATATGCAACAGAGGAATAAAAGTAAACTTTGCATAAATTCCAACCCATGTTTTGATCTGGGTCAAGAGGAAATTCAGATAATGTGTTTAGTCTATCACTATCGTCGTCAATATTCAGGAGTTATACACTCTCCTACCTGTTGGCTTATCCACTCCAAGGAATCCAGCCTGTCCCAGGGTTTTAAAAACTTTATGTGCTGGGAACTGTCCTTCTTCTTCCCACTTGTCCACAAAGGGATTAATCTCCTTGTCGATAATCTAGATTTGAAAAATAAATTTTAGATGTTAATAGCACAGTCATTCCTACACAAACAGCTCTGACTAATTTTTCCTAAAAATCGTAATATAGGAAGAAAAGAAAGGTACGGGAAAAATTTTGAAAGCCCAATAATTTTCTCACTTCCTGTTGGATATCCTTATTCACAATCCATCCACAATTATTACAACAAACTTAATGAAGCATATATTAATAATTCTTTTAGCAATTACAACTACTAAAACAGGAAGCCACCAGGGATAGTTTAAGCCTCCCCAAGTCCTATGAAAATGGCAGTTTCCCCTAACCATTTGTTACTTTTTTGGGTACAGTTCCTAGAAAGTGATGGGAAAGGAAATCTGGATTATCCTCTAAGAGGTATTGCCAAAAAAGGTTGATGAGTTGTCCACAATGACCACACACAGTACCAAGACAGGCAAGTGGGAGAGATTTAATTTCCTCTCCCTTTATCTGAAACACTTCCAAGGAAGCTAATGCTGTTCAGGACAGTTATCTTCAGTCTGTATTTAGACTTCCCTACCATCTGACAGAACATGTACTGGAAAAATATAGTCTTCTTCCAGAATTTGTAATATTCCCAAGTCTAGTCCCTAGGCAACTCTTGACCATGCTACTGCTGCACACCCGCCAAAAGTCAATGTCCTAAGCTGCCTGGCTACTGTCCTTGCTCTATTCAGGCTGCTGTCTTCCCACCCAGCTGTTGTGAGAAAACATCTGGAATACAGCCCCTACATTCAGTAACACCTTCAGGTTTAAGAGCACAGGGGTTAGATGTTTCACTCCACAAAATCCCACATTTCCATGGCTATGGGAAGGAAGCAAAATGGGCAGGTGCATTTTTGCTGCCTACCAGCCCAGTGTGAGGCAGATGCAGTTCTGAGAGCTCTCAAAAGGAGCAGATGTACCCTGCCCACCTCTCCTACCTCCACCAGCCAAACTAGGAGCTGGCACAGGCCGCTTCTACTGTGTGGCCAAGTGCTCCAGCACAAGGGGGTCCAAATGGAAACATCCTTCCCCCAAACCAAACCCTACCAAAACAAACACCAGTTGCCAATAGAAAGCTAATGTTTTTAACCTGTGACCATGATTTTACTGCTATGCTGTTTCATGAAGAGAGAATTTACTTTTTCAAGAACTTACTCCTCTTAATCTTGTCTCCACACTAAATAAACAAGTCCTGTGGTGCTAACTATTTCTTGAGCTGGAAATAGAATCCTCTCTTCCCAGGCTGCTGTATTCTTGAGACCCTGTGGAACCTTCTTCCAAACTATCTATTTATTGCACATTCTTTGGAGAACTCCAGCCCATATATGGCTGCTTTCTGCCTTCCAGTTGGCCACAGAAATAACCATACTTCATTGCTTATAACAGAAAAATCACTTTTTCTATTCTCTCACCAAATTCTGCAAAATTAATACACTAAATGTTCAACTCATTCAGTAATTATCATCTCTCTTCCTCTCTCATATTGATTAACATAGGCCTCATGATCAATAGTAACAAAATACCAGAACCCCATCTAGGACAGCTCACATTTCACTTCTGTATTGCAATATCCCAGATGCTCAGATCCTAAGATGCTGACCCTCGATGTTGAGTTACGGGTGGTGAAATACCTTTTTGACTCTAGTAACATCTGGCAATACTCATCAGGTAACATTCAGGGAAATGCCTGAAAAGAGGTTATGAAATGGATGAAGTTTTCCCAATGTTTTGATGGATGTTGGCAAAAATATAAAGCGAATGTACAAACAGAGTTTCATGTTTGTTATTGTTGGTAATGGGCCAAGTGTTTCACAGCCTACATACAAAGCTACCTTTGAAGTTAAACAAAGTCAAAAGAATGACTAAGGCATCATTTCTTCAGATTATAACCTGTGCCTTTGAGTAAAACTCAAATCGTTTAACAGAACTGAATTTTAACAGATGTGAAGTTTGCCATGCTGAGTAAAAGAAGATCTGCTTTCCATGACACAACAAAAAACCCCAGAAATAACCTCACTGCACAAACCACAAATGGTGTATGCCCCTAAACTCAAGAAAAAATTAACAGCACAGTCCACATGCTGATAGCCACAGTTTTTTCTTAGCCATTGGACCCTATTGGACTGTATTTTTACAAAGAATGAAATAGGCCCAGTCAAAAGCTTTTACACTTCAGTCACAAACTGCTTGCAAAAATCACACGTTATTTTATAATCGTAAGGGGATCAGGGGAACACCTTCTCTGGTACTACCACATACAAACACAAGCCATGTTGCTGGAGAACTGCAGTACTGCTCATCTGGCTGATTCTTCAGCACTGATTATCGGATATTATCTTCCCTTCCTAGAAAAGAGAAACGGAAACAGGGAGAGGTATTTTCAAAGGGTCAAGTCAGCAATGAGTTAAGGAACACAAGCAATTACAAAACATGTGCTTAAAACATTGCTGAAGATGGGTCAAACAGTGCTGTACTCCTAACCGCTAGATTTGTCCCTTCCCTTGGCTTTAACAACTTCCTCACATCTGTGCCCTCAGAGAAATATTTCACACTTGAACTGCAGAGACGTATTTATGTAAGCACCTTAACTTAAACCATAACATATACATGAAGTGTTTGGAAAATACACAGAAGTGAGCCTTCGGCAGCATGCAGCAACTGTTCTGCTGATTTATATATGCTTTATCATCCCATGGAAATCATGGGTGTCAGCATTTAGACTTGCATCACTAGGATACCAACTATAACAAAATCTAAAACTTCTATCAGTAGAAATATTTAGCACTGCATACTACTGATGCTATCTGACAGATATTCCCAGCCACAAAGGAAATCTTTCCACCTGATCTAGCTGGTCAAATCTTAATGGCATTAGGGATGTAAAGTTGATTTAGGAGCCATATAACTTTCCCACCTGCTGATAAAGTTCCAGTAAACCACAATAGAAACTCTGTTATTTTCCTGACAGTCAGGGCACAGTAAGTCTCGTGTATGGGACTGGTGTTTTTCTCAGGCTGCTTCATCTGAACAGTGAAGGTGCAAACCTAAAGGAGTAGGCTCTGGAGGCAGCCTTGGTTTAGCCTGCATCCCAATGAGCACTCAGGCTCCTCTCTGGGGAGCCTCCCAAAGAATGGCCTCAGGGCTGGTATCAGCTGTGAATTATCTCAAAAAACACTGGTGGATATTTGCCCAGACGGAAACTGATAGAGCCAACAAACTCACTGCTTGTTGAATGATGGTAAGAAAAATAAGAGTGTTTTCATTAAAAATAGTTTTGACAAAGTTTTGTGAAAACAGCACCTGTAACTTCCTGCCCAGGAATGGGGAAATGCAGTGGCAGGGTTATATAGGGGACAGAGAGAGAAATTCAGATTTTTAAAAAGCAGATTATTCTAATCTCTCTTTAAAACAAAGCAATGAAAATATCTCTCCAAATCGTTACCAGAGAGTTGCATGTTTTGACTATTTTCATTTGGAATTTATTGTACTGTTTAAATGAGAAAAGTAACAAAAAATTGACAGTTGGGGGTTTTCCTTCACACAATGCTCAGTATTCTATGCTGATATTGTACCTACAGGTATGCAGAAACATTAGCAATTGCCGTTTAATTCTTACTGCATTCTAAAATAAATTCATTCTACAACAGTAGAAACTGTAATTGAATTAATTTGGGTAGTGAGAGCATGTATAGATGTCCTTTGCAGTAACTGAATTTCTTTTCATTATTCACCAGCAAGTTTACCTTCCATCATGTAATTCAAATCAGAAATTAAAGGCCACACCACTTCTACACACAATACCTCTTATATCCACACCTTATAATACTGTACAGTGGTAGTATATTTCAGCACACTATTAGCAAAATTATGAATCTTGAAAACAATACACTGAATTCTTCAAAAAATTACAAAAGTTTTCACCAAAGCTGAGATTAGACTATCTTACTAGAAAAACAAGAGAAAATGTCCAAGAAAAAGCTATTTTATATTAAGTTTAAATGGATTCTGAGGGGGCAGAATTAGATTAGATGTTAGGAAGAAATTCTTTACTCAGAGGATGGTGAAGCACTGGAACAGGCTGCCTAGAAAGGTTGTGGATGCCCCTTCCCTGGAAGTGTTCAAGGCAAGGTTGGATGGGGGCCTGAGCAACCTGATCTAGTGACTGGCATCACTGCCCATGGCAGAGGGTTGGAAATAGAGGATCTTTAAGGTCTCTTCCAACTTAAACCATTCTATGATTCTATGACATAACTGTACAATATTATGTTGGGAGCAGTATTTTTTTTCCTTTAAATCAAGTAACAGTAATCGAACTTAGCTCTATTAATATAAAACCCAAGATGACACAATTAATAGGATCTTTAATGTAAAAAGCAAATAAATAAGCAACAAACTTCTGTGCTTCCAGTCCCCATGATACACGCTAGGAGACCCTAGCAGAAGTCAGGAGCTGCCTGAGTGCCTGAGTCACCCCATATGGTGGTGGCAAGCCTGACCTGACATGGGGCGATGCCCCAGCAGGGGAGAGCTAATCGTTCAGTCTCTGATGACATAGAGTGCAGAAACAGAGGCAGTAGGTGACCTAAAAAACCACAACAAGTTAAAAAAAACACATTAAACAAATATGATTTAAACCACAAAGCAGCCAGAAAATGTTCCCTGCAGCACTAATCTTGCCTGCTCATACAAAGTTATTTAGTGCGCTTTCTTCTGGCAACCAAAATCCAGTATTATGAGCTTGTCTGAATTCTGCCGTGATCTAGAGAGCAAAGTTGCAGCCTGTTGCTTCCTCTTTCAGGATGCATCACCAGCACTGGGCAAAGGTCTCCAGGAAGTTTTGCAGGACCGTTTTCTGGTGATTGTTTTCTTTGGGGTTTTTTGTTTGTTTTTGGTTGGTTGGTTGGTTTTGGTTTTTTGGGGTTTTTTGTTGCTGCTGTGTTGATCTGAGTTTTTTTAAATACTAACCGCAAAAGGGGGGTGAGCCCTCAATCCTTCACTTATAAAACATACATTATTATTAGCTAGGACTTACCTAGGAGATCTATGTAAAATATGACTCACTACTATGCAAGGGGTCCTGTCAAGGTAGCAAATGTCCTAAATGCTGCCAAAACGCTTCTCCCCTTTACAGAAGGAGGGCAAGTCTCCCTCTTGCCCACAAGGGAGAAGATTTGGCATTTGGGTACACTCTGCACCTTATTCTATGTTCACAGTTGACTACCCAGCCAAACATATGACTGTCTACAAGACTTGTCAATGAAGAATTTACCCTATTGCAGTATGGGATTTGGGACTAGGCCTCAGTGATGACACAGAAACTTCTGTACTCTGAGCTGTCATTGGACTGTTGCTGGAAAACAAGCCAAGAAAGTGTTTTCCACAATGGTATGGGGTTGAACTGAAAAAGTTTAATTTAAGAGCAGACGTCTGTTTCATGAGCCTGTGAAAAATACGTGGCAGGAAAAAAAAAGTCCTAAAAGCAGAATATCCAGATAACTAAAATAAAGAATAAGGATGAAGTAATTTTAACTTACGTTTTTTAAGCTTTTTTTTTTTAAAATTCTATACCTAAAAAAACCTATAACAGATGTAGAAAAGCAAAATAATGGTTCTACCTTAACCATTTAAACGCATTGCCAGTCCCCTTGCTTTGGTAGGATTACAGAGAGATAAAATTAGGACCACACTGAAGTACCTGGCTGAGCATGGTCTCCATGGCAGACGCTTAGGCTCACCATGCTCCTTTTCCATGGACTGCATTGCTGATCTTTTATTTTGCTTATAAACGTACTAAGCACTTGATAGATTAAACAAAAAGACATTTCAACTACATCGGGTTACAAATAACCCCTCCTCAATCTACTCTGTGCATGTGTGTGCATTTAGTTGTAAATACATAGATATTTCTGATCATTTCCCCTTTTCCCTTTCACTATGGATGGTACATAAGCTTGAAACATTAAGGAAAAAAGTAATTCCAGCTTAGCACTACAAAGCCAGTTCAAAAGGGCAGATAATACATCATTCAGTGCTTTAGGCTACTTCTACTTCTTTGTTCGTTTCTGCAAAGTGAGGGTGAACAGGCCTGGCTCACATCTGGGTTTCTCCACTGCCATTGCACATAGCTGTGGCCAGAGCTGAGCTTCCAGAGAAGCTTGCAGTGGATTTAAATCAATATTCACTAGTCTTATATAAGGGAAAAAAACCCAGAAAATTTCCCTAAGAGCTGAAAAATATAAGTCTGAAACGGAAGGACTTATTTAAAACCGTTTAATTAGAGCACCAAAATTCTTTTGTACCTTCAATAAAGCTGTGCCACAGGCAACAAAGTAATCATGAAATCTGTTACAGCACTGGGTACCAAAGACTGCAGTGATCAGAAAATACAGGAACAAACTGTTACTAAATTAATTTTTCCTTTTCTCAGAGTAAAACAAAAAATTAGTGGAATGAAAACCTCTATAACATAGGAGTTAGCAGCTTCTCACTGTATAATAAAACATACCTGTCCTCATCTATTTTTACAAAATCTAATTTTTCATGGAAAAAAGCATACACTTTGTAAGTATTCTGCAATTTTGCCTGGTCTATTCACTTGGCAGTAACTGGACCCAGTTCTGTTTAAATCATTGTGTTTCTTCCCTTTCACTGCAACACAGTTCCTTGCAACATACCTAATACATAAAGCAAAGCTGATTACTGGTTCAGAAATTTGAATACTGATTATCTTTTGATCCCATACATCTGGCTACAGATTTTACTTCAGGAAACCAGGAAATCCAAACTCTGAATCAAGCACAAAGTTTTTGCCAACACTTACTGAAAAGCTTAAAATCCTACAAGTCTGCCAGGAGTACAGAAGCATGCGCTGCCCTCCGCCCTGTGCATATTTGTTGGCACAGATCTGGAAGCCCCACTGAAGAAGCAGAGGGCGCACATCATCATCACCATGCTAAGAAAATGAAAGGCCAGTCTAGGCATTGCTATTGGTTGGACAAGCCTTCTGGATGACTGGGAGCTCTGGCTACTTGTATAGTATAGTATACTATACAAATATACTTGTGTAGTATCCAGGCTGCTTGTATCGAGTTGTGAAAGCCGTACAGAACTGAGCAAGTGACGCGGTTTTTTTTGCTTCTGCAACTCATACTTTTAAACACATAGATGCTGAGTTGAGGTACGGTGTAATGCCTACCAGAAGCCAGGATGTTGGGATTTGGGTTATCCTGACTCTGAAAGTGAGTAACTGAGTTGCCTAATCTAATCAGATGTGGCAATGATAAAGCAATATAATAACTAAACCTGAGACAAAAAAAATATCCCTTAGGCACAGAAAGTCTAACTCGATGCAGTGGAAACTTGTTCTAACATTAATATGGGGTAGGAAAAAAATCCAGTGTTTGGACACAACAACTGTAATCTCAGATGTATGTGCTAATCCGACACCAAGTAACAAATAAGAGCACTGCTTACAAAATTTCTTTTACTGCACTTTTGCTACACAACGAAGCATTTGTACAAGTGACATTTTTCCCACTATAAGAAAAAACTTTTTTACAGATCTTGCTTGAATATGCTGAAGGTCATTTTTTTCCCTCTTATTCTTCTACACATTTAAAAGCAACTCTCAGTAGGGCACTAGTGGATGTACTGGATGGTCCCTTTTATTACAGTGGTATATCCCAGCTGCCTCTTTCAATAACAACAAAATTCAATTATAAAGATTTCCTCTCTGCTAAATTGCCACCAAAATTCTTGGCGCCAGCAAGAGAATTAGCCCCTAAATGTTTGTATGATTTTTCTGTCAGTCACAAGAGGACAAAGGCTATTTCAAATAGCCTAGAGTCTAGGAATATACTTTGCTTCCCATAGACAGAAGGGAAAAGGGCACTCAGTACAGACTCTGTGAGCCTTATCAATGTCACATTTAACTGTTTTCTTTCTGAAACTTTTACCTCAGGTGCATGATAAATTATGTTTCAAAATTACAGATGCCAGTCAAGTATTTTTCATATTCAGTTGTGTCTTTTCTCCCCCCCAACTAACTTTTAACCGATTTATTTGTAATATCAGCAACTTACTGCTTTGCTGTTCTGTGACGGGGTTTATGATTTGTTACAAAGATGAATAAACCACCTCCGTCCAAGGTGCTCCAGTGGCAATAGTGGTTACCCTTCAGTATTTTGCAGGTGGTCAGAAAGAGCCATATTATTTTGACAGAGAATTTATAGTAATTTTACCAGAAAGCTAAAGCAAATGTTAATATTTAATTTGGATCATTCATGCGCTAATATGAAGGGACATTAATTCTTGTAAAAATACATATATGAATAAACAGAAACTCATGACATACAAGCCAAGAGTGATAATAAGGTATCGGTGTCCTTTGGTGGAGTTTCATCGTCACAGGGGAAATCCTTATCCTACAGATACACACTACACAGTGTAACCAGAACCAGTCACCACTGGGCATAAAACGTAACATCATTCATCTTACATGGAATTCCAGAAAAATATGTGTCAAATTTACCAATTTCCCAAACCTTTTTTCCACTAATGTCAGAGAAAAAGGAAAATGGACAGCATGTATACATCCTGTATGTATAGGAATACTGTTATGCATACATATCTGGAGTAGGTTAAACGTTTTTCCTTCAAATCAGTTATACTGTAATATAATTACTGCAGCAAGCTGTGGGATACCAGTACACTGTAAGCATCGTCCAACCAGTTAAGGAAAAGTTAAATTTTCGATTTCCAAGAGGAAGGGTGGTGACCAATAAAGTTGTAAAGGAAACTGCTCACAGGGTCATTTCAATACCCTTGCTAAAAACAGCCCCCTGGAATTATAAGAGTCTCTTCCTCATCCTGCTCAGAACAATTGGAAAATTATAGATCATTTAAAATATGTTAACTTAATATATTAAAAAACAAAGTTAATGGAGGAAAAAAAATAACAATTCTCATTCATGGAATTGCACTGCTTATTTCTCAGATTTCTCTGGTAGCGGCATTAGGATTTAGCTAGAGGAAAACTGCCCCAGATTACATAACAGGTATATTTAAAATGTGCAGATCCTGAGTGGTGTTTCTCTCCCAAAGACTCTACTTTTTAGTTTATCCTAAAATTGTCAGGGACAGGCTTAACTTAAGCCAGAACAAACACTGATTGCTAGAAGCTTTAGGTGAACAACATCAGACTGGATTTGACATAAAGTAGTGATTTTTCATTTTTTCCTATATGATCAGATCAAATCTAAAATAAATTCTACATAAGTATTTTTTAAAATACAGGACAATAAAAAAATCAGGTTTATGTTGCCTATTGTGATTTCTTGACTATTGTGATATCAGGGTTTTATGCAATAAGTGTAGCACTGCATTCCTTCTTAGCCCATGATGCAACTACCTGCACTGAACCTAGCGAGGTAGAGCATATTGTTAGCTGCACTTCAACAGATGTGGGGGGCATAGAAACAAGGGAGGAGAAAGGTTTTGTAAAAAAAAAAAAAAAAATGCATTGTGTTACACAGCAGAACCGCAAACACTGCACCAGCAGGCACTGATATAGCTACTTCCCCACCACCACCACTCCCCGCTCTTCATCTTATCTCTCAGTAAACAAACAGCTGTGAACACTTAAAATACAACACAATATGACCTTAACCTATCCACGACAAAGAAGCAGGACTTTTAAAATCTTCCCAGTCACTGCCTTCACAATGTCTGGCTTTGTCCTCTGTGTTTCAGGACACTGATTTTTCATCATTGCACTTGTAGTGGCCGGGCAGGTGATGGGGAGTGGTGTGCACAGAACAAGGTCATTGGGCAAAAAGCTCTGCAGACACACAGATACACAAAGGCTCCTTCTAGATGGGAACAGCACAAATTTGACACAATGGTATTACCTACAAAATTCTCCACTATTAATCCAGGTGATAGAGGAGGATTCATTTCCAGCTTCTTCTACTGATTCTTTCTCTGGCATCTTATTTCTGCTTTGCAAAGGGTCTAGGAATTTAGACTAATGAAACTAATTTACTAAGAAACTGACTGGTCATGGATCTCTTTCCCTTATTCCTCAGGGTGTTTGGTTTTGTTTTTTTTTTAACACAGAAAATGAACCTACAAGTCCTAAAGCTCAATGAAAACAGGCCTCATCTTAGTGATAGAAAACACAATTAATTAAATTATTTTTGAGATATTTTAACACTGTAAGTGTAAAAGTTAATGTCTGAAGCAACCCAAACCTGAGGTAAACATCACATGACTCGGAAGTAACTCCACTGTCTTTTGTCCACAGTGAACTGCGTAAGAGGTGAAATTGGGAAAAAGTTAAATTTATCCATAGAAATACAAGATTCTGCAAGTAATTTTTAAAAGCATCTATTAAAGATAGAACAGCACAGCTCCAAACTCACATAAAAAAGATTCAGTATCCGGCAATCCAGAGCATGTTGCTTTTAAAATAATACAGCAGAGTACTGCACTACAAGATAGAACTTGTAAACTTACTTACAGGTAAGGGTTAGGGTTACAAGTCTGGGAAAAGTCCTTACACTCCTAATACCTTCCTCTAAACTCATATACTGGTTGGTCCTATGTGGTTGCCACAAAAAATGCTGTTTACTCCTTGCAGCAGTAACTGAACTTCAGCACTTTTCTCGCTGGTTCACAGTTTAAAGGTGGATGTCTCTGACACACTGCTGCCCCGACCTCGCAGCGTGCACCACACATGGGCTCCCTGCCGTCATAGCGGCTGATTCCCTGGCTTTGGCAGGTCTCTTAATCCTACCATGGTGTTCTACAGGTGACACTGACCTCGCTGATGGGAATGCACAGAGTTCACCAGCACTACCGTTACTTACAGACTACCATTTGACATTCAATTTGCACATTACCTTACCAGAAGTGCCTCCTTTCCTCTGGAATTATGATTTGGTTTTGCGGGAGCCTTCCATCGCTCCTGCCCAGAGCGGGCTCAGTGACCGGCGGCACCCGGGGCCGGACGGCACCGCTCGCCCGGGGCAGCACACGCAGGGAAGGGCTGTGCCACCCCGCGGGCCCCAGGCAGGGGACACGCGGTTCCGTTTCTGGCACTGGCAGCAGCAAGTTACTTATCTAAGCACACCCCGAGCCGTTCCGGGCCACTCACTGCCCTTGCCCTGGCTCGCTCTCCCCGCACAGGGTGGCGCGGCGAAGTGTCCCCCGGACCGCAGGTCCCCCCCGCCCCGTACCTTTCTGAGGGCCGCCCGCAGGTCGCGGTGCTGCGGGGTGTCACCGCCGTCCCTTAGTCCCGAGCTGAGGCCGCGCAGGGCCAAGCCCAAGCGCGCCCACCGCCCACCGCCCCGCAGCGCCATGGCCGCCGCTCCCGGTCCCGCTCCAAAGGCAAGGCCGAGGGCTGCCAAAGCCTGTCCCGCTCCAAGAGCCAAGAGCGAGGGCAGCCGCCGTGCCCGACCAGCTATCCCGGGTCACCCCGGTAGCCCCTGCCCCGCCCCGTCGCGTCCTCTCCCTCCTCCCACTCCTCTCTTCCCCGCAGCAAGCCACGGTAGCTCTCGGGTTACGGGCAGGTTTTCTTTAATGCCAACGAACAGCCATGAAGCGACCGACAAGCGGGTGGCGAAAGGGCCCCGCGCAGCGACAGGAGCCGGCCCGGCCGGGGAACGGGGCACAGCCGGCCCTGCCGAGCGGCCCGAGGGAGTCTCGGCAGCTTTCGGGTGGGTTTCTGTATTTTTGTAAGGAGAAACAGAAAATAACAAGAAATCCGCTCCTGTGCTCGTTCAACACGAACCGGCGGCGGTAGGGACACGCTAGTGACTCCGTAGGGGTATAGGAGCGGTGTCTGCTCCGGGGGCAGGCGCGGGGGCCGATCTTCTAAGCGATGACACAGCCCCCCTTCTCCTTGAAGGGATTCTTGTCCTCGGGAACCCCCTTCACCAGCGGGTCCTCGCCCGACCGCTCCTCGATGTAGTTCTTGATCTCTTCGGAGCACTTGGACACCTCGAGGGAAAGAACAGAGAAGAAGCTGAGTTATGACCGGAACTAATGAACATCAGAGGAGGAAACCCGTGAATTCACATCCTTCTATCTCATTTACCTTGCCGCCAAGCATAAAACATTTGACCACAGAGCAAGCACTAAGCACATGCAGACTCAGCTTCCTTCCTCTTTTTTTCACAGCCTGATATTCACAGAACATGTGAGTATCTCTGGGAATGTATATGCCACTTTTAACAGCAGCTGCTGCATAGTTAAACTTGCATTCTTCTTAGTTAGACAACGTAGTTTTATTAAGCTGTGGATCACACTCTCCCTCAGCATCTGCATGACTTATGGTCAATAGTTTCAGGGGCAGTAACTTCCAACTCAGCTTTAAAGTATTTATGGCTTTATGTGTTTTTCCCTAACAAAACATTCAGCAGTGATTTTTCAGTGGTAATACAAATTCTTTCTTCGTGGTTCTACTATAGCAATGATGCATCTTGAATGAGAGTAAAGACCTAGACCTGACTGGGAAAGACTCACAGGTCTTAAGGTTACTTTCAGGTTATCCGGGGTTATTTTGAACAATAGTTAATACAACAGCCTATTAGAAGTGTTATAGAAGCCTAAGAGAACAGTGTTATGAGAGAACATAATACACATAACACTGTGCATGGCATTCATAGCAAACTAGCACTGATGTAAGTAAGCCTGCACAGAACCTGCCCATGGAGAAGACATGTTCAGTTTTTGTTCACTGAGACAAGAGAACAGTATCTGGGGAGTCTGAGAGTGCACAAGCGAACCTCACGAGCTCCAGAGGCTCCTTATCCATACACCCCTTTTGCTTCCTTTCCCGGTGTCAGCAGAAACTGTCCTTAGATGCTCGAACACCTGACATGCCTGAGGACGCACTCTTGCTCTGTCCCCACCTCCTCCCTTCCTACCCATAGTCCCTGCAGCAGCACAGCTGTGCAGTGTCAGCAGCAGGAACCAGCTGTTGGCCAGGCCACTAGATGATTAGTATTTCTAATTTAAGGCCCCTTGCTTCTTTGTTAATTATATTTTACTTCATAGGTAGAACTACAACAAGAGAACTAATGAATTCACCTGCTGTATCACAGACAACAGAGCATGACCTGTGCAAAATTAAGCTTTACGCCATCAGAAAGAATAGATTTAATCGCCAGTTAAACAGTGTATAAAATAAAATTTAGCTGCCTTTGGACCTACAAATCCCATTGCATGTCTTACTCTTCCTTGCCTTACAAACCCCTTTCATTCAAATTGGGGCACCTTATACCATAGTAAAGTTGTACTCCAAAGTCTGTGCAGGACCAGGGTTTATTTTACTTCAGTCAGCATTACCAGGATCACTCTCACTTATAAGAAAGAACAAAGCCTGCTTAAATACACGCTCAAACATTTTTATTCCTTCAAAAAACTATTCAAAAGGACTTTTCCTTTTTGTGCTGTAAAGGTATAGGAAGGGGTCAAGAAAACTTTGGCTAAAGTTTTTACTTTTGGTAACAACAGAAGTGTGGCTTCCGCATTTCCCTATCCTTGTAACAACCATACATGTACCAGGGGACTGTGGTGACTACAGCACAGGTTTCATTTCACAGTGAAACTTCTGTTACAATGCACTGGTAAAATTGAGCATGCTGTCTATGCTTTACTACAGGTGAATTGAAAATATCTGTTTCCCTAAAGTGATCAGGTTTTTGGTTTATTTGGAAAATGTAGACAAGTATTATTATTATTGTTATCATCATCATCACTGTTATTATTAAACCTTTAGCTCCTGCAGAGTAAATTTCAGTTGCTTGGGAATTCTCTGAGAGATGATATTGCTATCTATAGTAGTTCGATGTCAAGCCCACAGTACTGCTGGAGCTTTAGACTATACCATAACACCTACAATCACTGATACCTAACTCACAGCTAAAATGTAACTCTGGTGTTCTTATTTTCTGGGCTAAACACCTAGACCTGCAACGTAATTAGTGTGACTAATGCCACTGATTCCCACATATAAAGGTATTTTTAGTCCTAACTAGAAGTGTTTATTTAGGTGTAGTTTGCTTCTGCTGGCGTGTAGAATAAGAAAAAAAAATACTATTTTCAGAGCAAGGTCAGTTCTGCACGTCTTTCATTTATAGAAAATGGAGAAAACCACAAACATTTAACTGGAAAGTACTTCACCTGTGGAAAGGAACAATCGGTGTAAATGTCTAAAAGTACAACTTTTCTATGGGACAAGGCTTAGTGGGTCACGGGCCTGCATAGGCAGCCCTTTGGCTCCTGCCCTCCGCCCGGGAACTGCACAGCATAGGAAGAGGGAAGCGGGGAGCGGTGCCGCGGCAGGGCTTCTCGCCGCCCAGCACCCAACTCCTGGCACCGACAGGACCCAGCGCGCTCTGCCTATAGAGGAGAGGAACACGGCGCAACGTGCTCCTCCCTCGCCTGGCCTTGAGCTGCAGGGACTCGCGGGGAGGGGACGCCAAGGGGTGCCAAATGCACTGGGAACAGCCGCAGCCGGCGCCTTCTCCCGCGGTGGTGCGCTCCTTTCCCCCTGCTCCACAGTCACCCCCGGGAAGGACCTACGCGATGCTAGCGGTGCTATGTCACCAGCGCTGACTCCGGTCCCTGATCCAAAGTGGGTGGTAGCAGCCGCCGGTGCAAACCGCGGCCGTCCCGAAGCAGACAAGGCTCTTCGGAGGAGCGGCTCCACAGCCTCGCCGCCCCCGGGCCCACTGCCCGCCCGACGTGCCCCTGGCCGCCTCACGAGCCCCGGCACCTCCGTCCGGGGACGGACGAGCTGCTCCCCGCCCCAGCCCCGGCGGCCGGGCAGCTGCGAGTCCTTTCTCCGCGCCCGCTCACCGGCTGCCTCTCCAGCTTCACTTCTTTCCGGAGCTGCTCCACTTCCATTTTCAGTTTGTCCTTCTCGCTCAGGTCCTCAATGTTGATGGCTGGCATCGTCTACACTGTCAAAGCGCGTAGGGAGGGAGGAACGACAAAAGGTTACGTCTGGGCAGCGAGGGCGCAGGGGTCGGAGCCCCCGGGCAGTAGCGGAGCGGTGGGACGGCCGCCCCCGGCCCGCCCCCGGGCTCACTCACACGCTGCCGTCCGAGTTGCCCCGCTGATCGGCAGCGACCGCTTCCTCTCCGGCGCGCCTGCACCCGTTCTCCGCGCCGTTCCGGCCTTTAAATCTCCACGCTAATCCCCCCTAACCGGATTAGAGCCCGCCGTCCGGGCCGGCCCCGCTGTCGGGGCGTCGGGGCGTTGACACGGGCCCTGCCTGCACAGGGAGGTCCGGCCGTCCCGGAGCGGTCTCAGACCACTGCGTTGGGTCCCGCCGCCGCACTGGCGGCAGGAGCTGGGAGCTGCAGGACCCTGTTGTGCTGACCTCTCCGGCCTCTCTCTCTTCATCACTGCTGCGGGGCAAACTCAGCGAGGTCGGCTGGGGGTTTTGGCCCGCTGTGTAATCTTTCTCCCCGACATCTCCTTCTCCTCTTCCACCTCCCGATCATTGTAATGTCTCATGCTTCTCTGTGCCACCAGCATCCTTTGGCTCTGTGTTCCTCTGCCCAGCAGCTAAGGTAGAAGCAGGTGGTTTGCGTGGGCACATTCCTCGATACTTGTGCATTACTACCAGGAAGGGACTGGACTGAAAATTTAGAGAGGGAAAGGAACTACTCTCATGTTAAGTGCCCCAGCAGGCAGCCAGTCTATCAATGCCAGACACAGCAACTTTTGTTGGCAGGTGTGTCAGCAAAGCAGAATTGCAGCTCTGCATGAGAGAGTTATTGTGCCTGGCTGGCACCAAGGGTCTCTGGAATCATGGAGTTATAATGTGTCAAGGGTGGAGTACTCCACATAAGAGAAGTGATGGTTTCAGAAGACACAAGAAGGAGCTAGGAAACTCTTCACCTGTGGTTGCATACAGCTTTGAGGTCTAGATACCAAATAGGGCGCTATGCTCTTTAGAACAGGGTAGTCCCTCCCTGCCAATTTGTACACCCCCTAGCATCTGTCATCCTAGCAGCTGCTTTCCTACAATACCACTGGATGCAGAATTCAGGACCCTTCAGACAGAACATAGCTGCAGGCCATTAAAATGGGCTTGTAGACCTTTTGTTATCTAGCAATTCAAAGGTCCTTATAGGCAATCACCCTTCCCTCTTTCCACCTCTTTTTTTTCCTATTAAATACATTCATTTCTCCTCCTCTCCCCACTCACCAGATGTAAGCAACTGTCAGCAGTATGTAAGATTTACATCTTTCTTCTCCAGTGCTCGTCCTATAGAGCTCTTGGGGTCTGATTCCTTTTCTTTTAGCCATTTCACTAAAATCAGTTTTTCTCCCTCTACCTATTATCTCCCTGTTCCCAGCTGTTGATAGGCAATTTCTACACCCCCATAATCTACACTGACAGCTGCATCTCCAAGCTCCACCAGCTGCTGGGTCCTGGGCCAGTCAAAACAGGAGAAAGAAACTGGGCAGTCGGAGTCTCAGAGAGGCCGGGGCTGTTGCAGGAGCAGAAGCACTGCGGTTGTGCAGAGGCAGAGAGCATGTGGTGTGGTGGTGGCGGGCAAAGGTGTGGGAGTGAGCTGAAGGTGCGTTCTGGCACACCATTGACGTGGTTAGGGTGGGAAGAACTAGGTATCCATAGCTCTGTAATGAAAAGCCTCCAGAGAGCAGTTTGCTGACATGACTAGCTCTGTTAGTGGCAGTCAGTAATGGCCTTTCTACCACTTGCTGTGTTAACTTTTACTTTTTTTTATTACACTTTTATTTCGTGTATTTTTACAGATATTTACCTAATCTGAGTTATAGCAAAGGAGAAGCTGAAAAGCAGCATTGATGGATAGGTGGCTTTAGCTCACACTTCAATTGGTATGTATGTGTACACAGAGGAAATGGAAAGTATGGAAAATGGTATTTGTATTACAGCATTCACTTTGCTGCTATTATTTTAAGTAGTATTTCAATTACTTTGTTTGCAATTCAAAAAATTATGATGAAAACCAAAGCATATCAGTCTAGGACTTCATGTTAAAGAACATCATATTAAAATCACTTGAGAATTTCCAGTATTAGAAAGACGACTTTTTGCTTTCTTCTGGAAATAGAAAATGTATATTTTTTTTTATTTGTTTGTTCTTTCCTATGAGAGGGACATAAACTTTAATATAATTGCTCTGCCTAATAAGCTGAGCAAAATCCCTAAAAATGAGGACACCTGTTAGTAGCAGTTGTAGCTATAAAATTCTAAAGCATGGCAGATGTGTCCCATGGTGATGACTCAAATTGTACCAGGGTTTATTTTCTTGTCACTAAAGCACCCACTTATCCTTTGGCAACTGGAGATTCTAAAAAAAAAGGGAACAGTTCTGGAAAAGGAGAGGAAGAGGTGCCATTCATATCCTTTCAGAAGACATGTAGGTGGGGTAAGTATTAAATTTGCTCCTTTCTTGCCTTTAAGAAAAATAAAATTATGTCAGAAAACTAGGTTGTAATCCTCCATGGTATAAGAAAAGCAGAGAAGTCATGGAGAGAAAGTCAGCTCCTGAAATAATCAGGGTGCTATGAAGTTCCCCCTCATTACAGCCCCTACTAACTCTGCTTCTTTCCTGCAGGCCACAGATTTCCAGGGCCCTGTATCCCAACCCCATCGGCGGCAGCGCCGGCCTGCAGGGCTGGGGCCAACGTCGTTGCTGTAAAGGGAGCAGAGAAGAACAATAGGAGATCAGATTATCTTGTTTTATCTATGGAGAGCACGCCTAATTTGCAGCCACTCTTATCTCTCTTACTGAATTCTATCTGGAGTAAACACTAATTAATGTAATGTCTCTAATGGATTAGAGAGGAAAAAGTATGCTGTCGGCTGCTCATCCCATTCTTCGCCGGATCACAACTCATTGCCTGGTGGGGTTAAAATCTGCAGAATAAGCTAAGTCATGATATTGCCTGAAATCCATCTCTCTTTGCACTGGCCAGAGGCGTCATCGATTCATCCCCGTGAGTTTTCCCAGAGGCCAAGCCCTTTGACGATGCCTCAGTTTTCTCAAATTCATCAGTGTTTTACACAACGGTATTAAACTAATTACACGCGTTTGCTTCAGCGGCCCTCGCTAGGCAGCCTGTACTTTATCCGGCTGTATCAGGACCTGCAGCAGGCTCAGCGTTTGATTTTCGGCGTCCCACCGCCCTCTACCCGGAGCCTCCGAATAGGGAGCGCCTCAGGGGGGCGACGGCGACGGGGCGGGTAGAGAGAGAAGGCTTTCGCTAAGTGACCCGTCACGGATTTCGCCGTGATTAACAGGAAATGCTCTTTGAGCATCATCCCGTAATGTGAGGGGGGCGGGGGACGGGGCCGCCGGGGACCCCAGCCAGCTCCCCGTACTCCCGCAGCGAGAGCTCCTCCGCCGTGGGCGGTGCAGCCCGACGTAGACCCAGCCCCGGCAGTGCCCCCCGCCTGATCCCGCCGCTCCCCCCGACGGCGGCGGGGCAGGAGAGGGCTGCCCGCGCCCCCCGGGCACAGGCAGGCGCGCAGCTGCCGCGCCCAGGTGGCGGCCGGGTCAGCGGGGACCTTCTGCCCCGCTGAATCAGAGCTTCCCCTCCCACCACATGCGCAAGGAGGGAGGCGGCCCAGGGAAGCCTCCTCGCTGCATATAAAGCGCTGCCGTGGGGCCGTCCAGCGCTGCTCGCTCCCGGGACCCTGCTGCCGCCCGGCCACCGCGACATGGACACGAGCCGCCGCCTGCCGCTGCCCGCGCTGCTGCTGCCGCTGGCCTGCGCCGCCCTGGCACAGCGCTCCCTCACAGGTAGGAGCGGGCGCTCGGCGGGACCCCGCGGGGGGGTACGGGGCCGGGGCCGCCCGTGCCGGCAGCGTCCTGAGCCGCGTCGCTGGTGTCTCCCGCAGAGAAGCAGCGCGCCTGCCTGCTGCCCCCCGACGACGGCCCCTGCCGCGCCCTGGTGCCGCGCTGGTACTACGACAGGCACACGCAGAGTTGCCAGGAGTTCACCTACGGGGGCTGCTACGGTAACGCCAACAACTTCCTCACCTTCGACGACTGCGAGAAGAACTGCTGGACCATCAAGAGTGAGTCCAGGGACCGGCAGTGCCCCAGAGCGCCCCGGGGTGGCAGGGGGCTGGGAGGGGACCTGCGGGGACTCCGGGGAGGCTGCGCAGCTTGCGGGATGCTTTGAACCTACCCGGTGTGTCATAGACTTGTTAAGGTTAGAAAAGACATTTAAGATCATCGAGTCCAAGTGATGTCACTTCTGCTTGTTGCTGCTTCTTGCTGATGTCAATTTTAGGCAGAGAAACCAGAACGAATTGTCTCAGAGATGACATGTGGCATTTATCTATTAATGTAATTTAACATTGCACCTACTGGCTAATCAATGCATCAGATTCCTCCTGTAAATACTATCCCACTTTATTAAGGCATGCAGGTGGGACAAGCTGGGACTTGCTTGCAACTGGAGTAATACTGTTTTGGCTACACTGCCATGTTGTTCTGACCGTGAAGAATGAAGGGTTGATTTTACAGAGAATGAAATTATTTCTATTGCAGAAGTACCCAAATTATGCCGGCTGGAGGCTGATGGAGGACCTTGCAGGAGTTATCTAAGAAGATACGCATTTAACTTGAGCTCAATGAAGTGTGAGGAATTCATCTACGGTGGCTGTTATGGAAATGGCAACAACTTCAGGGATTTGCAGTCTTGTGTGGACCACTGTCTGCCAGAAAGAAGTAATGGTTGTTCCAAATTTTTAATAAAATAGATGGTTTAAAAGTGATATGAAGATGATACTTTATTTGGTATTTTCCTCTGGATATCCATACAGTGGTATTTTTGAAGACTTCTGTGAAGCAGATGTTTATATTGTCCCCATTAATTTTAATGTGTTACTTGTCTCAGCTGTTACTGAAAGAGTAAAAACGCTGTGACCTAAATACTCCCACAGCTACATGCAACTGATTTCTTGAGTCAAGATACAGGTGTAGTTGAAGGGAAATAACTGGATTGGAGATCTGTGTTGAGGCAGATGTGTCATTGTGGCAGTCACATTCAGGGCAATGATACTGTAATATAAAGCAGAAGTGCCTTTCTAAAATTCAGACCTGAGAGATGGTGTTAGGTGTCTCAGGTTTTTGGCACTCAACAACTCAGATTCTGATAGAAGTTTTGCCTGATGTGATTCTTCACTGTCTCCCCATACGAGCTTTAAATAAGAAAGGTCGTAACTATGAGTGGGTGACTATAGCTAAGCATTGTCATGACCACCAGGTTAATGTCCAGTGCAAGATAGTATCTTTGAAGAAGAGAGATCTACCAGAATGTGTCAAAGCTGTCACCCGTACTGATGACAGTTATTTGTGGCTGATGACAGGCTGTCAGCATTTTCTTATGTGAATGGTGAATTATTTTTAATTTCTCTGTTACACATCCAGTGAGCTGATAAAAGGTTTACAGCAGGAAAAGTAAAATTTTGTTGAGGCAAAATGAAACATGATTCTTTTGAGAAAAGTAGTGGAATTTGTATTTTTTGCTGAAAGCATGCAGAATTTGCTGGCAAAATTATAGCAAAATAGCGCCTTTATTTTCTCTACAGGGGTTGTTCCACTGAAATTGTTATATTCCTATATACATGGAATAAGACTATGTAAATATCTCAACTAATATCTCAACCATCAAAATCATGGCACCACAAATGGGGAAAGCGGATGAATTTCACCTGTGGGACAATAATCATGTTTTCTGGGGTGGTCTGTTGCTTTCTCAAATTCACAGCTCACAGGAATTAGATGTAGTAAGTCTCTGAAGTCATTAGTAATAATCATGTCAATTCACTGGGAAAAAGAGCAGTTTAGACAAAAAATTTATTGCAGGGTAAATTTTAAGAAGCCAGGCACAGAGATTACATTTGTATAATTTTTCTTCCTCTCTCTTGTTTTTCTTTGTCTTTTTCTTTTTTCCCCAAGCCGGTCCCTTGTTATGCTATAGCCCAAAGGATGAAGGACTGTGTTCCTCTTCTGTGCCTCGCTATTACTATGATGCCAAGACTAAATCATGTAAGGAGTTCAAATACACTGGCTGTGGTGGAAATGCCAATAACTTTGTTACTGAAATGGATTGCTACAATGTCTGTAGAAAAGGTAAGATTTTTTGTGTTTTATCAATCACAAGCAGATAAAGCAATCCACATACAGCAACGAGTGTTCACAGTGTTCTTTTACTTGCATTGGCTTGCTACAAGGATATGCTTTTTGCAGTTTGGACTTGATGTTTCCAAATTCAGGGAAAATTGAAATGAAATGCTAAATCCTTCTGGCAAAATCAGTGCAATGTGAGGTGAATATGTGAATGAATTATAGAGAAGGCCACACAAAAAGACTAAGCCCACTTACTTACTGGAACCCACGAGGAATCAGTCTTTAAACTGTTCAGTACTTGCATGAACATTAATTAATATATCCTTTTATTCTGGATATTTTTTAAATAAGATTAGAGTGAGTTGTTTTCCTTAGTATTTTCAGAAGTTACCACCCTACCTCCATTCCCTGCTGTTAACTCCCATTTCCTATTCCCATTACTCAAGATTTCTGCCTCATCAATTGTGCTGCATAAACTGTTTCTGTGGCTGTGGGGGGAAGCCTTGGAATGATAATTGATTTTTCCTAATGGTTTTATTTAAACCAGCTATTGGCTGTGGTTGTAAATCAAAATAGTTGTGCTTTTACTGCAGTCATATGTTCATACCAGCTATTACAAGTTTTAATACTCTAGTTTAATTATTTTGATATGAAAATAAATGAGAGAGGGAGAAGCATAATTGTGTGTTGTTCCCTGGAAGACTCAAGAAGCAGACATAACACAGTATTTTAAAAATTGATATTAACGGAAAAAGAATTTAAGACTGCCTTTGGAAATTTAAGATTACCTTTGGAAAAAAGATAAAAATCCTAAAAAGTAGTTTTGTTTTAAACATGAAATGCATGAGAGTGGAGTTAATTCCAGAAATGCTTAAAAAGGCTGCATGAAATGTGTAAGTACAGTTCAGAAAACACTTTTGGCAGAAAATCTTTGTCTTTTTGCTACTTATTTACTAGCAGCAGTTCTCAATCCTTTTGCTGTCACCCCAACACATTTGTTTTCTTTTCCAGTGTCAACTTTTTTTTGTTGAATTTTTTTAGATTAAATCAGAAGCCTTTTCACTCAAAACACTATAGATGAATTTAGTGAGCATTTGTATATTTGCACAGGGAAGGTCAACAGAATTCAACCTGAGACTCCAGAAGGTAACAAGAAAGATGCTGAGGAGGAAATTTTGGGAGTAGGAGAGGAGTGGCTTAAGTTGCCCGAATTATTTGCTTAATATTGCTGTGCACTCCCAAGCTATAGAAATGAATATGTACAGCAGTACATTAATTAACACTAATTATGCCCTTAACTTTGGTCTTTGGCTATACCAAGCCTTACTGAATTGTGAAATTCAGAAGCTGGTGAAAAAGCTTATGACTGATACTTGATGTTTGGCTATCCTGGTGCTCCAGACAGACAGCGTTTCCCTACTTCTTTCTTCCGCAAAAAAAAAAGTGAGGAAGAAAGAACACGCAGGTGGATCTGGCTGGGCATGGGCAGGGACAGAGCATGGAGGTCAGACGCTGAAGAGGCAGTTTCCTTCCTCCTCTCTCCCTGCACGCTCCAAACTGGAGCCTGGCCCTACCACTTCACAGGTAGTAATAGATGCAAATTAGATAATCACAAGCATCTCAGATAAACTTAGCATGCTATTAAAGACTGTCTTATAATACTACAATGGCAGAGACAGACTTGTCATGCACAGAAATATTACTGTCATGACTAACTGGCAAGCAATATTCTTATTTCTGAGGACAGTGCTTGAGGTGCAATCCTCACCCCAGCCCTTGACTTCTAGAAGAATCATCTTCCAACTTAAGCCTTCTGACTACACATCTTCAATACTGGAATTAGCTCCGACTGTCGTAGGCCACTCAGCAGCTTCTCTGAGTTTAGTGCAGAAACCCATCTTTTCATCTCCTATAAGCACTGGCTATATTTTAGCCTTTACCCCACTGTTCAGAGAAAAGTAATGATAGTTTGGGGTTTTTAACTTGTGTATAGTTTTTGGTTTGGTTGTTGGGTTTTGGTTTTTTTATTTTTTTAGAAAGAGCAGTGTATTTAGTTTCGTTCTGCTTCACTAGATAAGGACAGCTAGATAAGACTGACGCCTGCTCAAGAAAAGAGCAGCAAAGTAGGATTCCAGTGCCAAAGGTGAACACATTGCAGATCTTGCAGTGTGTGAGAATTGAGTGTGCAGAACACATTTTACAATTTCTGATATGTTTGTTATTATTGGACAACTGCTAGAACAGCACAACTTAAAAAAAGCCCCTGCAAACAATAAAGAGTAGTAAAAGTTTTGTCATGCTGTTTCCTTAACTGCCTTCTTTGTTTTGTTAGCAGGGACTCAGAAACCAAGAATCAACAAGCCAATGAGTGTATCTCGCAGAAAAATAATGAGAAAACTGATTAAAAAACCCCAGATGTATAACCAGAAGTCTTAAAGCTGATGTGCACTTACATGTTTGAAACACCTTCTGTTGATTCCACTTTCTTCTGTTTGTAAGGTAGTTTCCACACAGTTTTATACTGACATGGTTCTGTCTTTCTAACTCATTTTTATCCAACTTATTTTTTTATAAAGAACTGCATTTAATAGAGGAATGAACCTAAGTTTGGTTCTTCTGCTCCCTTGTCCTTGCAATAATACTTTGGCAAAGACAGGTGTTTAGATTTCCATGTTTTTATGGGGGAATGTTACTACAGCTTTAGGAGAATATTTCAGCTGTTGCAAATCAATTAGAATTTGAAAAATCAATTGTCTTTCAGAATAACTAAGAGAACAACAGATAAAGTCTATCACAGATTTTTTTTTTTTTTTTGCATCCTCTGCTTGCTAAAGAAAAGAAACTTTTCAAAAGTATGTTCAGAGATTTATTGCCCTGCCATTTTACACACATTGGCACTATCATTTAAATAGACTGTCTTTTACAGTTAACATTCATGGTCAAAGCTTTCAGAAGTCCTCATAAAAGTAGAAGAAGCATGAACTGGAATCCAGTTCATCCCACAAGAAAGAATTGGGAATAGGGATACGGTGATAAACACTGACAAAGGCAATGAATAAGCTAGCTGAGTATTAAAATAACAATGTAGCCATTACCTTTCATGACATTTGAAATTTCTGTTAAGTTACGCTCCAGATTCTTGTATGACATAAATAAACATATTTGTACTGATTTTATGCTGATTACATCTGCAGAAGATCTTGATATTTGTGTTAATGCAGTGGCTGTTAGAGCAGAACAGCAGAAGCTTCTGCAAAAGTGTAATCCCTCTTTTGAAGGCATTTTTTTATTTCTTATGGTCGATTATGCCTATGGTGATATTGCACATTCTTGTATGTTTTGTATTTCAGTCATGTCTGAATTTCAATTTATTTCACCTACAATATTTTCTAAATATAAATTTGTAAGTAATGTTAATAAAATGTTTTTTTGGTAAAAAGAGAGCTTGTTCTGTCATTATATGAGTTATAACCACCAGTATGTGTAATGGAACCTATTATTTGCTAATTATGAGTCTAGCAGTGTTTAGTTGTCTCTTCAATCGTTTCCTTATACTGAGGTCTTCATTTGAAGAAAGCCAATAAATTGCATAGATGTCAGCAGTTTTTGTGGCTCAGCTGGCTCTCTAAAGAGCTGCTCTCAGAGGGGTGAGTAGTTAGGCTGATGGCTGCTGGGTCTCCTGTTGGATGTTGCACTACCTGGGTAACATGTTGTTTGCTTGCTTGAAATTACATTGGCTGTCAGTTTAGAAAAAATCAGGTGTGTACTTTATACCCATTTCAGAGAGGCAACATGATGGGCAAACTAGTCAAGATTTGTTTTCTTACTGATGTTTCTCTCACTGCTGGATTTTTAATTAAAGCAGTTGTCTGTGCTTGCCATACTTTTCTACCACTCTACTTCCGGTTCTTGGTCTCAAAAAGCTTTCTTATTTCAATTAATCTGTTGCTTATTGCAGATGAATGAGGACACTCCATGACAGAAAATTGCAGGTAACTAGTGACACAGTTTTAAGTGTTTGTCCCAGGCCAAACATCTTCTTTGGTAACCAGCCTCCAAACAGAAAGGGGCTAGTCTAAACTCCCTGGGGGAGCCACAGCACTGCCTGTGTCACTTCCTCTGCATTGTGAATTTTGTCCATGCTGTTTAGACTAGCAGCTCAGAGTGTCCTCTGAATATTTTTTCATGTCTAACACTAACATTTGGGGCACCCCAGCGGCATTTGTTGCAGATTTCTGACCATGGCTTGTAGAAACACCAGCCTGTTTCAGAAGTTAAAGTTCAATTAAGATACTGTTTTTAAATGTAGGGGATGATTGTCTTTTAACAACATCACCATGGAGTATAGTCTCTGGCAACACGTTTGATAAATTAGTATTACTCCTTATCTCTCTGGGTCTTTGAGTTTTACAGGAGTATCTTTGGATAGGATGCAAAAGTGGAAGTGGACCTGAGATTTAAAGGGAGGCCAAAACCAGAGAGCAGCTCCAGCTCACTGGAGACTTTTTGGTCTTGTAATTGGATGCCTTGTCACACATGTCCTGAGCAATGCAATACCCAGCTAGTGTCCTGGAAAGGATCCAAGAGTGTTTAGTACTTTTTTGCTCCTGCCAGGGGCTCAGTGAGAGCTGTCTTGATGGCCTGAGCTGCATCCAGGATGCTGCAGTGGCCAGTGCAGCCCTTTGTAATGCAGCTGCTCCATAGGTACTTTCTTTCCTTGCATAAAAACATAATTTAAATTCTAAGGTAAAAGATAATTTACAGTCTAAGGGCTTACTGCTACTCAGTGAAATATCAGAAGCTTGGGTTTTAATGCCTTATCTACCTCATATCACACAGAAATTTAATGTAAACAATCCATAATTTTCACAAGGTTTCCTAGTCAGCAGACTCTAGAGTATTCTGGAGGAGTATGGAAGGGCAGGGGAACAGGAAAGAGGGAAGCTATGGAAGTTTTTTCAGTCCCTTATTGAAACTATTCCATAAATTGTACCATATTTTCAGGTAAATGCCTTATTCTCTTCTTTCTTCTTCTTTTTTCTAAACTACAAAGAATTTCAGGTGTCACTGTGCTGCCTTGCTTCACATTCTTATGCTACTCTAATATCCCTTCAGGCTGCTGTGACTTTGACTAATCTAAATAATTATCATCTACAGCCTTTTGTATGACTCATGACTTACTTCCTTTTTCAGTCTACTGATGAAACAACACCAGCTCAAGCTTGGGCCAACTGTTAGTGTTTTGCCACGTTGAAAATTAACACAGCCCATACCATCCTGCAAATTAGCTTTTATTATAGTAGCCAGTGTCCAGCATCTGGTGTTGTGTGTCACAGTGCAAATTTCTACTGCAGAGGAGGGAAGCAGTGATTATAATCAGTTGGGTGCATCTTGTCTTGCATGGGCAAACTGCCACTGAAACTCTTGACTAGTGATTTGCATGGGGTAGTCATACCTGCCACTGAAAAGCAGTTGCTGGAATAAGCAGATTTTAATAAACTGCATTGCAACATCACTGCCCTTTAACTTTCATTATGACCAGTTCATTCTGTAGTGATAACTTGCAAAGAATTACATAAAAAGCTCCATAAAAATGAAAAACTCCTCTGATTTTTCATCATAGATCTGTGACAAGGAATTGCTTTGTAAAGTATTTCCAAAGTAGGAGAGTGGCTTCATCTTTATATTTCAATGGAATTTTAAGTGTCAAAAAGAGAAAAGAAAAAAAAAAATCCATGGGGAATATTGTGGAATCCCTGTGGTAATATTTTTATTGATAAGCTAAATGATGGCAAGCAGAATTTTGCTCACCTCATTTTAACAGCGATTTGGCCCAATAAATGGCTTTCTTGCTACCTCATACTTTAGGAGCAAACTGGCAATGAGTTCAGCTTGTATCCCTGGAGTCAGATTTCTGATTGCCAGAAGCATCCTTTTTTCTTTGCCATTTCTCATCAGCTGAGGAGGTGAAAAACATAGAACTTTATTTTAGAAAAAAATCATCTATTAGAAATAATGTGCCATGTGAAAAAAAAAAATTCCTAAGCTTCTGTCTCAGATTACAGATTTTATCCCTAAGCTTGAAGTCATCCATACTGCTGAGGGCAGCTCTTCTGATACAGACACGGATAATAAATCTGTTCTACTAGGCGAATGCAGTCTAGCTATGACTATGTGAATGTGGAAGGACCACATTACAGATGTGCCACAATTATTATGCATTTACATCAGTGTTGTTGAAAGCAAAATCTACCTCATTATCTTTCTAGAAAGAAAGACTATCACTGGCAATAATTAGCTTCTCTCATTTTTCAGTGTATGGTGGTCCTGTACAGTAATGTCTATCATCTGATAAATTACTTAATTGCTGAGGAGAAGGGTGTTAATCATAGTATATACAGCCTACTGAACAGCAATGATATTTAAAAAGTAATCTATGTAAACAAGATGCATAAAAGCATGCTGTTTGAGGTATTAGCCTCTGATGTGACCATGAGTTATAATTTCCAAAATTATTTGGAAATGAGCATTGCCAGCTCATGCTTGAACTATTTATAAAAGAGAGATAGTTCAGGCAAGTTACAATATTTTATATTTCATAAATTAGTTATCTATTATGTGGGAATAAAACAACTCATTTTTAATGAAAGTTCCCTTTGTGCTGGCAGTACTGACCATAATTTCAGATGAATACGGACAAAACTGATGTCTTCCAGACAAATAGGATTAGGTGCCTAACTGCTTGTGTGTGGAGGATTTTGAAATGCAGTGTCAGCTCACAGCACATCACATTGTCTGATTTGGTGGGACTGAACTTTGAGCTGGTGAGCATACAATATTATTGAACCTTATTATTTTCTCAGGCCAAATCCTCATTAAGCACCTTAATATATTAACTACAAGTTAGATTCTTTAATATATCTGCCAGCTGAATTGCAATGGTTTTGCTCAGTGAGCTTTCTTGGAGAGTGTACTACTCATAAAGTTTGCAGCATCTTTTCTAAGATGGCAATGCCTCTTTATGTTTTTAAAAGCTTAGTATGAAATACACTACTGAAACTCATAGTATCTAATAAATGCTTATGAACACTATTATCTATGGGATAATTTTTTCTGTGTGTAGGAAGCAAGATAAAGAGGATAGATTATACTAATAAAAGCTATTCAAAGAGTCAGGAGAGTAAAGGCATTTACTGGCATTACGAAAGCAGAAAAGAGCTTTCCATCATCACAGTAATTTTCAACAAGGAGAAATCTTGAGTTTTACTGATGTTAAAGAAGAATATTTTATAAAAATGTCTACAGTAGAAAGCAGCACAACTAGTAAGGCTTTTTTCCTCTTTCTCCCTGAAAGTGAGAGGGAAGTCTCATGAGAAAAACAGTTATGACAAATGGTATTTACTCTCTCTCGTGGATCCAGGCTGCTGCACTGGAGAACAAGGAACCTGTACAATCCTACCTGTGCCAGCCAAAGGGACCCTACCACGATTTCAACAAGAGCTGGAGTGAATACAAAAACTGCAATAACCTCCTTTAAGTGCAGAAACATGATCTGGCACAGAGCAGCATTCCCTTGCAGCGTCATGTGTATCTGCCTTACTTGAGCTCTACTTTGCCAGTGTTCATCAGTGGGTGCAAGCAAATAAACCAAGGCTAAACAAAAAATTTCCGACCTTTATTTCAGTGCCCACAGAGTTGCTGGATGTATGATGTGAAGGATTGCATGCTCTAGGGGGGCAACTAACTTACTGCTTTACTCCAGTATGTCTTCAAATAAGATTAGAACTAAAACTGCTATGAAGCCTATTCTATAAAACACTGAAAAGTATCTGTTTTAATATGAAAGGCATTTTCTTGATTAGGTTTGATCAGGGTTTGTTGCTTCCAACTTCGTCAAGACTCTTCTTTTTAAATCTAAAGCAATGTTCAGATAATTAGAGATCAGTTTATATTGAAGGAAGAAATTTAAAATCTCCTTAGTATGGTTTAATTTCATCAGATAGCTTGGATATTCTTCCTTCTGATATATTATGCATTAGTAGACAGCTAAGTGTAACTTTTGTACTGGCAACTAAAATGGGTTCCTTAACTGGTGTCATAATAGCTATTTTGCATTCTTCTAGTGTGAATTAACTTAAGCAGTACTAAAATAAAACAGTAAAGTATGAATCACATAAGTTCTAATTATCATAAAACTTTTTAAAGCCAGAAAGACTAGAAAAATAAACGTGTCACTGAAGTAGATCTCACCTTATTCTGCTTTATAATTTTATATTTTCTTCTTTAATCTGGGACTGAAAAAAGATTACAGACTCTGCAGTTATGCTGATGGAAAGCTGTTCTTGATCTCCAGATATACAATAAAGAAGCTCTTTAAAAACCTATTGCAACAGAGCTGGCAGAGAGTCATCCAACTCTTTATTGCCTCATTTTTTGAAGACACCTGCAGTTTTTCTATCCCCAACAGATATGAATGCCTTTGAATACAACAGTGAGCACTCAGTAGCATTTAATATTGAAGTTTTCTTTTTCTCTCACTTTTGAGAAATCTGATTTCTCAAAAATTGCTCTCTGATTTCAGCCCATAAAGTGTTAGGGAGGAGCGTGCTGAGGCTCAGCTGCAGAGGGTGAGGCTCCAGACCTCAGAGCCTCAAAATGCCATTGAACTATTTATTGCCGAAACCCTCAGCTCAGTGAAGAAGCCACTGAGAAACAGCTTAGATGGCTTTGTGGAGAGAAAAGAAATGGGTCATATCTTAAGCACTTGAGAAAGGTAAATCAGAGTCACAGTTCTTACACACTCTCTCCTGATCACAAGAGATATTTTTGCAAGTTGTGCAGCAATGTTCATTCCCTGGCTAAGGAATCCTGGGCTGGAAGGAGGAGGGGAGAGCCTTCTTTGATTCACTGCACTTCCTCCTGCTTTGCCCACTTCAACAGCATCTGCCTTCACTGTGTTCATGAAAAAATCAGGAACTGCCAGAGCCGACCATGTTCTCAGTGCTCATTAGCCAGATGAAGTCCGAACTCCTTTCAGCCCAAACTTTGCTATGAGTATGAATGACTGTCTTAAGTGAAGTAATGCTGAAAATGCAAATAAGTTTTCTGAGGACATCACAGAAAAACTAAGGATAAAATGGAGTCCATCCTTCTGGGTACACAGGGCACTTCCCATTGCCGTTGCCTGGGGAAATCCCTATTCCCAATGCAAGTCACAGCCTGTGCTGGGAGCATTGCTTTGATTTGAGGAGGACATTTGTCTCAGTGTTGTGCAGAGCTACAGGCAGCTCACTACTAGAGACATGGGCTGAGGGTACAGAGCAAGAGGAGCAGGGCCTGGGGAGGGACATGGGGCTGTGCATGTCACTGAATGGGGATGAGGAGGTGGCTGTAGAGAGACAGAATGATTTACAGTCTTTGAGCACTACATGATAAACTCGTTGGTCACATAGTCATATCACAGCACTATCATATACCAGCCAACACACAAAAAGTAAAAGAAATCAAAATTTCAGCTATCTGGACCCTCAGGTGGGAGCATAGAGTATTAATAGAGCTTTGAAATGCATCACTCTACTGGCCCACAAGTCTGAAAGGTAGTGTTTTTCACCTTCAGACACCTGAAAACATAAAATAGTAACAATTTTGTTCTCCAGCTGATGCAATAAATCTCAGCAACAGTGAATGTTCCATAAAGCCCACTAAAGCATGACATTTTGCAACTGCTGAATGACTGCTCTTTCCCTGTTATTGCTTTCAAACTAAGCAAATGGGAAAAGAAATGGCAATAAATGCATACCTAGCAGTGGTATAGATTATTGGTAGCATTCGCTGACTATGGTCAAACTTATTCCATTAGGAGTAGGTTTGATAATGTCCCTTTCAGATGCTTACATAGTCATGCTCCAAAATATAATTAGGGCTCAGGGTTCCTGTGTGGGGTTTTTTCTGCTAAATTTCCATTTAACAGTTAACGTTCAGGAAAAATGCTTATTTTCCTAATCAACAGGTATGAAACTCTGCCTTGACTCAGTGCACTACCTTAATGCATATGTTTGGCCTGCATAATGTCCCCTTTACTAGTAATGGAGAGTTTGAAGTCTGTACTTTGGTCTCTGTCATTTCTTCAGTTTTAGTGATGAAGAAGAAGCAATAGGAGCTTGCTGGGTAAAGAACTGCACAATACTATATCTGTACAGAGAGTGTTTGTACAGCAAAGGTGAAAACAGAAGGGATCAAGAAACAAAGACTGCATTTACAAAGGTGTTTGATTTGTGGGATTAATAAATGCCCAGCTGCCTAACTCCTATTGATAAAGTGGGAATTTCCCAGGAACTTTTAGAAAGTGTCTAGGGTGCCTTATCTCTGTTTTTGGACATTTCTGTCTATCTTTATTTATTAAGGTAAATATCTTTGAAAATCTGGTTCCACCTCTCATTTTCAAAGTGGTTGAAGACCAGATGGTTTACAGTTCATGCAAAATGTCCTCCTCAGAATCACACAATTTGGCATTGCTTAACATTAGGACTCTTTCCCTTCTTGTGTGCCAAGTGCCAGGATCTCACCATGCAGCGCTCAGCCCGTTAGGTCACCAAGAAAAGGATGTGAAGAATTCTGCCTATTAGGTGGGCAGCTGTCTACAATGGGAAAGCTGAAAAAGAGGAACATAAGTGAGAAATGCACATACAAATACCCAGCTTGAAGAACTGGACAGAAATGAGTGTCTCCATCTATGCAGGATCTAGCAGAGACCAGGTAGAGACTGGGCCAGATCCCAGTTTCTGCTACCTTCTGCCTTTGAATGCATGAATTTGGGGCAGGGAATTTTGTAACATTGGGAGTTGCCCAAAAATTAATTAATTTGAATAAAGAAAAAAAATAGTATAAATTCCATAAATGCTGTAGTATGAGAGAGTATCAAGATGTGAACCACCCCTGTCTTCAGATTTGCAAACCAGAAACCTGTCTGGCATTTTGTGTAATCAAAACCACACCCTTTTCCATTCAGCTTTGATTTATTAACTAGAAAGCTTCCATATCATTCCCTCTTTCCATAGTAGCTCAAACTATCTACAGTTTTAAATAACATAAAAGAAAGCTTGCTGTGCCAAAGATGGTAGTGATCATAATTTCTCTTTTTTAACATAGTTATCATTTTCACATTTCTACTTTATGTGTTTTCCAGTTCTGAAATGAATCATACATGGAAAAAAATAAAACCCTTCATATTAAATCGGTCTCAGAATACAAAAAAAAATCTACCGCACCCTGTGATTAATTCATTAATCCATCTTTCAAAACAAGCAATCTAATTAGCTTGCAAACAAGAATATGACGCACACGTGGCTCTTCAAACAGTGTTGACATACTGAATAGTTTGGATTCCTGCAATATACAGCCTTTCACTTGCTCCTTCCAGTTCCAGTAAGACTCAGTACCAGAACATTTTTGATCTTGAAAGTTAGTTGATGGAATGAGCTCCTGGTCCAAGGCTGGGAAGCAAAGAGCAGATCCCTTTGAGGAAAGCTGAAATTTCAAGTGCCTCTAACTGGCAGCCCTGAACACAATTGACTAAAAAATATGCAATTTTAAAAAATCTGAGTGCTGTCACTTGGCCTCTTCATGAGAACTAAAACACAATCAATGGCTCATACCGTATATATATATATATGTATTTGTATGCATGAAAGAGAAGGAGAACTGATGGAAGCAGACTGCCTGGTGAAGATTGCAAGGACAGATAGGTCTATCAGCTCAGTTAGGGGAGCTATACCACAAGAGGCCACAAAGCCGTGTAAAGTAAGGGTGATAGTTTGCTGATGGGGGGGGAGGAGAGAAAGGAGGGGCTGGGAATGAAGCTGAATTTAATACACATCTATCATCCAACTGAAAGGAAGTCCAGAAAACGTACCAAATAAAAACCTGACCATTCTATTCATAATGATACAATTAGCTTTAAATATTTCTGAAAAATCAACCAGGATAAACAGGCTGGGTTTAATCTCTTATTTAATAACTTTTGTCCTTAAGTGATGGTTGTTTATATCCAACTCTGCTACTATGTCACAAAAGCTCAGAAATGGGACTGAAATGAGCATGGGGTAACCCTCAAGGTCTCTGTCATGGCACCCACAATCTCAGTCCTTTCAGCTAATGGAGATGCTGCTGCACTGAATTAGTCCTTGTCATCATCCAGCAGGGATGTTTTCTGGTACTGACTTCTTGACTTTTTGCCTTTTTGCTAACATTTTTTGGCACAGACTACAATACAACTGGATTTTTTTTCTCTTTTTCTTTGTTTTTTTCTTTAAATTTCAACACAAAAAACCTTTAGATATTAGCCATGTTGTTCATGACTTCGTTTATTTTTGAAATCTGTGAAGAACATAATCAGTTTCTAAGACTTAAATTCTCCCATTGACTGCTGAAAAAAGAGGAAAGCTATAAATGCTACAGCAACAACAAGGAAGATGAATGGTCTATCACATTTACCCATGTCTGACAAGATGCCTTTTGTCTCACCTAATGTCTGTTTAGTGGCTGGGATGGGTGGAGAGTAGCATGAGAAAATACATATACACCTTACATGTTGGGTAATGGTTCTTGCGTTGGTTCCCTGTACATGAGCTGAATCAGAAAGCTCTTGCAGTGTGGCCTTGTAGCAGAGTATGGGAAAGGCCAGAGATTTGGGTCCATGTGGATCCAGTCATGCTAATAAAACAACAGGGAGGTTCACAAATGCGTTGGTGGTTGAGAATGACCAACATAAGAGTAAACCACAAGCTGATGGAATTCATCCTATAGAAGCCACACAGTAAGGAACTTACAGGAAGCAATCAGACCACTCAGTACATGTGAAATGCAGGCCTGGTAAGCAGCGCTGCTTGTCATACCCCAAAATTTCTGTCCTTTGGTTAATCCCAAAGTCTCATAGGTGATGCTTATGCTGTCCTGAGAACAAGGGAGGTCATTTCACGATCATTGTGCCAAGCAGGAAAGAGAAACCAAACGGTTTCTTCCACTGCTGAGCTGGAACAGAAGTAAAAGTCTAAATATCATGTTTTAATGACCAACTGGTATTGTAAAATTGAATTACCTTTCAAATGTATCATTTTTAGTAAAAAGGTACAAGAGTAATCAAGTCCAACCAAAAAGTCTGTAAAGTAAGGAAACAAAATGCTTTGTTCTTTTCTTCCCTCTGAAGTGTACGGAGAAGTATGTTCTCACTGAATACACAGTCTCGCTCAGACTGATATTTCTCAACACAGTTTGTTTCTTTTGTAATGCTTTGACAAAGCCTAGTCAGAGATTTCATGTATACCCTGTACATATATATTTTTCGTATAAATGAAAAATACTGGAAACCTGATGAATGAAAAATTGGTATGTTCATTTGACTGAGAAGTCACAAAGAAATACAGGCAAAAACCAGTGTTAGATCATGTGAAGATCTGCAAGGCCTAGGAGTTCTTTCAGGGTGCTTATATGTCCACCATTAACACAGTTATTAGGGATACTTAATCTACAGACAAGTGCACTTTATCTGAGGCATTGGGGCTAAAGTTGAGTGGATAAGTGAACATAAAGAAAGTGTTTCAGCTTCTGCAGGTGCACAGATTCCTGCAGATCGACATTATCCCTCTCTGTCTTGTAACCTCAGGGCTTTCAGCTTGGAAGTACCAGCCCAGTCTCAGCCTTGCATGAAGGCACCAAGGCTGCTGCTGGCCTGAAGTGACTTTAAAATATTGTGAAGCTGCACTTTCTTGACACTGTACATGAGCTAGGAAATCACATCAACAGGAAAACTGGGGACATCTTGGTCCCAGCACATGGCTGAGCCTCAAGTCACAATCTCACAGGTGAGTACCAACAACCATTGTTGGTTCTACTTAGGCTGTCCTGTGAACAAGGAAGGTCCTTTCATGATCACAATGCAAAGCAGGAAAGAGAAGCCATGTCCTGTAGTACAGTCAGACAGGTAGCTCTCACAAAGTTAGTGAAAGTTACTTGCAAGTTGAATCATAGAGGACCTAACTGATTTGACTAAAACAGAAGAGAAAGACTTTGATAACAGGCAAACTTTAGTTTGGGAAATTCTGGTACCTAATGCCAACAAAACCAGCCTCTCAAATAGGTAGTTTTTACCACTACTACAGTCATGTCCAACCAGAGCTCAGCACAGCAAGGCAAAGCTGATCCATCTGCAGAAAGAAAGATGGACATACTCTTAGTTTATTTAGCCGAGTGTTTTCTATGTCAATGCAATTTTATTTTATATTTAGTCTTATTACATACTTTTTTTTTCTTCTCTGCATTACATATTTGGATTCTTTGCCTTAAAACACATGTTTGGAATCTAGTATAATGGAAAGCAAAGATATTGCAGCAATATTTGAAGGTAGACACTGGTGGAATTATTTTCACACATCGTTGACCCATTCCCGTACCTCAAATCTGTTTCAAAAAATAAAATCTCACCAACTTTTTACAAGCTGCATAAATAGCCACACTATTTTTCCCAAGCTAAATCTGCTCAGTGGTTCCTTTTGTTGCATAAGACTGTCCTTTTTAACTTAGATGAACATCTTCTTTGATGTTTAGCAAATGACCAGGTCCCTAAAGGTTTTTCATGTAAAAGATGGATGTATAGAACACAAATTATACTGAGAAATGTATAGGCATATACATGGGCTCACTTGTATTCTTTTATTTTTTTCACATAAAATGGGTTTGAAAATCTTAATATGGGTTATAGGCTATTCCTGCAAAGTCATAATCATGGAATCAAACACCTATTTTTTCAAACTAAAGATTATAAATACACTGTAATGTGAAAGGAGCCATTGTCTCCAGTTTAGTTTACTACATAAAATACTGCCTAGTTAGAGCTATTTGGAGGAAACATAGATGGTTCCTTCACTTCTGAAGTCACATTTTCCCCCAAAATTAAAATAGAAAGAGTGGTTTATAAAGTGTTTGCAGTTAGCTTTTATTATGCATTCCTAGTTTTATAGTCCACTCTTTTACGGTGTTCCATAAAACTAACCCAGAAGCATCCCACCATATCCGTATTATCAAAAGTCGCACCCTCCAGCCTTTTTCCAGGTAATATTCATTGAAATTCTCGGGAATCCCATAGGATTTGGTTTTAAAACCTTCTTAGCTATTTTAATGTTTCCATTTGCTTCATCAGTTTTAATTTCAGATATGCCCTACCAAAGCCAAATACGACGATAGCATCTTTCAGAAAATCATGCTAGTTCTGCTCCATTAATTTACTTCCCCTAAAATTTTGTTTTGCACTCTTTTAGCCCGTGTAACTCAGCTCGTACTTTGCTGCCTTTACTATTGATAGACACTATTTAATAAGTCTTCCCACACATTTGGTAAAAAAAATGAAAACAAGTTAGCAATGCCAATTAAACCAGGAAATGTTCTTAAAACATAACAACCAGGAAAAATGCTGAAATAAATCATTTCTTATAATGAGGATTTCTTTCCAAGTTTAAAAGTCGTTTGAATTGTCCTGAGGACTGTCCATTTTCTCTTTTTTCTTTGGATTGTTATGACTCAAAAGGATATAATGTTTGATCCTCAAAAATACAACCATTCTGTCTGTAAAATCATTCTTTCTTGGGAATGTTTTTGAGAAAGCATTTTCATGTCTCAGAAGGGGGATAAATTCACTTTTAGAAATGGATGTCCATCAGATATCCCAGGTCCTGCTGTCACAGTGCCATGAAACTCAGCCCTTGAGGTACTGTGTCTTTTTCACTGGGGTTTGGCAGCAGATTGGGCTGAGGAAGTGATCTTTTTATGTGTTATTAGAAACAAAATTTGGAACATGCTGGGCTGGATTTGAACATGTGGCACTGTGGCACTGTGGGACAACTATACAATCTGAATTTCTGCTATGGAGCAAACATTACCCTGTCCCTAATGCAATTCTTTCTTTATTCCATTTTGATTCCAGCACCACACAGAGCTGACATACTCCACAATTAAATAAGGTATCATTTCACTGATTCTAGAAAACAGAATCAGAAATTATACTCATCAATCTTGACTAAGAAGTTTTTTTTAAGATACAAAATATAACTCAATTTGAAAATCATTAAAAAAGAAGATTTATGTCATTGCTCATTACAATTAATAAATGCTGAACTGCTTCAAAATAAAAATTCCCTCATCTTCCAAGAAAGCCAGTTTTCTGTGAGACCAGACCTGCACATTATAATACAGCAAGAACCTCAGAAGTATTTAGGTGTCCAGTTCCCGAACTATACACACAGCTTTGTGTGTTGTGCCTGCCTAACAGTCCTCAGAGACTTGGAAACCTTCCAGAGTGCTGGGCAGGCCTGTATTCCTCCTTTCCAGGGCAGGAACTCTGTGAGACGTGCTGCTTCCCACCCAAATAAGCATGGTGGGCACTGGTCCCAGCCACTGATGTGTCCTCCATCCTGACCCTGCTTTACACTCCCCAAAACCTTCCCTACACACTCCACAGGTTCCCTGCTTGCATAGTCGTGTGCCATGCCACCAAAACCCACATTCGCTGGGTCCTGAAGCACAACAGCTTCAAAATGGGATTCAAAGAGACAAGACTCCAATTATACCAAGACGGAAATTTTTTCTCCTTTCCTTCCAGGCTGTTAGAAATACCGAGGAGTTTATCTTCAGAGCTCCCAGAGACTTTGAGGTTATTTTTGTGCAGACAGATTAAATTCCTCTTTTCACCTGATGGATATTTGTCTCATATGCAGTTAATCTGAAGAAATAAATATTTCATATCCATGAAAATTTACTATGAGCCTTGATGGTGACCTGTTAATGCCATATAGTGGGTGACTTATTTTGCCAATGATTTAGCAAAGTACAGCACTGTTAGGCTGTAATGAATGCACCCAACAAGGCCTAGTTGCTTAACCATGACAACTGGTTGTGATGTCTGTGACATCTCACATGGACTGCTGTCACAGTATTGCTGTGAAAAGATCCTTACCATCTACAAATTGACACTGGATGGATCACCCGAAAACCTGTACCATATCCTTAGCGAAATAGTAGTACTGCTCCATCTTTTAGCAAATTTGCTGACTTCATTGCCATCTTTTACATAGGAGCTGAATTCCTGCTGATGAGGAAATTAGTGACTCCGTAGCTTAATAATGCAAGGAACTGTTTTGAACCTTTTTGATTTCTTCTGAATTAGATGGATTAAATATTTGCAATATTACTTGAACTTCTGCCTGAGTCTTTTCCCAGATGTAAGCTACATTTTCTTTGTTTCACGAACTGCTGATTTTCTGATTAAGTGCATTGAGTATCTCGAGAAATCCCCTGGGGATGGATAAGTAACAGGATGTTTCCTTGCTCCCTCTTGCATGCTTGCTTTGGATGAATTACAAAGAAAGGGAGGGAAATGCTTCAGTAGGGCAAACTAAAATTGTTCTTTTATCTAATTTTACCTGCAAGTAGCCCACCTGAAGACATTCTGCTGAGGGTGCGCCTGTACAACGAAAAGTCTCTGCCTAGCTACAGAGTCACTAAGGAAGAGAATGAGAGGATAGGGAGAATATCAGTTCAGAAAGGAACAGTGAATGATTGGGAAGACACGAGAGAAAACACACTCCTCCTGTTAATGCCATTTCACCCTGAGTCCCATGAACATGACATTTACATAGAGGTATTAGCTGCATCTCTGTGCATGTTAGTTCAGTCTGCTTTTTATCTGTAGCATTTTACCCCATGTCTCATTGTTGTACTCAACAGATAATAAACATTTAAAAGGATATTCTACCTGAACTGGTAGAAAACATGATTTCAAGCTGTAAAAAGCCCACATAGAGGCTTAAGACAAACAAGCAAGAAATATTTCTGGCTGAAGGGCCCCGTGCCAGGCTGACATAGAGCGTTCCATGGGAGGCTTGCCTTTCAGAGCCACCATCAGCTTTCTGCTCCCCAGAAGAAAGAATTTGAGAGCATTTAGAAGTTCATTTAGATGGTTTCTAGAGAGACAAAACAAACACGTTACAATCAAGGGCCAAGCAAGTGTGGGAGCACTCCTGACTGTTGCTTGCTGTTGGGGGAGTTTGCATGTCCCAACCTCCTAATGGCAGCAGGGTGCCAATACCATGATGTGTGCTTGTCTGGGTGCCAGCAGAAGCTTTGAAGTGTGCAGGAAAAGTTCAGCTGTGTTCAAAATCTGCATTATTAGTTAGAGGCGATTCACCAAGCGAAAGAAAAAATAAATTCAAGCATACTTAATCAGACTCATCTCAGTTGAAATGTAAAAATTCGTAAAGTCCAATGACATTCTTAAAGCCTCTAAATTGTACGTGGGGAAGGTTAACTCCCAGGAAGCAGTATCTATCATAGTTGGTATTTAAGGTAGACAGTACAAAGCAGTCTGAAAATGGGCCAGTGGGACTCAATTAAGTCTCAGGGGAGTACTGGCCTATCATTCCACTAAGTAGTCACTACCCTGAACTCTTTCTCGCGGGGAAGTCTGAACTAAATAACATTGCTCCTACTGTTTCATCCATTAGCTCAATGGTTACAGCCCTTAGGTAGATGTGAAGACCCACACTCAGTTCTTTCCTCTGCTGAAACATTATGAACTCACACATTCTTCTTAAACACTGGAATCCTACCACGTAGTCTATTTGTAGCTGTTTCTTTCAATCTGTCTTATGGAAATTATTCCATAATTCAGTTTTCATTGAAAGACAAAGATGTTACTAAACATAACTATATTCCAACGGAATATATGAAAAAGAGAGAGAACTGGATTACAGTAACCTGCATCAGGAAACATTTTGTATGAAAAACTTGAGTATCTGCCTTCTAAATATTTGCCTCTTCAGAAAAAAACCTCAGCTTTACATTCAGATTCCTCTCCCATGGACCCTTTGTGTACAAGGCTTTTTTGTGTGTGTGCCCTAAAAATGCCAGTGTCCGGGTGATTATGAGACATGAAAACATGACATCTTGGTAAATCTTACCAGGGTAGTTATGAGTGAGATGTTGGTTTACTTCTGACCTTGTTTGAAAGATCTTTATTCACTTAAGATCTTTGGAGAAAAAAATGCTGGCATCTACAAAATTTGGAATCCCCAGTGTTAGCTGGAAATCTTAGGACCTAAATTTTGAACAAAGACAGCTGTAGAGCAGCCGCTGACAAGTGTACAAAATTTCTTGTATGTGTCCTTTAATCTTGCTCTTCATAACTGTTTCCTGGAATGGTTCTCCTCTGTTACTTCTCTGGAGCTAGTGCTGTTACACCAGAATGCTCTGCTGGTAGGGTGAATCACAGCTGTTTCACCTGTGCTTCTGCAAAGAACACCTTCAGCACCAGCCTCTTTTGAATGCTTTCAGTTTTTTATTCTATATTGCTAGTCAAATAAAATAATCGCTAAAATTGCCTGTGAAACAAAGTGCAGTTACTGACCAAGGACCAAGTTACAGAAATGAAATGCTTACTGTTCCAGATTAGTTACTTCACCCTGAATATTTCACATTTATTTCTAAATAACTGTATGTTCCTTCCAGAGAACTGACTTCAGTTTTCAAATGCAATAAATCTCGTAGGTTAAATAACTGCAGCTGCTAGGCAATCATGCTTTATCTATTCTAACCAAACATTGCACAATGCAGAGAAATAGCCAAGGAAGTTATCCAGCTAATCATTTACCTGTGGTAAGGACACCTATGCTAACTCGAGGACTCCTCATCATGCTTTAAAGATCTGTTTTTACAGCAATATGTCCAGACCAATTGCTAAATAAATTCCATGTCCAATGGAAAGTAAGGTGTCATGCTGTGCTGTGATTTTAATTACCTTACACTGTGACAGCTAACTCTCCCTTAGGCTGCACCTCTGCCATAGAAGTGGGGGAGGTTTAAATTATGGAGTTTAGAAGGCTGGGTTAGACAAGTCCAGATCCCCTTATGGAATACTAAGTGTTGAACACAATATCTTTGCAAAAAGGATTCTGGATTTTGTGGGCAAAAAGAACTGGATTGCAATTAAAATTCAGCTTTCTCAGTGATTTCTTAAATTATACTTAAGTTTAATCTCTATTCCCTGAACAACTAGTCAGAGAAATTATTACATACCTAAGAAAAGAATTCTGGCAAATGAAATACTGCCCTAAATTCATTCCCAAGTAACTCCATAAAAATAACACAAATATTCTCCTGGTTATTTTTTTTTCCCAAATTAGTTTTTAAATAAAGCTTAGTAAAATAATGAGTGTATTTACTGCTATAGAAATCAGGATGAAATGATGTTTGTACTGAAATCAGTAGATGAATACAATCTACCCACACTGATTCCAATGTTTCATTTCACCTCTTCTAGAAAAGCTGACCACCTCACCTGCCTAAGTAGGCTCCAGATATCTTCTTCTATACTAAATCAATTTTCATGTTAAAATGATTACCTAGCACATACAAATAAAATCCACAGTGATGATTTATCTACATTAAAATACTGATTGATTCCTACATTTAGTCTCAAAGTAGATGAGAATGACTGCATGTAAAATGGTTGAGAATTTGATAGACAAAAGGTGGTTCAGTGCTTATCTCAGAAGTTGAGGAATGTCAGAAATTGAAGCATCTTGTTAGTGGCTTTTTTGCACCTCCAAACCCTTCTCTGTTTTGCTCCATACCTTAAGCAAGACAAGTTGCCTGAAACAGAGTGTTTGCAGGGCTCTTAATAATACCCTGCCATTGCTGTGTACATTATTACGGACTGCTCTAGAATGTGAAGGGAATAATCTTCTCTACCCTCTCCTTCTTGTTTCATACACATTGATGCTATTATGTTTTTACTCCAGCTAGGTCATCTGTCAAAGGTTAAGGAGATAGAAATGGAAGAGGAAATGGCTTGCTAACTCTAGTTTCGTGTCTGCCAACTTGACAGGCTTAAACATCTAATGAGAGTTAACCTGTGGATGTAAACCTTTTGTGAAGTTTGCTCCTTCAAGAAAACTTGCACTCAGCCACTAATAGACTTGTACGTGTAGAAAAAAGCTGGTTAGAGTAGAGCATCCTCACTTGTACAAAGAGGGCAGAAAAAAAAAGAGGGGGGAAAAAGTACTAAGAAAGATTCTGTTTCTACCTAAAACTTCCTCTAAATCTAAGTGAAGAGGAACTTCTCTTCTGCTGGACAAGAAAGTTCTTAGCAGCCACTTCGAGCTTTTTAGCTCTGGGTCTCAAGGAAATAAGTGGCAATCCGCGACAAACCAGACCAAGCTGCTGAAATAATTTGCATTGTACTTCACCCAGATCCCTTAACACTGTTTGCCAAATGTAAGTGGCATTCATTTCCCACCATTATTACTGTTGAGTAGGTAGGAAACCACAGCCTCCAACAGTCATAACTGCAAGCCAGGGTAGCACATTTGTCCTGTAAGGAGTCTGGTCTCGTGACTAAGCTCAGCTATCTTTTGATATCACTCTTAGATTTGTTTCCACAGCAATGCTGCCCTTCTATCCCACTTAACTTTCTTGCAGATTTCTTTTTTAATGTCATCTTGATGGCCATCACAAAAATGCAAACATAAATTGTTGGATTTCACAGCTCAGGCTGGACTATGAGGAGCCAAATATTTTGTCTAAGGAGTTCATGCCCAGCACTATGAGACACTGCCTTCATGACTAAGGAGGGCAATCCTCTCTATCAGATGGCCTTTTATTTTGACGAAGTCAGACAAAACAAGGAGTGTTTTTACTCCAGAAATTATATTTATGCAGATTGCAAGTGGGTTATTGCTGACTTAGCTTTCGGGGTGTCTTTTTTCCCCTTTTGCTTGCACAGTGCCTCCCACAGAAGTACCCTGCTCCAGCAAGAGCTTCCAGGTTCTCCAGAGTCTTGGCAAACAAAACCAGTCAGAAATGTTGAATATCAAACTAATTCCCATTTGGTAGCAAATGGCAATACACCCCTGGGCAGTTCTTTCTTACACTTAATAGACATGGAATCACTTTTCTATTTCAGTTTTATAGGTCTCCTGAAAAAATGCTTCTAGCAAACCTGTGGAAGAGGTTCAATGTGTTGTTTGATGATGTCCCGAGAGTTTACGGAATGAACAAGAGGAAAATAGTAATATGAAATTGAAGTACTTTGCAAAAGAGAAAGTGCAGGTGCAAATACCTGTTTATTTCTGTTATATAAAACCAAATAAATGTCGTGTCCACTACTGAAATAGTAGAGAATAACTTAACATTTTACATAGACTAGTTGGTTATTACAACAACATAGAGCATAGGAAAGAGAATATAGAAAAGTGCTTTGGTACAAGCTTCGTTGTTTTGCACACAGTTTTGCTCTGGAGAGCACTCAAAGAAGCCTGAAGAACAACATGGTTTGCTAAGATCAGCAAGAATTATTACTTGGAGAGTACATGCACTACCAGGAGCTGGTATTGGGGGAGTTAGGGGAGGGGAATTATGTATTTAGATGTGGGAAAGGCTAGCAGAGATAAGAAAAATGCCAGCTCTGTTATGAAATCCAAGAAAGAAAGGGAAACAGTTGGCAAAGGGAGGAGAGAGAGCGTGGGAGTCATTACTGCAAAGCTGACCCAGAGGTTACTGACATTATTCACAGCAAGGTTAAAAGTGAAGACGATCAGATTTTATTACATATTGTCAAAGGAAGTTTCAGAAGTTCATTTCTATTTTTTCCCTTTTATTCTGCAAATATCAACATGTTTTCTAATATACAAACATATAATGAAATAAAAATTTCAGTAATAATATTTCAGTATCATATTTACATCATATGACCAAATAGTTAAGACTGAGTTATGCAGAACATTTGAAAGCTTAAAACAAGGGACAGTTCACCTTTCAAAAATGACGTTTTATCTTTCTCAAGGGCATTTCAGTGGAAACTCCCTTCAGGTTCCTTAAAAAGATTCAAACTGATACAAGTTAAATAAAACCTGACCTGGGAATTTTATATGAAGATTAGGCAGTCGAGTGTCTATATCCACTGCCAGGTTAAAGAGACTGTCAATTATGTTTAATAGAGATAAATGATTTTCAGCATTAAATGAGATTAAATGAGGCAAAAGTAAACCATCAAGCAACCTCTGAAAATTAGCAGGACACCTGCAGAGTTCAGAAAGAAGCAGTTGGTGTAGCTGCACCTGTCAGCAAAGCCTTGATAGCAAATTCTCCCCTGGGCACCTCGTACCTTTCAGATCCATTTCCACAACCCAGGAGCAGGGAAAGCCACTCCCCTGATTTAACCCCTCAAAACTGGAAAATTTTACCAGTGATGCAAGAGAGAGGTGACAGAAGCCCGCACTCAGCTTTCTCTTTTAAAGGAAAAAAGGAAAGAAAAAAAAGAAACCTCTAAACCTTTCAACTTGCAGTAAACTGTCACTGGTCCTGATCACTGTTTCATACTTTTGGGACACTGACACAGTATTGATGCCATATGCTTTGTTTGTAGAGGAAGTGGTGTTGACCTACTAGATGCTTGACCACCAAACTAGAAACACTGGCCGATGGAGTTGAGTACTGTGACTTTTGCCTCCTGGAGCAGAGGATGCTGCATTATGGACCTTGGAAGAGAGCAAGCTCCCATATGTGTGAGCAGAACCTGCAGCACTGCTCCTGAACTCATTTACAAGGGTTTGTTGGAGTGCAGGATCAGTGCTGTGTCCTTGGATTTGCAAGTAGAGGACTGTGAGCAAACACCAGTAGTGTAGACAAACAGGACCTATAGGGCAAGAACTGACAATGGAGCAACTTCAGATGTTAATCCCATTATAGAAAAGGGATGGTAACCTGGGAGGCAGACTTTCAGAGGTACAGGAAACATGAAAAAAGTACTGCAAACAAAATTATAAGCAATGTAAGGAAAATCTGTGAAGAAACACACTTCACGACTTATGAATTAGAGAAAGTAGGACATTTTGAAAGCACTTGAATTTCTAGAAAGTTCTGAATTCCAACCCTTTTGGAAACCAAAGCTCTTTATTGTTCAGCATAATTTCAAAATCAGACAAAATTATTCTTTAACCTCAGCTTGTTTGGATGCTACAGCAAACTGAGTAAAAGCAGAATTTATTAAGCAACTTCAGTTTTACTGCCCAGTTATGGGTAAAATGCATATCTGCTCATCTCCCTAAATGTTTCATCAAGATAAAATGGGGATTATCAGTGATAATTTCAATTTGTTCTTGAAATGACACACTAGAGATTAAATATTGCTTCCCATTGCATAAATGCAACTCTTAAAAGCCTCATGTTGGGAAATGGTAGGTCATCAATAGGTTGAGAAGCCTTAGTAGTTTCAAAACAAATTTTAAAAAAAAGTTCATTAAGAGAGTGAGATGATGAAGTTGGATATGATGCAGGCTGGAATAGCTGGGATCCAGAACGTGGGTTATGTCATTCACTTGAGTTTTGACTATTAGATGTAATGGCGTCATCACTGCTCCCCTCATGGCAACAATTTAGGTTTTCAGAAAAGAGATCAGACTTAGAAGAGACTCATTTGAACCACTTGTGTGGCATTAAGTGGGTTTCATCTTCCAGAAAAAAATTCCGGTTTTGGAGGGAAATACTGCTGATACAAAATGCAGCTGTCTTGGGAGCTGTGAGTGCTGAACTTGCTCCTTCTGCGTGGGAAAGCAGCCAGGAGAGAAAGAAATGGTATTGTTATTACAATGACTCATTATTTCTCCAGCTCTGACCCCACTCCAGGCATCTCCTGGTCATTCTTCTCCCTCCAGTGATTCTTCCCACAAAAAAGAACTTCTATGAGATCATTTAAAAGGATTTATAGGTACAATACCAACACAGCTTTTGTTTGGCAGCTACTAAGAGTCTTCTCTGTTAACTAGGGCCTGTAAGGAGCCACCAGTTCATACTAATTTAGGAGTGAGAGAACTGGATGGCATGAGCATTTTACACCAGCGTTTTACAGCATGAACTACATCATCAGTTCCACCAGGTATTTAGGAAAGGTTCTTCTGGTGATCTAAGCTATGTAGGTTTGTTTTGGCTGTTAAAGTTCTCCTATAGGGACAGAACAAAGGATTTGTGAGCAGAGAGTGGAAGGTTCCTGGCAAAAGCACTCCGAAAAGAAAAACAACCTTTTGACCTTAAAGAAAATGTAAAGCTAGAGTAATTCTGTCACCTAACTAAAAGTCCATTACAAGGGGTGGCCAGGTAGTTTTATTCACCTCCATAGATGCAGTGTACACCTGCTAATGGTATTACAGATCTGTTGAAGGACAAGCCTAGATGGTACAGAGGGTACACAGAATAACATAATGGAATTATTTTACATTATGATGTAAGTGCATTAAAAATAAAAAAAATATTTTGAGCCAAAAAATTTTTTGTACCAAACCAACGGCATATCCTGGTATTTACTGGGTGTAGCAGGAGATGTTTTGGCTGAGCTTCTGCACATCATAGTTAGTCAACACCCTGTGAGGGGCTGTGGCTGCCTGGAGGGATTTAGAAGAAAGGATTGACTTGTGTGTCAGGGGTCAATCATGAACTGGGAGGAAATACAGAGCTGGCAATCTCACAGGGATGTTTTAAACTCTCCTCCCTGTGCCTATGATGTTTATGTACTTAAGCTTAGCAGTTATCAGTCAGCACCTGAGAATGCATAAATAAAATACCACCTGTTCTTCATCCTCACCTCAAAACTTAATATTTCATTCTTCACTTTGCATTATCCAGGCCCACAGATCTACGGGGCTTTCTCTGTTTAGCAGATGACTGCCAGTTCATGCTTTTTCCTCTAAACATGTATTTTACATGTCATTTCAGCTGTATAAAAGCCACTTTCTACTGCAAACATAGAGGATTGCACTATTAACTTGAAAGATTGTCCCGTATAGATTTTCATGCATACAACAGTGTGATAAAATGTTTTCAAGAATCCAACCAAACCACAGCAGAAAGCCAGGTCCAAGTGTTGTTTAGAAGAAAATCACACATTTTATTTTAATTATAGTGATGTATGACTAATCTAGTTTACCTTTCAGACGAGAAAAGATCTCACTTCTCTGGCCTTCTTTCAGGCCATTATCATAACTTCATATAATGGTTTGGATTTAAAGGGACAGGTCATCTTGTCCAACTCTCCTGCAATGATCAGGGACATCTTCAACTAGATCAAGTTGCTATTGACAATTAGATCAACCTGAGCTTGACCACTTCTAGGGATGAGGCATCCATCCACAACTTCTCTGGGCAACCTGTTTCAGTGTTTAACTGGTCTCATTGTAAAAGTCTTCTTCCTTATATCTAGTATCTAAATCTATTCTATTTTAATTTAAAACCATTACCCCTTGTCTTATCACAACAGGCCTTGATAAAAAGTCTGTCTCCCTCTTTCTTATAAGCCCCCTTTTAAGTATTGAAAGGCTACAGTAAGGTTTCCCCAGAGCCTTCTCTTCTCCAGGTTGAACAATTGCAATTCTCTCCATCTTTCCTCATAGGGGGAGGTGCTACAGCCCTCTGATCATCTTTGTGACCCTCCTCTGGACCGACTCGAACAGGTCCACGTCTTTACTGTGGTGAAGACCCCAGAGCTGGATGCAGTACTTCAGATGGAGTCTCACCAGAGAGGACAAGAGGGGCAGAATCACCTCCCTTGACCTGTTGGTCGTGCTTCTTTAGAAATAAGTCATTCTGTTTTGCTTTTCTGAGGCATTTGTGTGAGTCTTGCTGTTTACCGGTAACACTAATTGGATGTTATAAATGTAGTGTCACCACCTACTCAGTGATGCTGAACAGCTCTGGGACAAAGCCTGAAAATACTGCTGTTCTTGGAAACGTCCTTGACCGCTGTGCCAGATATGCAAATAGAGATCAAACAGTTAGCTCAGTGTGCATTTGCATTTCACACTGCAACTGGCTTAAAGGAGCAGAATCTGAAAATATTAAAGCCATTCAAGCTGTTATCTGTGCTTTCACCAGTGTGAAGGTCTTTAGAAAATATTTATAGAAAAGAAGGTATTCTGTGTTAGACACGGAGACTCGAGTGCAGCTTTAAGCCACTGTTGGCTGTGTCCACAGTGCTGAGTCTGAGAGTGACCAAAGCTACCCATGCAGTTTGACCAGTTCTGCAAGAAATCAAGGGCTTGTTCTTCTTGTGCTTTCAGTCTGAATATATCCCACTCAGCTAAACAGCCTTTAATCTACTCATTCCCCTCTCCTGATGTGGACTTAACTTTTCAGTGTTCGTTAACTGTTTAATAACAATCACTATTAACTTTTTTATGAAAGTGACACCAAATAGGTCTTAAGCAGTTTAACTCTCTTCCTGATGGATATTTCTCTCCCTTCCTCATAAAAGATACATGGGTAAAAATGTAGAGAATTACTTAAGTTCTTATGCATTTAGCCAGCATTGGTTTTACTAGCAATTTTTGCTCCTTCCTCTTTGAAATTAATTTCACTCCCAGCTTGTGGCAATCAGCTATAGACATTGATAGTTACTAGCACAGTTTTCACTTTTTATTTCTCTTGGATTTTCTGGTGTTCCAGGTATGCCTTATCCAGCATGATTAGTCACTATGGCATTTTCCTATTTTTATTCCACAGGAGGACACAATAATGTTGTGTCCTTGATATTGCTTCGTATAGGAATTGCCATCTCTCCTGAAATATTTCTACCCCTTGGATTCTTCTCTGTGAGCACCTTGCCTCCCATTCTGGAGGCTGCTACGTTGGCCCTTCGACAGCACATTGCTAATGATCATCATGTGCTCAGATTCATTCCTTTCTCTTAGAACCATGAACTCTGCCAGAACAAGATCATTTTTGCTCAGATTGTTTTTTGTGATTTTTAAAAAACTCATGGTCAAACACAGTAAAAACCAAGCCAACCAGGGACACCTTTAGAATCTCTGAACTCTAGGACAGAGTTGTGTCCCAAGTAGATCAATATATCATTGTGCTGAATTGTACCATAATGCTTTTTCTATATCAGCAAGAGGAAATGTGCCAAGAACAACAATAGATGTTGAATTTTTTGCAGCTGTGAACACACAAAAAAAAAGGGAACACAAAGCAAATATGCTGACTATATAGAGGAATAGTTATAATATGAATCCCACTCTCAGAAGGGCTAAGAAATGTATGACATTTGTGCTGTTGAAGGGAAGGGGTGGCACAATGCGTATAGCAGCAGCAGCTTTTTGGGCAACACCATCTCCCTTGCAGAATTGACTTCCCTGTCATGTGTGAAAACCCAGCTCCCCGTGGCAATGGCAGGCCGATGTCCCACTGAATGTTGCTCAGGTCAGTCACCATTGCTATTCTTTCTTTGGTCCCCTTTTCTATCTCTCAACTCCTCAGTTAAGGGGTTGCTATTGTTCCTGCTGCCTCTAAATGGACAAGGTGCTGACAGTCCAGCTTTTTCCTTGTAGATCTCGGGGAGATTAAATCATAGAATGGTTTGAGTTGGAAGAAACATTACAGATCATCTAGTTCCAAACCACAGACTTGGGCCGGGACACCTTTCACTACACGAGGTTGCTCAGAGCCCTGTCCAACCTTTCCTTGAACAATTCCAGGGATGGGTTATCCACAGCTTCTCTGGGCAACCTGTTCTAGTGCCTCACCAACCTCATAGCAAAGAATTTCTTCCTGATATCTAATCTAAACCTACTCACTTTCAAGTTTGAAGTCATTCTTCTTTATCCTGTCACTATATTCTCTTGTAAGTAGCCTCTCTCCATCTTGTAGAGTCTCTTCAGACAGTGAAAGGCTGCAAAAAAGTCATCTCAATCAGATACCCTTTTTTCCCCCTCTAATAAGCACTCATCTGTTACTGCAAGAAATATCCTTCACTTGACTAAATTTAGTCACCACCATCAGAAATTACAAAGACATAAGGAAAAACTACATTCAGGAAGTGTTGCAAAGAGCAAATAGATACATTTGGAATAAACAGTACCAACTATTTTGCATCTTTCTTCTTCCTCAGATACTATCTCCTTTTTATTCTTCTTCTTCCACCTCCACCACCATACCTTACTTTTTGGTCACAGAGGTGTTTCAAGCCTGCAGGTAGCAGAGGTTAATTGATAACACAGCATGAACTCTCTCCCATTCCAGTTTGTACATAGCTGCAGTTGTGTGGTACCTGAGTATAGCCAAAAACATTAAACAACTGTACTGGTGCCCCAGGAAGTTTTATAGAGAGCATTCCCTAAAACTGTAGCAGGTGAAAAGGTTTATAAATTGAATGGGTTTCTATCGGCTTCTAATGGTTTTCATTTTTAAATTTCAAATATTTCTTTTCCAGCAGTGCCAGATATAGCAGATCAGAAAGTTAATGAAAGCTGCCGAAAACCTTGTGTGAGCTTTCTTTCTGGTGCGGGCTGGCTGGCAAACTCATGAGGTCCCTAGCACCATATACCTGCCCACAGACTGAAGTGCCTAGAACTCTGCATTTATCTCTAATTTTTTTTACTGAAAACTGATACTGGATAATTTTACATTCTTAACACAGATGTAGAAGCCTTTAACTTAGTTCTTTTAGAGCTCTTCTGGAAAGAATGCAGGTACATGGAGACCTGCCATACCTTGCCAAGACAGGGAGATATCCACACATATTCTCTCAGATTTTTTTATAGCTATGTAAGACAAACAGACCGTCCCAGTGAAACCTGCTATTGCTACAGTGTTTCTCCCCATGAACACAACCCAGGTATTTGTATTTGGTCAAATAAATAATTTGTATAAGCATGTATGTCTGTATGCCTAAGATGTATTTATTGAAGTGGTTGCTGTAGACATTTGTTCAGGTAAATATTATTTATGTTTTGGCATAAGAAATTATTTTATGCACATTGCAGTCTCCAGCTTCCAACCTATTAGAATAAGTATCCTGATATTTAGAAGAATAACCATGTCTGTGAATACAATATCATCATAGGCCTTAGGGAAAGCTGAAAATGTTTTAGAGGAAGATGAACAGCGGCTTTAAACTGGAAAGGTGGAAATTAGTTCTTTTTTATGGGGTTATTTTTACACAATAGTTTCTGTTTGTCCGCACTGTCTCTGCAGTAGTCTATAAATCTTAACATTCAGTGTTAGATCCCAAGTGGGTCTTGAGCATTGCTTATAATTCTTATGTACAGAATAGTTTCACAACTTGAATATTTTTGCATCTGTAAAAATCTCTCTCTAGCTCTGTCTCTCTTTCCTAATGTCTGTTTCTTTGCAGTAAATGAAAGCAGCAGCAGGAGCACAAAGACACTGCCCAGAGGGCTCTAGTAAAAATTGCTTCAAACTATTTCAGCACAGACCCTGAAATAAAGCCTACAATGGGCCAGTCTCTGACTCAGCACTCCTAAGTACTTTAGCCCTGTGATCACTGGATATATTTGGGAAAAATCTGCACTACACCAAGTCCAGTGTTGCACAGTAAGAACCCAACACCAATTCCTTTTCGTTCACAAGATCTCCTTTAGAGTAAAGACACAATGGAAATGTGGAAGCCAAAAGGGTATTGCCACAAATATGCCACAATTATGTCCCTCTGTAGGAGGGGGGAAAGCTTAGCAAAATTTTCATGCCGCAGAAATTCATCTTTGCATGAAGGAAAGTAAGTTTCAACCATAACAAAGTGAAACACTAAAAAAAAAAGAAAAAAAAGACAAAAAATAAGGAAATATTCCAAAAGCCCATTTACCTTGAGACAGTAAAATATACCACAAAGCATAGCCTGACACAGAGCAGAAAGAACCATACTAGTAAACTCTTTCCTGGCTACTGCAGCCGCATAAACTGTAGTTCTATCCAGATGACAAGATGAAGAGCTTATGGTTTTCCACATGGATGAAAGCTGAGCTCAATAGTAAAAAAATTCATAAACTTTGTCATATTTCAAAATCAAAATAGTGAATTTTAAAATCATGTGTCTGCATCTCACTGAACCTTGATGAGATCTGGGGCTCCTAAAGGTCATTTTCTCAATGGTGCTTGCAGCAGGCTCTGTCTCTCAAAGGACATCTGTATGGTGTTATTTTTCAGAAGTACCTTATGGGCCCAGGTCCACACAAATTGCTGTATTCCCCCACTAGCTTGCAGGCCATACTGTGATGGGCAAGCCTGTTCTCTTCCAGTGTCTGATATTCCGATCACAAAAACATTGTTATTTTCAGTGTCAATATTAGTGGAGGCTCCCTTAGATTTTACCAAATCCCTGGCTTTTCCCACTTCTGCAAGGTCTTTCATGTGAATATTTCTTTCTTTGAGCATGCCTGACTGAGTACTTCTGCTCTGATTTTATAAATGCAAATTTTTGGCAATGGTAGTTGACACCTGAAAGTATATCTGCCTTTGACTATATAACATCTATTGAACCTTGGAGAAAAACAAGCAAATAATCTTGTATCTTTAGCCGTCTACACCAATTCATGCAAAACACAGATAACAAGGTTATTTATACATGCAGTTGGCTTGACAAAGGATTCCTGTTTTTGAAGCATGAGAGAGATGGGAAAACGTGCCGCTTCCTTCATTTTATCAACTATGTGCTGGTAACGAGTTTTCTGCCACTTCCTTCCCATCTCTGTGCAAAGAGCAAAGAATTGAATGTAGGCCCTTCAAGGCCTAAAGAATCGATTCAGGATGCCTCATTCCTGCAGGTTATGGCTGAACGTAGGGTTCCAGGAGACTGACTCAGTCACATCAAGGGAAAAGACAACCCAGAAAGCAACTATTATTACTGTGTGCTAAAAAATGATAAGCCTGACACATTAGTGTACATGGAGAAGACTGTGAGATGAGACACCCAGTCTTCAGCACAGGTCCCTCACACACTCACTTATGTGACAGCCTGTGACAGGAGAAAGTTGACATCAGAGATATGAACTCAGCCCACAGAACAGCAGACTTGAGACCATGTGTCAAAAGTTTCTTTACTTGATATGCAGCAGAGTCTAGATTCCACATTTGGAATTTATTTTGAACTTCTCATGTCTAACTGATGATTGCAGTAACTTGCATGCTCTTAGCAGCCCTGAAAGCTGCTTTTATTTAAAAAACATTACCTTAAAAAGACATTATTATTTTTATTGATTATTCATTTTGTAAGCTGCTTGGAGTCAATCACAGAATAAGTGCTGTTTTTCCCTCCCAACATCACACACATCTATTTAGATAGCAGAACAAACACAGAAACTCGCCCACCTAGGGTTTTATAAAATATCTGCCATTTTTTCTCAATTATATTGCAAGTTTTCACCAGTTTGCAGAATTCTTAAATATAATAACACCAAAATTGAGAAGTTCAACCTATCCAATAACTTGCACCTTGACAGAAACAGGTATTGTGGGATCTTTTTACTTCATGAGGAGTTAGTGCAGGTAGTCATGGTTTGCCTGTTTTATAGTGTATTCCTCTGGTCAGGATATTGGAGATGCCCATGACTGTTGTCACTCCCACAGTCCTGTGTGCATCATTTTCAGCTGCCAAAATAGTCCTCATACTCTTGAGCTAGCCTCTTCTCCCTCCCTGTTTTTTTTCTGATACCCATAGCCTGACCCAACCTCTGTGTTTTCACAGGACTTTTAACTACCTGCCTAAGGCAAGCTGGAAGCAGCAGAGGAGGGAAGGGAGTAAATCAGCAATCCACTAAGCCAATTTCCCATTAAGCAAATGAGCAGAGTCATGGAAATTTTCTTCGAGGTGAGGAAAATTGAGATGTGAAAGTCTCAGCCTTCTGTAGCTCACTCATTAATTCACAACTTACTGAGGATTTCAGAGAGTGTCCAATACTGATTTTTGCTAGCCAAGCCACATCCCAAGCTGCTTTTTCAGCCTTGGACTATGTGTGTAGCTGGAGAGAGAGGCATAGTGAGCCTCAGGCTCACTGGGCTCTGTTTTCTTCCCTTTGCCAATTCAAGTAATCAATGTCTGCCCAAATATCAAGGTCCCAGTAACCCCACCATGTGCCCCATTAGAAGCCTGGTGTGTACCACAGAACATATCCCTCTGCTTGAGGCACCTTGAAGTTAATTGAGTTGTGACCTGTGTGTAGAATTAAATGTCCATTTCAGTTCCCATGTTTGAGCAGAGGACAGTGCCTACACTAGAAATATCAGTTTACTTCTTCCCCCATGTAATTTGAAATTTTCCTTCCTAGCCGTATTAACTTGTATTTACTGTAGCTCTCTTATTTTTGGATTCATGTGATTCTTTTTTCTTCCTTAGTTAGACTTTGTTCTAAAGTATAGCACATACATGTTAGACTATCAACTGATAAAATTAAAAGGAAGATGTATCCATGATACAGGAAACAGCCAATGAAAGTAAGCTGCAAATGTTAAAGGTGTGCTGACATCTACTGCCTTGTTCCCAGCATACCACAACAGATAGGTTTAATTTTTATAAATTAATTCTCCTATGTAAAGTCAGCTGTCAATCTCCAGCAGAATTTCTCTAAACAATGTGGTAATGTTATGTTTTTATGAAAAGGAAGCTAAAAGAAGCATTCTATTGCTCAAAATAAAATGCCTCTGTTTTAGTTTGGAAGTCACGTGGAATTTGAGAGTTGGACCTATTTTATAAGCAGATTAAATTTCCTTTAGAAAACAGGTTGTTTTGGACTTGAATAGAGTTACAAATTTTTTTTGCAGGTACCAAGAAAATAACAGAACAGAGACAGTACTCCTTAAGTTTTGCCATATTTGGAATTTTGTACTTCACAGGAAAAACAACAAGATTTTAGTGGGAAATTGATGCCACCCACCAAAATCTAAATAGGATTTATTGTCCAGGATGGACACAAAGGAGCTCTGCAGAACTCCCAGGCAGATGAAAGTTGCTTGGCAGTTTCATGTCATATAATGCCTATATATACAGATATGTATGATTCATCCCAATTTCCTAGAAATATGGAATGACTTAGGAAATCTACAATGCTGGAGGAAGGGTTATACTTTTCATTACCATGTAGTACAGCTTCATAGACAATTATCACCATTAAAAGAAAGTAATTTTAAGAAAATCTATATAAAATATTGTTTATCTTTGACAAACATAAAGTATTACTCATTAGAAGCTCTGGAAATCTGTGAAAAAAAGGTCACCTTATTCTCTCATTCTAAGCAAGACTTGTAAAAAACTAATCTAAAATGTCTTGACTAGTGTCTCCTCCATGTCAGAAATATTTAACTGTGGTTTATACATCCTCTGGAATTCAGCAGTTCATTGCAGTATAAGGAGCAGGCAGCTCCAGGTTCTTGCATTCTGGAAAACAAAAGCTAATTCCTCTCTGTCAATCCAGGCACAAACCCCAGATTTCCCTCTTTAGCTTTTGCAGCTGGTGGCAAAGTCAGATTAAGAAGTTCTTGACCTTTCTCTTCCCTGAGTGCTCCAGCTTCTTCCCAGGTGCTTTATTTCTGTTTGTTGCACTACATGCTCCCTTCATCTGCACTGCTGCTTGGTGCTGGAGACCAAGCTAGGAACTAGAACTAATTTTTAAAAGATAAGTAATATTATGTATTTTGACCCAGATCAGTCCCCAGTTTGTTTCCCAGAAAGCCCCCAGCAAAAAAGAAAGCACCATTATAAAGGTCATATCCTACAACAGAAGGGCAGGAATCAGGTGCTAATGTGGAAAGAAACCTTGTAAGTGGCTGAGAGGCTGAATGTCTGAGTGCTGGGTTGTCCCTGGCAGAAGATGGAAGGACACATGAGGGAATGAAGATAAAAGATAACTATGTTTTTAAAAGTGGGGTCCCAGCATAATGAACCAGATTTGTTAAATGCTATAATTTCTTTGGTGTGTATCATCTTTAATGGATTCGGGGAACTATTTTTGACACCTGATTTGTTAAAAGAATGTACTCATTAAACAGGAAGATGTCAAAGAGCAGCATTCTGAAAATAATAGCATGATGCTATTTGTATCCCAGGAGCTACAAATTATGGCTGAATTTCCATGGTGATCTTTGCAGTCAAACTTATGCGCAATGTTCAGATTTTGGGTAAAAGGGAAAATTATTCCTCCCATCCCTTGGGTACAAGGATGATCATCCACTGTATAACAAGTTTCAGAGTTTTATAATAGTTTCACTATTATAAAATTGACTTTACTTGATAGTCTGCTCAGCTGTATGTATTCAGGAAATGTACCAGATGTCTTGAGTTTGATTCAGGAGGCATAGCAAAGAGGGATGGCTGAACAGACTGATTTACTGTAGGGAGGTGAAAAAACTTTGTAGGGAGGGAGGGAAATTAAACCTTACATGTATTACAGTAAGTTCTCAGCACATGCAATGTACTAGGCAGAAGAAATATTCCAAGTAAAGTTTTATGTAGTCATTATATTTTACCAGGTGGCTGATCAGCATATCCCCAAGGCTTTTCTGTGCCTTTGATATGTCCTACTTGTGATTAGATGCAGCGTTACTGAAATAGAGAATAACTGGGTTCTTATTCTCTTCCCTCTTACATCAACACACACCCTGAACCAAAGGAGTCAGACAAGTGTAAGGGTATTAGCTCTATTTCCCAGGCTTTCATATGACTACTTCCTATTGAATCGTTAGAGAAAAAAAGATTATTTTCAAGTTTTATCCACAGGATTATTTCCTCAGCTGCCCTCCTATCTCTCAAAGAAATAGCATAACCCAGCATAGATTCAAGCAGGAAAAGGTAGGCTTAAGCAGGCACCTGATCCTCTCTGCAGATATCACTGTCTGGATGGATATGGGAAATCTATTGGGTTTTTTCAAACTGCAGTCAATAAGCTTTCACACTGAAGATGAATCACTAGGAGCACCTGATGAACACAGTAAAACCAGAGGTCGTTAGTCTGCTTGTGAGCAGGAGTCAAAGGCTAATAACTTTCTCCATCCTGGGAAGTATTTTCTGCTGCAGGACTAGACTGAGCTGTGCCTGAAGACACTGTGTTGTTTCAAAACCTGTGAGTGCTCCTGTTTCTTCTATTCCACTTTGTATTTCTTGGGTCTATCAAGTCACACAGCTGCCATGATTAACGTTTGTAAACAACCTCCTCCTAGCGGCTCTGAAGAAACACCCTCATAATGAGGGAGAGAGCTAAAGGAAAGGGAAGTACTCGCCATGATCTGTGAGGCAGGAAGTGACTGTAAGACACCGAAATGCACAAGAGGATGCAGGTGTCTGGAGCTTAGGCACAGTGGGGCTGATCCTGGGACAGAGGAGGGATGTCCACCTGCCTCCAAATGGAGTCTGCAAAGAGCACCTGGGGACTCCATGCTCAGCAGGAAAAAGTATCTTACCCGAGAAAGTGCCCACATTCCCCTGAGACCCCAGCCTCAGAGTGACATCATTTGCCACCGTGGGCAGCAGTTGTAGTCTGACATCCTGCTCTACCTGAGAGGATGAATTCTCCTCTAGAGCACTGGGTTTTCACGGGTAGTAACTCACTGGATTTTGGCTGACCTACTGCCCAGTTGGCTGGGCAAAGTGCACCCATGTGCCAGGGCCAAACCTGGCACCCCTGTGCAGCAGATGCTGGCTGAGCTGTGAGAGAGCTCCTCAGTAGAGAAGGAACCCACATCCCATCCTTGCTTCTGCCCAGGGGGACCTGAACTCTTTCCTCCTTTATGAGGAAATCTGAGAAAATGTCTCAAACCTCAGAGTGACTCTTCTATTTGAACTTTCATTGTGGCAAACTTCAGGTCCTGTCCTCAAGAGCATCAGCCTCATGGAGAGCCCCAGTGCTCTGCATGGCACTCTGAGGGCTGCTAACCACACATTACTTTAATCTCAGCATCCCCTTTGCTGATATTCAAGTCATTGCTCAAGCAACAGACCATATATTCTTCTTTTACTTAGATTTGCTCAACGGAAGATTCAATGCCCATACATTCAGATCTCTATCTCATCTGTTTCAGTTATTCACACTCCTATAAAGGGAATTAGTCTTTGGTTTTGGCCTAGAATTACCTGACTCATCAGCAACTGGGTTAGGTCAAAACACAAATTCTTCGAGAAAAGAGAGATATTTGCGACAGATTAAATAGGAATTTTCCATCAGCAGTATTTCCCTCCCAGAGTGAGCCCTGAGGACAATTTCAGACACAGTCTTGACACAGAGAATATCCTAAACTTCTGGGGACACCAGTTTTATCCTCCAGGACACAAGGAGAGCTCTCAGATGGACACATTGTTTCACTCCTAGTGTCAGAGAGACTGGTAGCAGTTGAGAAATGCCTTTTTTCTATCAACTCATGAAATGCAGATACAGAGACGTGAAGTACAAGCCCACAAAAAATGCTAACCAGCACTGCTTTGGAGTCACAGATCTGATAAAAATGTTCTCTTTGTTCCAAAGGAAGTCTCCCTGAAGCACACTTTATTCTCAGTTTTAATAACTTAGAAGCATTGTGATATTAGCCTTGCTTTGTTACAAAAAGCATTGAAACACTAAACCAGGCTATAGAAGATTAAGATATTCTCTTTATAAAAAAAAAATAAAATCTATGCTAGTTCTCTGAATAATGTCTAGGAGGTTATTTTTAAAACCTTGTGCATTTTCCAGGTTTTTTTACATTGTGTTAATGTGCTCAGAGTTCTTTCTAGAATTCAAAAAGGCACGAAAAATTCCTCTTTTTCTTACAAAAACAGATACCATTACCAGTAACTAGTTGTTAATAAAAACACTGATACTGTTGGCCTCCTAATAACACTAGTAAAACAAACTGAATTTTGTTTACTTAAAGACTCATGGATAACAAATGTATATATATATATATATATGTGAATATATATGCACACACAGATAATACACATTTTAAAATAGAAATTCTTTGAAATATGCAGCCAAGATTACTGATACTGTCCACAATAAATAGAAGTTTAAAGAGAGGATGAGACTGACACTCCTATACTAGCAACATAAGGAAAGGCCCAGGGGCACAGCACTGTGAAGGAATCTCTTCACAGATGCATGATGCTGAAAGATGCAGAGCACAGAAAGGAAAGAGTTAAGTGCATGTTTGAATCCCTCTGTTGTAATAATCATGAAAAAAAGGATAATCAGAGAACTACTATTATAAAATCTTTGCTGACTTAAATGACAACTGCAAGAAAGAAATATTTGCTGTATGAAGTGAACGAAGAGTCAGAAGTCTACAGTCTTTGTTCTAATAAAACTTTCAGACCTCGTGCTGGATGCAACCCTGTCAATGGGTTAAAAGCTAAGCCTCTTAGACGTTCTACCGCTGAGATTTGTCTAGACAAACCAACCACTTCCTTTCCTCAAGGATGTTCGTAACACCACAGGAAAAGCCACAAGGTCTTGGTCATCTCCTCTTATGTAAAATCCCACAGCAGAAGAGGGGCTGAGGTGGTGGAAAGACACCCTGAAATTTTCCCCACCACTAGTTGAATTCCAATGCCAGAGCTTGCCTCTGTAACCCCAGCTTTGGAGCCCTAGTCTATGCACAGCAATTGGACCATTAGGGCTCTCTGTCAGCTGTGGTTCTTTCAAGATACTTCATAAAAAAATCCATAAACGACCCTTAAATGAACATTTTCTACAGCATAGGTCCCAGACAAATATTAATAAAACTGTATTTTTTTTGTAACATTTTCATCCATAAAAAGCAGAAATAGGGTTTATGGCTTCTTTCACCTTTCTCACATTCCAGCTCCTCTTTCCCTTATATGTCTTGCACTGTTTGTTCCTTCAGGTGAAGCAATGGGACCTCAGATTTTACATTCTTTCACTGTCTCTTTTCCCATGCTCTGTTAAGGTTCAGGCTTTTTTTTGTATTTAAGAGATTAATATCCATAGTTTGGAGTGTTGTTAATTAGCTATATTAGCTATATCACTTTAGTAAATGGGGACCAATACAGCAGCTGCACAAGTAGATAAATTACAAAAGATGAAAAGTATATCATGTAACAAGGGTTGAGTGTGATAGCGAATAAGCAAGTAGTTTTTGCTGTGAAAAGCGATGTTATGAATCAGCATTTCTGTTATAAGTGTTGTTATGAGTGTTTCTGCACTCACAGAAAAACTTTTTTCCTTACTGGGACACAATAAAATCCCATTTCACACTCAGCGCCTCTGTAAAGGCTCTCAGCACTGCAGGCAAAAAGGTAATCCCTCTCCATGGCCGCAGCATCTCCTCCAAGGCTGCAGAGCCTGATACTGCTCCAGCTGCTCCTCTGCCTCTCCTCAGCTATAGCATCCTTCATATCCAAAAAATCACTGATGCAGGAAAGACACTGGGGCTTACCTATTAGCTAGAAACCACTGGGAAGCACAAATGTAAATGAGATTGTAACTGAGCTTGGTGATTACTATTGACCAGGAAACATGTTGCTGAATGGAGAAAAGACGGAACATCAAAGCCTCAGGTAACCTGCTAAAATAACCCAAACATGAAACAAAAGTCAGCACCTTCATCAACGAGGCCCAAATAGGACAGGTCACCTTTCAGACAAGATTTCCACTTACACATTCTTCTCTAAAAAGTACCTGCTCTGCACCTTCAACTAATTTGAAGTGTGGTCTCTGCATATCTAAGGTGTTAGCTCTTGATCTGCTTGGTGCTTCTTCAATGCTTTCAGAGCAAGGGCTCTGCTTCTGTTCCCTTCCTCTGCCACACTGACACTTAGACTGCTGAACAATTCACATTTATTTAAAATTATATCAACAAGGAAAATCAAAGACTAAAATTCATGAACAACCAATTCAGCTTCCTGATGCCGCTTTAAGCATACGACACTATGAAATTCTATTATCACCTAACTTAATTGATATAAAGAATTTAACATGCCAGTAAAATCATTAGGTAACAAATCCAAATAAATGGGCTCCCCTACCAAGAACAGATGAGGGGCTGAAGTTATCTTGCTCACCAGATGGATGGATGGTTTCACCGTTCATTCTGATCAGCTTCTGTGCCTTTGCCAAGGCTGAGTTGTTAATTACGCTGCACACTTGTTTTGTGAACCAATTTAAGAGCCAAAGAAAGAGAGTTCAAAGGTAGTCCAGGTGTTTCATGAATAGAAACAGCTCTGAGCATGGCACAGACCTCAGGGCAACACCTCTTCTGAGTCTGTCCTTCGGAAATATTAGGTTATCATAGAGCTGATTGCTGCAGTTTTCACCAATGTAGATGTGATTGCAAAACCACCTCTGTGAGTGAGCAGATCCTGCTGATCAGCAAACAAGACAGGAAAACTTTTTACAGCAGTCTGGAGTTCTCTTAATGGGTATAAAGGGGTTTCTTACTGGTGCTGACCTGGCTGCCTTCAGTGCACAGCTCTTTTGAGCTCATCCTGTCTCCGATCACTGTAATTAATAGCCAGTTGGGACTGACTGTAGCCTTCAGTGTCAGTGAAGAAAGGGACTTCTACCAGTTTTGGGGCAGCTTCTCCAATGTCAGTGAGCTGAGTAAACACTAGTACTTGGTGTCTACCTTGGAGTGACGGGTGGGAGGAAAGGACTTTTGTGGTATCTAGACGAATATGCTTTTCAGATTCAAGGACATGGATAACAGGTTTGATTTGTTGCCTTTTCTTCGGTAGCTGTTTATAATCAGAACTACACATGGAGAGAATAAATATTATTATTATATATTCTTCCATTAATTAAAAATGAGAAACAGCAGTGAGTCTTCTTCAGTTGCAGGGAATAAAAAACGAATTGTTACTTAAACCAGGACCACTGTTTGTTTTATCGTGCTAATACCATTTTCGTTTATCTCCTGCCTTCTCCCCAAAGTACTTCACTGGTTCCTCATCGTTGCAACTAATGAGGATTTCACCCTTGCAGGATTATAAGCTCATTGAAAGCCAAGGAAGCACCAAGAACTGAGGAATATCTAAGTCGAAAATAGGATGATTTCATTAAAGAGGAAAGAGAAACAAAGTAGCATCTGAGGCAGGAGACGAAAATGTTGGTGCACCGAGGTTTACACTGAGCACACTGCCAGCTCCAAGCTGGAGTTACTTTCCATGGGTGAGACCAGAGATTGCTGAGTCCGAAGATGTGTTGGAAAAGGCATCATGAGCCCACTGTGGGCACCAGGTTGCCACTCTGTATCCCATTAGTACCTCTGGTGATATTGCGTGATCAGTGTCAAGCAGAGAATGTCACCCACACCTGGACAAACCAGGCTTCAAGGCAACCAGAATTCGGGCTGCACAGAGTGAGCTACGGATGTCCCATCACCCAGCACCTCCATGTCTGGCAGCAGCTCAGAGAGGGCAAAAGAAAGGTTGTCTCCCACCTTGCTCAATACCAGACCAAGTGGCCATTCAAGCAAGGCAGAATATATAAGATCCACACGTATGGAAATGGGCTTAATGCTTTTTAAACCACTAGCATTCACTGTTGCAAAGTATTAGCAAAAGGCTAGAACTAAACCTAATTCAAACTGGAACTGAAATTCTAGAAGTCATTGAATTTTTGGTCACATTAAACTTTGAAAACTTTGGAAATGCTGTAAATTTCATGCTGTTTCTCAGAGCAGATAAACACAGGAGAGGGTGGAGGCGTTAGGAAAAAAATTATGGGCAGATTATTTCATAATTATTGACATGAGAGTTCTTGAGCTTCCCCTCAGAAAGTAGCTAGTTCTCTGCAGAAACAAGATATGAACACACACTGCCAATAGGTCAATTTTCTTGCTCCTAAGAATCCTCAATAATATAAAGGAAAGGATAATATCAAAATTGCAATCCAGCAACAAATCTTCCCTCAAATCTTCTGTTTTCCACTTGGGTTTTTAATGCCCAAAATTGCACTGAAAAATAGATTGTAAAAATAGTTTTCTGGCTGCTGTACCATCATCAGTTTTTTATATTAGGACAAAATAGTCAAAGCAAAATGCTTACTTCCCTGCTTAATTACCTGTCACTTGTTTTAGGTGGAGGTTTTTTCCTTTTTTTTTTTTTTCCTCATTTGTTTGTTCATTCTTTGCTGTTTTGTTTGTTGTTTTGTGGTTGTTTGCTGGGTCTTTTTTAAAAGTCTGCTGCCTTCTTTATGTTTTGTGCTCCATTCACAGTAATAAAAATACTTATGGTGAGTTTTGACTTCAGAGATACTTCTATAAACTTATTTCTCTCATGAGCATTTGAACACCCCCATAGTCTTCCCAACAGACTCTCAGAAACAGTCTGCCCTAAACATCAAGAAGATAAGTACCTCTAGTTATCACTGATTTCCACTGACCCCTTCTTGCATGACAGTGATTTTATTTTCTCTCTGATCCTAAAATCCCCATAATCTGATTTCATTTTAAGTACATGAATGAGAACAACCACTTAATATGAGTGGAATTCAGACTGGCTGTTACAACGTATGTGCGCCAGCCATTATCACTTTGAGGTATTGTGGTTATTTTTTTCCTAATGTCTCCTTTGATTAACAGTATAAAACACCAACTGCCGTTTGATATAATTTTAAACAATGCTATTTGGGTGGACTAAATGGCCAGTTATCAAAGCAGAATGGGATCAGAAGGTTTAACAGTATCTTAATAAGTCTACCCGAGGACATCTTCAGCACATGGTGAGACAAGAAAACAAAATGTTGGATTTTTACTGTAATTATTAATAATAAAAATAAAAACAACTATATTACTAATAATACAAGGCTGTATATTCTCTATTTCTCTCCATTGTTCTCAAAGTACTTCTACAAAGGCAGGTAAGGTGGTTCAACTCCAGTAAAAGCTAGAGAGAAGGAAATGAACAATTGGCAACTAAATATCTGCTTTTCCCTGTCTAGAGTCGCACCATATCTCTCTCTCACTGTATCTGGATATGTGTTGCCTTAGTTTCTCCAGTTCCACAATATATTATCATTAAAAAATAAATTGGTGGTAGGCAAGCTATACAAAATTTGTAGTTTAAACCACAAAGTCATGGGAGGAAATGCCTTGCAGCAGAGCTGAGCTGCATTAACAATTTTCCAATTGTAATGTGGAGAGCACTAGAGCTAACTGAAGCTAGATGTGCATATTTTAAGGAAAGGTAGAACCAGTACTGGAGGTATTCGGCCCACCTCGTCTCGTTAGGATTTAATGGCTGGTTTGTGTATCACACTCTGATCTTATGAGGTCACCACTCAGTGCCCTTGTTGATGCTGCTGAGGAGACAAATGCATGAAAAGCTGATGGAAATAAACTTCCCCCCCTGCCCGCCGCCTTCCTTTAATAGAAAGTTCAAGGGAACCTGCCAGTTTCAGAGACATGGGAATAGATGCAAGGAGAGGCCACATTTGGACAAAATTTCTGATACATCAGTCTCAAAAGGGCGTATACGTGCCATGCTTTTGTTTGGTCAAAGCATTAATGACCTGAAACATGGGCTGCAAGTTCTGCTTGTGCAGGGAAGCTGCTCACACTGGTGGGATGTGGCATGGGTTGGACACCAGCCCTGCAGCGTCAGAACCACAGTCAACTGAAAATATGACATTTCTGTCCATGTGTTTCAGAGGAGATACAGATACCATGCAGTCCTGGTACTGATTTAATATCTGGAAAAATAGTTGTAGATGCATTTATTATTACTGGTGTTACAGCAGCACCTAGAGACCCCTCCTGGGACTGAGATTGCTTTACCCTGGCAATAGGAAAAGAGGGGCTGAAGGAGGGACTTTGCAGTGAAGATCTTACAGTCTAAATGGAAAAGACAGATAAAAGTTGGAGTGGAAGGACTTGAGGAACAAAATGAGAGGTTTGCCTCCGCCAGCAAATAGCCTGGGCTACACTTGGATTTATTATCACCTAAGCACAAGGGGACCCATAACCTCCTGGTGAGCTGGTTGCATTAATACACAGTGTTTTAGCCTGAAGTTTAATATATAGGGTTGCCTTTGGGCTTGATTTATCAGGAAAGGCAGTTTTAGAAATTAAAAAATATGGATTTTTTAATTTCTATGCACCAAAACAACAAGTTTCCTGTTCACTGAGATAATTCCAACATTGAAAGAGCTGCAGATGAGGCTATATGGAAAATAAATATTAAGATACCAGTGCTTATCAAAATCAGCTGGACTTTTGGAGTGCTGTTGTAGTGAGCTGGAAACCAGACATTCTGGACTTTATCCAAGCTACTGTAAGAATAAACACTCTTTCTCCTGTTGTCTGAAATGAGCAAACGTCATATTTCATTTTTGCTTAATTGAGGAAATGGACAGAAAACCACAACCATGTTTATTTTCTAATACTGAGGTGTTTTAATTAATGATAGAGACAAAGAACATCTTGTTTAATATATTTCCATTGTTAGGATCCTAAAGTTTTCTGTCTAGAAAGCTAAACACAAAATTAGAAGAATAATTAGGGACATCCATGAAAATATTGGTCTTATTTCTTTCTGATCTTATAAGACATTCCTGAAAATTGTGTATCCCATCACTAGCAATAAATCTTTCTGTGTGGCTATAGAAAAGAGGAAAATAGGATTTGGCATAGTGCTTATTAATTTTCATTAGAAATAATATTTTCCCAATTTTCCCAAGTACAGCTTTATATGATTTAGGAACCTAGTGAGACCTAATGCAAAGTGAATATTTCCTGCATCTTGCAGGAAATGCTTTCAGGAATCACCACCTTTACAGAAAACATTTTTAAAAATATTTTTTCTTTTCCTTTTTTATTTGTAATTGATGCTGCCTTAAGGAAAGTGTTTACTCTCTAGTGCCTGTGCATGGATGAGGGTGATACACAGAAAAATACAAGCCTTACTAGAAATAAATAAAAGCATGGATTCTTCTGTGTTTATTTTCCAATTGCTTCCTCAAAGTAGTGTAAAACTTGATAAATACACAGAGTGTTCCATGATGCTGTGGAGTGAAGGATATCCTCTGCTCTGGGAGAAGGGAGAAGAGGTCTTCAGCAGTCAGCCTCTTTGCTACAGTCCCTTCTAATAGTTATATTAGCACAAATTCTCAAAATCTGTTTCCAAGTCTTAGATTATTTCACTAGGAGAGGAAAAAAAAAAGAAAAAAAGAAAAAAAGGACATTTGTGATTTTTCATCTCCAAAATACAAACTTTCCAGTCCTCAACTTGAAGCATCGTCCTCAAAGCACACAAGGATAAGAGAATGGTATAGTTTTACCACACTAGCAGTTCCCCAATGAAGTAGCATTCTCAGGATGTCACATCTGCTAAACTTAATTCTTAAATCCCTGAGAAAAGTCCTCTGCAAAGAAGTGGGGTCAACTGGTCAACAAACGGATTTTGAGAAGGTATCTCCCTCTGCTAAATACTCTCCCTCTGAGTAACGTGAGGTAGTTCAAGTTAGAAAAATAAGAAAGACCTTAGTTTGCAAGGCTTTTTTTCTCAGTGCCACTATTCCTATGCCGGACACAAGCTGTCGGCTGAAAAGCCAGCTGCCCCCACCAGGTGTCAGCACAGAAGGCGGCTTCGGGGGTGATGGGGCTCCAGAGACCACCCGGCCCCTCCAGACCACCCCTCAGGGACCACCTCGGTCTGGCTTCACTGCCCTTTGCTGAATTGAAGGCTCGGCAGAAGATGGTTTGGGTATTGCAAAGATCGTACAGCCAGGTTCTGACAGTGACTCCCAAAGGAGGCTTGGAAAACTTCTGTGGATTACAGGATTTGATGTACATCGGTGTAACACAAGAGAGGATGTGTTTGGTGTCCTGGTTTCTTCACACATGAGTGTCTCATCCTGTGATGTTCCTCAGCCAGAAACATATCTGTCTTTTGGTCTTTCTTTGCTGAATAGATTTCAAATGTAAACCTTTATTTTTTTATTCGCTATCATACCTTACACATTTAGAGAACAGCTTCAGAGAGCTCTCTAAGACACCATTCTAAGATAGGCTCTCTTCCCATGGCATCCCATTGTTAGGATACAAAATGAGTCAGGTGAGGCAACGTACCTGTCTTTCTGTCTTGCTGGTGGGAGGGGTGGAAGAATCAGCAGGATCAATCTGCAGTGGTCACAGACCACATGCTCTTAGGTGCAGAGATCACAGACTACCCTCTGCCACGGTCCGCTTAACTTCCCCTCTTTGGGAGGCTTCCAATGAAGCCCCACTGTGTGCAAGTGTCCAGGTCATCACACTTTTGGTGTTAAACATAATTTTTAATAAATTCAGTATGGAAACTTCCATTAACTTTAAGATCTAGGCTCAGCTTTCTAGGAGGGCATAGTTCTTTCAGTTGATGTGAATTCGTCATGGAGGTACCTTACATTCTTTACACAGTCTGACTTTAAACATGGTCCCAAGTGATGAATTTTAAGTTAGATTTTGTTTACACCAATTTAATAAATGTTATTCCTTAATATTTGCTTTAAATTTGCTTGCCCTTCCTCCTTCAGCTGTCTTAGTTGTTTTCCTATTTACGTTTTGCTGACTTGAGTATGACTAGAATTTTAATACGTTATGTTACAGAGTGAATTAGTTCTTCAGTTAGTAAATATCACACTGTGTTGTGCAGAAGCTTGTGCTAGCCTATGTTTGAAACAGTCCTTAGACTTTTGTAGGCCAATACCTATTCCCTGTACTTTGTATTCCGGCAGGTATGCCCAAAGTCAGCCAGGTCAGACATGTGGAAAAACAATTATTAGTCTAAGGAAATTGTTCCTTCAAGTTAGCTGTTGTGCACATTGATGCTACCTTCACCAGGAAAAATTTGAAAAATATATGAGAGGTTCAGATACTCAGTTTATTTTTTTTTGTGCTAAATAACCTGAGCTCTGGAAATAATACTTGAGAATGTGAACATCTAGCATTTTGACTTCACATAAATCAGGAACCTCCTAATCGTGATTATCATGATTGATATAATGGTGAAATAACCAATAGGACTAGGAAACAAGTCTCTTGAAGTTGGGAGTTTGGCACTATTTTGGAATGGAGGAGTAATTGCAGAGGATGAAATGGCGCTTGGCCTTCTGGTGAAAACTGCTGTCAGCAGCTACTGGATTTACAGTCCTGTCTGCACTCCCATCTGTTATTTAAAGGGAGATACCACAAAAACACTTCTCCCATTCTGATGAAGCTCACTGATTATATATTACATGGTCAGTTCTCTGAAGAAGTAAAAATTAGATTATTTCAGTTGCCAGTATTTTCCTGGATGATTGATATCCTAAGGAAGGGAAGGAAGATGCATGCGATCCAGATGAGAGCATTAAAGACAGAATTAATAACACTGAAAGATGAGACTTTCAAGGTCATGTTGTTTGCTGATAAGAACATTCAAAAGCATATGCAAGTTTCTCAAAATAGTTTGGTATCAATCAGTTTGCACAAAGTACTAGTTATATAGAAGTGGCAGAATAGCAGAAAGCGAAGGGGAGCCGGCTGCAGGCAAGCTCTCTGTACTGTAGGAAAATGATTTGTTACAACCAAGAACTGAGCAAAGTGAAATAAAGCAGATGAGACATAGAAAAAAATATACAGAATCTTTGAGGAATCCAGAATAAGGACAGGAATATTAGTCAGAAGTCAAAAGCTCTTGGAGTCTTTTAAGAATTTTGTGATGCTTATGAGAAAACTGACATTAGGTGGGATCCCCGCAGACAGATGGTAAAGAAAGCGTTAGAACAGACTGTAGGAACAAATTCAAAAATAATGGAAAAAGAATGATTTGATGAAGATTGCAGGAAAGCAACTGAGATTGACATATAGCAAAGCTGTAGCCTTCAGAATCAGAATTGAACTCTGGATGAGAAACACTCTAAAGCCAGAGGGGAACTCATGAGGCCAGCAGCGTAAGCAAAGAGACAATACTTCCATGGCTCGGGGAAAAAGATGAATCAGGTTAGGAAGATTAGTAAAATAAACACATTTTATAAGGGTATCGATGCATGGAAGAGAGGATATTAACCACATCTATGTCTGATAAAGAGCAAATAAGGAATCCTTTTCATTATAAAAAACTCAATTACAGAAGAGCAAGGAAGAGTACTTTTATGTGTCCACTACAGGGAGATGTTTAATAGTGAATAAAAAGCTGTCTCCCAGACACATGAGCTATTTGAGGAAGAATTAAATTTTGAAGTGATTGGAGAGGTAATCAGGAGCTCAGGAACAACAAAACACCAGGTGCTGATAATGTTGCCACTGAATTATCAGGCATGGGAAAGAATATGACAATTCTTTTTCTTGATTTAGAGGTCTTAAAAAGAATTCCAAGAGAATGAAAGCAAGTAACCAGACTGCTGCAGGGTAAAAAAAAAGAACAAATCGGAAAGAACAACACCCTCATCTTGTCTTGTTATGGTCGATAGTGTTCTGTTGGTATTTTTTCATCATCACATTCCTTTTACTAAGGCTATATGTGAAATATATGTTCTGGAAAAATATATCTTCTATGAGTCAGCTGTTTTCATTTTGCCATTACTGAAGAAGAAAAAATGTTAAGATTATTCTAATGCTGTATTTTTTTTTAATACGAACCAAAATGGAAGCATGTGGAAAACCTGGTGCATTTATCAGAATGGTGTAACTGTGTGTTTGGAGTGCAAAACATAAAGTAAAAAATATGGAATTGTATCTGTCCCATTTTGGAGACTAAGGACGATACACTAACACTGCTGCTGGTCTATGTCTTTCTAGAAGGAGTAGTGTAGTTGCAGAACAACTCCCAAAACATCCAGTTTTTGCAAATATAAGTGCTTCTTTGGCAATCCTATGCAGGCAAAGCAAGGACTTGAAGAACGCTAGCAGAAAACTGGTACCAAAGTGCAATGAAGGCAGTTCAAACAAACAGAACAGGGAGAAATATGTCTTTAACAGAAAAGCAAGTACAAAATTTGTGAGAGATGCAAAGAATCCCTACAGTCTTTAGTGCTATGATTTTATGGTAGATTTTTTTTAAATGCAAACCATGATACAACTTCAAACCATGGCATTCACTAAACAGAATCATAGGTCATATGTATATATTAGAATAAGATTTCTTCAGACATACTTTTATTTAACCAAACTAAAATGCTACAAACCATCCATTTGTATGGAATTATACAGTATATTTCTAACTATGTGTTATGCCAAGAATAAAAAACTTTTTGAACTAGTGTTCCTTGGTCTTTTATTCACTTTTAAGTCAATCTAGAGATGTCTTTGTATAATTTTCAAGTAGTATCAGAAAGTGTCAGTTATTTAAATCCTTGAGGATTTAAACTTTAAGGATGTGAAGTTTCCTGTTTCTGTTTATATTCCTGGTGGTAATAAAGGGTCCAAGTGTCATTGGGCACTACAAGGTTGGCAGCTCGGGCTTAACAAAATAATCAAACCAGCAGTATAAGGAGTGCAAATGCATTTATTTTTCCAGGCTATAGGACCGATCCCACAAACTGCATTGAGGATTATTATCCCACCTGTTTTTATGTGATTACAGTACATGCAATATAAAATTGTTGACAAACACTGTATGCTGGAGCCCTGAGATCCCTCCTGCACCTAAGAAAAGAATGATCATTTGGAGGTACTTAATATCCCCAGCTTGGCTGAGACTTTCCATTAGAGGAAACAAGAGAAGACACAGAGGAGATTCTTTGATGAGCAACTGCCTAGAAAAAAAGAAACCCAGAAAGATGGAAAATATTATGGGTACCTAAATTTTCTGCAAAAAGTACAACTCAGTTTCTCAAAAAATGCTGTAAAATTCGATGTTGTAAGTCTTCTTCCCTCCTGAGGAACCAGCTGCTTTGTTTTCACAATACCCAGATCTATGGGGAGGCAGTTTGGTTTGTGAGACCATGTCTGCGCCTCTGCAGGACCCAGCTCTGCCTGCTGCTAACCTGGCAAAGAAGGAAGATGAAGACATTGCCTGTGATGCCATCTCCTGCTCTCTGCCCACCTGATGGTACTGAGGAGATCTCCTAATATCTTCTTTCTTATGCTGTCCCTGGTGCTGGCTAAAGCAGAGTTAGGTGGGCAGGAAATGAAAAAGGGAAGGGACAGCAGCAACCAGTGAGTTATCCAGGAAAGGTTGCAGAGTCAAGTTTCAACAGCATGGAAGGCCTTGAGGCTGAAGTGAATTTACATTACTAACCTCTAAAGAAAGTATTTCCATAGAGGGACCAGGCCAGGATTTGTCCCAGGGCTGGTGGTGGTATGAATTGCACTGAAAGGGAAGCCTGGAAAAGCACATAATGTGCTCTTGCTGTGCCAGAGAGGGGAAGTTAATTCCCAGGGTCTCCCCTGATGCTCACACTGGGCAATTTTTGCAGGATTTTCTGTCCATCAAAAGGCTATTTGTCAGTGTATTTTCCTTGTGCCGCATTTGTGTCATTTTTCATTAAGACGCTGGATTTTTGTTTCTATGTTGTATCAGAGGCAGAGTGGGGTTTGCTGAATACAGCCGTCACTGTTGCATTTCTATTTTCTTAGATGGTAAAACTGCAAAATATAGAACACATACCAGAGAGTATCACACTGCTTTGCAACCCCCAGATAGGAAGCCAGAGAAGATTAAGTCTCTCTAGTTAGAAAGGCTTGTTTCTGCTGGCTTTTTTACCAAGGCCAATTCCAGGTCAAGATTAAAGAAGTATCTTGTATAAACCAAGGCTTATAGCACAGACAGTAGGATTTTAAACTTTTGGGGCAGAGGAGTAAGGGAGCTGGGGAACAATTAGCAGGGGTATGCTAGAGGAGCATCCTGGGATTGCATTTAAGACTCAAAAGATTCCTTGTTTTCTCTGAATCAGGTTTGAACATGCTTCACAGACTGACTGTGAGAGCAACATTTCTGCCCAGTTACAATTAGATGTTATATTTTTGTTAAATTTCCCATGTGAAAAAAATTGAAGTCTTACTGTGTTTCTCCCTTGGCTATGTAATTTGGGGCTGGCTGCTGCCTGGAGCCCTCTGTGATGAGAGTGGGAGAGAAAAGTTTATGAAGGCATTAGGAGCCATGGATGGGAAAGCAGAGCTCTCAAAGAATGCATCATGGGGCAGTGATGAAGTGGGAGGGAGGAAAGTTACAAAAAAATTAAGTAATAATGGAAAAAATGGATAAAATACTTCTAAAAGTGGATAAAATACTTCTATAGTATAAGGCTATCTTGGCTGATCTCCCCATAGCTCTGTTGCTGAAAATCAAAATCACTGCAACATACCCAGAGTGCTCTAAGCCTTCATAACACACAGGCAAAGGCCTGTCCAGCAACATCTCTACGCCTTACTGTCCACGGAAATCCACTCCTGCTTTATGGATAAAGGACTTCCAAATTCCTGGGTCTCCTGATGGTAAATAAAAAGTCACAAATTTAAAAATAATTAATATTTAGACAGTGAGAGAAAGCAGACTAGAATCTGATGGGTTCAATTTCTATATATGGAACCATTTAGGAGAGAAAACTGCAGTCGTTCTGTTCAGCATCTAAATAACTTCTGACAAGAAAAGACCCAGGGTAATGTAGTTAAATAAAGGCTAAGGTAAAATGTGAAGTGTATTACAAAGAAAAGTGATACAGACTTTTAGTGGTAATACAATGGCTGACAATCTCACTGTACTTAATAGAATCTAAGGAAGAGTTTTTTTCTTGTAGAATTACTGTCTTATTTGTAAGTAAGGTAAACTTGATTTATCCTGTTACACATTTGTTTTAACTTTGCTTATACATACCTTGAAGAGCAAAAAGAACATACTATTTCTGATGCAAAATAGAATACAAGTAGACAGTAGAAAAAAATGAACAAATGTGTTTTTTATTGGTTTGTTGGGTTTTTTTCCCTAGTGGTAAATACATTTTTCCAGTAAAGACACCCAGAAAGTTTGATTTCAAGCATATTTTTAGTTGAAAATGGAAACTTCTAGGTAGTTCTTTTGAGGAATAAAGAAATCAAAGCTGCCTGCTGAACAGAGGCAGTACTTACAAAAATACTGTTTTGCTGAAAACTTAATTTCACATCAAAATCAATTTTGAGAGAAAGCTTTTGATCAAAGATCCTACCAGTTGGTTTGATACCCCAGCCAGGTGCTCTAGTGTCCCCATTGCTGCTCTTGCTTGAGTATTTCTCAGTGCTGAGGCTGCCCCATCCTCCAGCAAATCTTGTCCACTGCCTAGGCTGTAGAGAACAGCGCTGCCTCCAGACAATTTACTAACACGGAATGGCATCTGGGAGGCACCTGCTCCTAGAGGTTAAGTCTTCTGAAGGCAGCTGTGTATCCATAGGATAGATTACACTTTCAGTCCTCCCCTGCACAAGGATTGCAGCTGGTTGAGTATCTTATGTTCTTCAAGAGCTCTCTACCATTTTTTCAGCTGAACATTACTGTTTAGGCACCTGCTAAAGCTGCAGTGAGTGTCAGCTGTTCAGCGCTTCCATCGCTGAGTATGAAGACGAACCAGTCCTGGAGCTTGTTTTTAGTCATTTCACTCTATTTTGGCCTTAAAGCGTCTCCATGCTGTAGACAAAGGTCAGTATAATGGTTTAAGTGCTGCTTTAGAAATACGTAAAATGATTCAGCCATATATCTTGGACTGGAAAAGTGATGGAGTTTGACACGGGGTAGTCATGATGTACAACCCTAATACTGATGGGAAGGTGTGCTGGCACGTAGGGTGGCTCACATTGCTGTGTGACCAATAAACATAGCAGAGTAGCTAGTTGGGTCTATTTGTCTGTCCATGTCTGACTTCACCTTTATCATCTCCTTGTTGGCACAGAGATGTTACCGCAGGATCACCACCAGGCATTAGTCACCCTGCTTTTCCTCCAAGAGAATGGACTTCTTGCATTTATTTACAGAACAGAAAAAATATCTCCAAGATTTGTATCTATCCGTTAGGTTGAAAAATCCTTCAAGGTTTCTGGCATTTGCCTTGGAAAATGTTGTGCCAGAGCTTTTAAGACATTACCTCTGAATGAGAGATCTCTCAGTGTTCCTCACCAACCAGTCAGGATGTTCAGGGTTTCTGGGGAGGCTTTTTTTGTCTGAAACCCTCTGCTTTCTTTCTAGTTCTCAGTGTTGGACAGCAATCTCTTCTGCATAGTTTTACAACTGAGAGAAAGGATTGCTTTAATCAATGACTCTTGAATAATCAACCACTAAAACAAACCAGCCCACTGCAGTTTTTTCCTCAGGCTCACTGCCATGAATAAGGAAGATTTCATTCTGCTTTTCAGAGATAGTTTGTGGCTTAAAAAGTGTGTTGCAGAAGTGCTACAGAAATGTGGGATTGTACCTTGGCAGAGCAATAAATTTTTTGGTAGATACCCAATGATTTTCAAAAACTGGCATCTGAGACCATAGTTATCAAAACTAACATAAAATATTATTCTCAAGTCTTTTTTAAAGTTGGAAATGTCCTAACTGTTCATAGAAAATAAAGAGTACAGACTGAAGTACATTGAAAGTAAGACAAACCTTAAAAAAATCTGTTTATCAGATGGTTAATAGAATATGAAAGAGCTTCTGTAATTTCCTATTCCCTTGACCTTTCTCACACTGATGAGCTATCCAATTATGCATTTATCGCATTGTTAGTGAAGAGGATCAGTTCTGAAAAATCTTCTTATTGATGTTTGAGTACCAGAAACTTCCTGTTTCTTTTGCAACAACAAAAAACCCTTTTGGATCTCATCTATAATAAGGAGATGAAATGTACCATGGGAAAAAAAAAAAAGAAAAATGCACTTGTATTTTAACCAGCAGTTTGAGAGTACATTCCTGGGAGTATTTTGGAAAGTCAGTTTTCAGCTCACTTCAGGAAAAAGCAAATTAATCTTCAAAGTTGTCAGGCAATGCTGACTATTTAGAAGAATCAGAGACCACTCTGATTCTTTGTCGGTATACCTTGTACCTTAATTAAAAGCTGACCTGCTTTTGGAGGTGGCATTGAAATCTCCTTCCAGGTTCAGTTATTTCCCAGAGCAAGCGATCCTTTACTAGAGCACAGGTTATTTATGCCAGATGGCTTCTCTACCTACTGTTAAGTTTGAAATTAAAGAAAAAAAGGTGTAATCAGCAAAACTCACAGTTCTGATGGCAGTGCAGATTAGCAGTATTGAAGAAAAAACACACAGAATTTTGAGATTCAGATTCAAGATTCCCAATACAAATGATATCCAGGCGAGTAAAAAAATCCAGAATGTTGGTGATTTAAAAGCAGAGCCCAAGACTGCACTGAAGAGCCCAAGACCTCATCTGAGGGACTCTGCACTCATGTAATTCACTTTTGGCCACCCCTTTACACACCCCTGACTCTTTGACAGCACCAGGCCTTAGGCAGACTGGGGTGTCTGCCCACATACCTCCTGCTGCAGGAGCAGGACCTGAAGGACTTATTTTGTGCACTGTAACAGTACTACTGAGCTCAAAAATATATGTTCATCCTAAGGTAAATATGTATTTTTTTTTCATAAAAAGCACTGAATTAGATTCACCTACCCTAGTTATTCATAATAGTTACTCAAGCTCTGCATAACATTATGGTAATTTTAAAATAGGCTCATCAGCCTGCTGGCAACAGCAAGTGGATTGCCATGCTGAGTGCCCGAGAAAGGGACATAAATTAGCAGAACTGCCTTCAGAGGACTGACACAAGCACTTGGCTGCACTTGTTAAGCTATTTGGGGTAATGAATGAAAAAAGTAGTCCTCAAAATAAAAAATAAAAAGGTAAAAACTACCCATAAAACTGTGACACACTGAAAGGTTGATTTCATTGCTTGGGCAGCTGTTCCTGGATAAGAGCTATATTTAATAAAAATACTCTTGCTTTCCATGCTTTTATCCAAGCCTGTGAAATCTTCCAGATATTGATCCTTCAGATGTTGTATATATAAGAACATGGAACAAGTCTCTGCTCCTGGACAGTTTGAATTTTTGAGGTTTTCTTAAATGAGGAACAAAGAAGATACATTACCAGTGATATGACTGTGCAATTTTTTTAGTCATAAATCTGTATATTCAATCTGAAGCAAGTTTCCATGCCTGGTCTTTGTAACCTACTCACCATGAGGTCTTCAAAGTTTAAAATTAATACTAAAACCCAGACTCAGATGCACTGAGTGCTCTGCCCTGAGCAAAGCCAGATTTGAGCCTGTGATGGTCTGGTCATGTTGGTACATCTGAGATGCCATGTGGAGGCTTTACACACACACAAGTACCACTACAGAACAACACTTAAAAGTCCATTCTGTCTTCTACCTTGCTCCCCCACTGTCTTCACTCCCACTCCCACTTTTTCACAGAAAGCATAACCTAGATCTGTTTTCTTGATAGACAGCATGGATTTTCCCTGCAGGAGCCTGGCTGTAATATGAAATGCAGGCAGTAATGCAGGGAACATCGTGCTGTGTGTGTGATTTGGGGGCAGTTAAGGGCCACACAGCAACTATTGCTGGCTTGAAGTGGTGTTTCAAAAGGTCAGAGGCTCTATTTTTGCACGTTTCTAAAATAGATGGGAAAAGTTAGAAGGATGGTGTCCGAGAACTATTTCTTGTGATTGTGCTCTGAAAATACGCAGAGCACTGTGAGCTAAGGAGCAACGGTCACCAGATAAATGCTATAATGGCATTTTTTAACTAGTTTTGTCATTATTTTTGCTCGGAATTCATCTACATATTTAGAGGGGAGTACAGAGAATGTAAAAGAAATGTTTCTCACCGTCCTTGCCAAAAAGAGTTGGAATATTTGTGTTCATTCTGGATGGTTAAATGCCCTTTCGCAATCGATGTCATTATCGATTTTCACTGCATGAGTATAGCTAAACAGGAGCCATGGGATTTATGTGTAAGAAACAGAAAAGGCAAACAGGCATGAAAAAGAACAGGGTTTATGTTTTTTCAATTGATTTCTTAATAATCTATTTTTACTGAGGAAGGAGAGGGTGAGATCATATTTAAAAGTACCGAGATGTTGTAATTCCGTTCATTTGAAAAAAAATCTTACCTTAAGAAGAAATAACATATTATACCTGCAAACCTATATGCTGTAAACTTATCCCTGACTTTGAGTCTCACCCCCTTTGCTTGTACAGAAGTGCTGTGTACTCATTCACTAATTTCTTGGGCAGGTCAGTAAAGATGAATGAGGAAACCAGTGGGATAACCCAGTATTCAGCCGAGTGAGGATAGCCAAATTTGGTCAGTAGTCTTTTCCTCATACTGGTAATTTTTGATGGAAGGTGGGTTTGGCTGATTGACTAAATAAAAACTGCTTACAGTCCATACAAGAAGTTCATATTTGTATTTCAAAAATACAAGACCTCAAGACCTGTATTGTATATAGCTGAATTCTTCAAGTGAGTTGGGCATCTCTTGCTCTGCTTTTGATTACGGTGGAAGTAATTTTCTTCAAAGTAGCTGGTTTGTGGCTGTGTTTTGGATTTCTGCTCAGACAGTGTTGGTAATTCAGGGATGTTTTTGTTACTGCTGTGCAGCATTTAACAGAGTCAAGGCTTTTCCTGCTTCTCTTATCACCCCCCCAGACAGGAGGTTGCGGGTACACAAGGAAATGGGAGGGGACAGAGTCAGGACAGCTGACTCCAACTGACCCAAAAGATATTCCAGACCATATGGTGTCATGATCAGCATATAAAGCCAGGGAAGGTTGTTCAGGGGCCACTGCTCAGGGACTGCCTGAGCACTGGTTAGTTAGCGGTGAGCAGTTATTTTCACTTGCACCACTTGTCTTTCTTGGGTTTTATTTCTCCCTGTTATTTTCTTTTTTGTTAAAATTTATTATTATTAGTGGTAGTAGTATTAGTATTCATATTGTTATTGTTGTTATTTATTTTATTTCAACTATTAAACTGTTCTAAACCCATGAGCTTTCTCATTTTTTCCCTTCCTATTCTCTTACCCACATACAGCTATGGGGTGCTTAGTTGCCAGATCGGTTTAAACCACAACATTCTTTCATGCCAGACACAATCTTGAATATTTTTTACTGCTGTATTCAACTGTTTATGAAGCTTGTGTAATTCCAGACTACTGTCCCTATAGGATGTACTGGTAATGTGTCTTGACACAGTGTGGTATGATAACGATGTGAGGACGGAAGACAGAGATACTAACACCAAGCAATTACTAGAAGTATTTGTATCCTCCACGCAGTACCATGTGCCAAAAGTCTGTTCCAAAATAAATTTTGTGGAATCCTAAGGCACAGGAGACAGATGGAAATGCAACTGCATTCTTCTCTGTTATCTTGGGTATGCTTAAGCCTAATGGGCAACTATCAAGTTTACTAGCTTGGAACATACACAACACATCTTTAAGTTTTTCTGGTTTATATTTATAAATGTTCTGCTAATGATTTTTTTTTTCCTAAATAAACTCATATTGCATTTGAGTGAAGTCCATACCTTTGAGTCTGAAACTCTGTATGAAGAAGTAATATGACACAAATCTGGCTCCCTATTCAAAGAGACATTAACCTTTCATAATATGCTGTAATTCCTGCTGAGAATTCAGTGCATACTTCAAAAGAGTTTCTTACATAAAGCTATTACTTTAGTTGACCTCATAGAAGCAGATCTTTGTGCAAAACCAGCAAAGGTTATGACTGATCATCAGGTTTAAGTGCTGTCATTTATTAAAGGACAGTGGAAAAGGTCCAAGAACTGCTTCACTTGAAGTACCAATTTCCCTAGCTAACAATAGTGTTTCACTGAAAATAGACCTGTTAAACTGCCTTGCCTTTATGTTGCAGAAAAATAGGCTGTGGTTTTACCTTCAGGAGCCTTGGACAGTATGCAAAAAAAGAACTGTGACATGCCAAAATGGGATGTGGAGGGGAGCAAAGTGACTTGGAGACTCCACTTTCATCCCAGGTAAGCATCGCTTGGGGCTCCTGGACATTTTCTTTCCCTTTGGAGTGAACCGTCTGGAGCAGCCCAAGGGCTGCTGGGGATCCCTTGGTGCCCACTTGAATGCAGTGCTGGGAATGTAGGTCCTGTGTAAACAGAGTAACACGTGTAAGCATGACAGCTCCATCTAAACCTTTCAAGAAATTGTAATAATGGACTGATTTGCAACTACAAACTATACATGTTCAAGAAATGACAGCTCCAGCAGTATCATCATTGCTCTAGGAGTGGGGCTGGTGCATCAGAGAAGACTCAGAAAGGCAGGGCTGCTTCCTGAAACATTATCTCCACTTGGATCCTCTTTCAGAGTGTCCAGGGAAACTCAGGAATTTCTTCATCTGCAAGAGAGGGCTGAAGAAATAAGTAGTGCTTGTAGGCTGCCAGCATGACTGTACATAGGTCTTCACTGCAGCCTGCCCAAACACAACCAGCTAGCAGCCTTAAAAACAGAATGCAGGTGAAGACAATCGTAAAAATGAAAACCATTGGTGGCATTTTACTTGCCCCTCAGTAAAAGTCATGCACACAAGGAGAATATCATGTCATATGGATCGTCCGCAGCTTCTTACTAGCAAACTGATTTTAAGTGCTAGGTCTTTGAATCTAAATTTTCCAAAGGAAACAAAAGGATTCAACTGAGAGCAGAAAGTTTGAAATAAGCTGAGAATTTTGCATTGTCTCCACTTCACACCATGCTTCATGTCTGTGATAATGACAAGTTCTATGCCCAATCACATGGAAAATGGGAAAAACTATAGCATTAATCATGGTAGTGTGAGTTTTCTGGACAGTTAAAACTTAGATATGCATTAGATTTTTGAGTTTTCAGTGTAATTCAAATATTCTGTTTGTTTGGTTTTTTTTTTTCCTGAATGTGTATTAAATTAATCCTTATTAACCTCTTGTGAAAAGACACAAGAGTGGATCTGAGGGTACCAATAGCATTATTTCATCTCCTCACACAAAGATGATATAAACTGACACCAGGACATAAACATAAGAATAGACTAACATCACACCAAAGGTCATTTTGCCCAACTTTTAGGTCTCTACCAGTGATAGCTTAAGGATTATATGAATGGAGTTATGTCCAGCCAGTGGATTAGGGGTTCCTAAGCTAAAACTAGAACGTGAGCTATTGCGTGTTTACTAAGCGGTAAAAGAACCCTTATGTTAGTAATTTTGGCCACTGAAATATCCTGCAAAAATATGTTCTCCAATTATAACCCAACAAATAATTCCAAATTTTTAATTCTAGCATTTCTAATCGCAAACACAGTTTATGAATACTGTCAGGTCAGGAAAAACATTTTAAACATCTAGACAAACTTTCCAAGACTGCCTTTCCTTTGGACTTAGAGAAACTTGACAGGATTTATTCACAATCATGTTTCTGTCAAGGTGATGAGGTGTCCAATGACATTAGGAATTAGAGTTAAAGGCCAAACAGGACCCTTGCCCACTCACCGTCCATGTGTCAACCGAGAGCAGTTGTATAATGCTTCCTTATGAACATCAATAGATAATAAAAGTGAAAGGGATTTTCTGAACCAACATACTATCCCATCATTAATGTAAATAATATTGACAAGATTTTGAAAGGCAGTCATGGATGAGAAAAGGAAATGAGGAAAAAAAAAAGGATACTCTGAGATGTTTGACTCAATTTTATGCTATTTATGTCTCTCTGAGGGAAGAAGAGGTTTTGGAGTTTACTGGATGCAACCCTCTAAAGTTCAAGAATCCAAGAGAAAAGACCTTTCCAAGGCAGTGAGTTGACATTGATGGTGTGGAATAACGTTCTTTGGTAGACACTGCATGGTATCATGGGAGTGCACTCACATGGCCTCTTCGGACTATGGAGTGGATTAAGAGACAATTAAAGCTTGGTTTTCTTTAAACAGAAATATGAAATATTCTCTCAGGTTTCAAGGAAAGAAACATTATTCACTGTTCTTCAAAGTTTAAATTAACCATAGAAAGCTAATTGATTTTGCTATTCCTGATTGTAATCCTTTTTTTTAAAATAGTTGTATTTAATTTTCAGTTGAATCGAAAAGTCATTTTGATGACAAGTAATTTCCTTTTGCAGAATAAATTGCATTTGCTTGTAATTTTTCCTCTTTTTGAAAGTCCTATTCAAATATAAAGACAAAGATGAAGCTACAGGCTTTGCTCTTAAAAGTGCAGCTCTATCACCACGTTTTTGATGCATGAACATGATAAACTCTTTGATGTAGCCTTGATAATCTCTAAATGTTCTTGGACTCATGCAAACAAAATGGATGTAGCTTCAAAGCAGAAAATCTTCCAGCTCTTTTTGTTTATAACAGATGAGCACCCCTTAAAAAGAAGGAAAATGGCAGAATTTGTACTTTAAAAAAGAAAGTATGAGGTTTGAACATTTACTTCATTCTGTTTACTAGTTTGTGATACAGGTTCTATAATTATTTATTTGTAAGAAATAAAATGCTTCTATTCCAGTGGTATTTAGTTGCAAGGATATTTTTGTATTATTCTTATGCACATTTTAAAAATCAAATTTAGTCTTTTATTGCTCTATAAAAGTCCCTAGTTGGGGAGCACGCCTCTGTCTGTGCAGGAAGAGAAATATCTAGCAGTATGAGCATGAAAGTGCAACTCAAGGTCTGCAGGTATATCACCCACTAGTGATTTACTCTTGGAATATTTAGTAAATGAGTTTAGACCCGTAAATATCAACAGCAAGAAAATGTGGGGCTGGACTTTCAATCTATATTGACACCCAACAAGGCTATTGACATCTACAGACAGTGTACAACCTCATACAATACACTGATATTAAAACACATCACTCAAAATGAAGCAGTTGTGATTTTAGCTTGTTTCAACAGCTGAAGCACACTAATCAGCCAGATATCTTTTGAAGCTCTGGTCTGGTATTACAGCTTCTAGGGAAAATAGGAAAAAAAGGAGATTCCGCTTTACTTGACAAGTTACTTGAACACATTTGAAGGAAATTTGTTTGAAAAAATTATATAAACAGGAAAATTGAAGGAGCATAAAATGTTTTGAAATGGTGTGCTTCAGTCTTTCTTGACTGAAGTGCTTAATTTTCCTTTGCCCCTTTTAATGTTGTTTGACCAAAAAACAGGAGAATTCTGAGTATCTTTTACACTAACCCATGACAGTTTTTTTCAACAGTACTTTGAAGTAACTTGGTTGATCACAAGTCTTGTTTATTCTCCAAGACTTCTTGCTATGGAATAAAATAAATTTTGAAATTAAACAGCTTCCTTTGAAAGAAAAAAGATGGAACTGGGCTGAAGTTTCATTAGAAAGAGGATGTCCAGAATTGATCTGTTCTTCTGGGAGCTGGGAATGGATAAAGCATTAAGGTAGCATTAAGATCACTGATGTAGCATCCTTGAGGGACCTGCTATGAGCTCTGGTATTAGGAATTTTCTACATGGGGCCAGGCCACTGTCTTTCTACTTCCATGAAGTAGGCAATGCTACTATCTCTCTCTCTGTGTTGGGCTGGAGGCTCCCAGAGAAAAGATTCACAAGATTTCGTGCTCTCTAGATGTAATGTGCTCTTGTTTTACTATAAGAAACATGCAGCCCAGGAAGGAAGAGGAAATCTAAACTGTTCTTAAAAAGTCATAATTTTCAGGACAAAACAGTTCAGTGCAGAGGGGACTTGCAGTGTCCTTCTAAAACTATGATAACTTAGTAGTTTTTTATGCAGTTTATAGAGAAGTTTGAACTTGTTTTTAGTTGGAGACAGTTTCAGATGATGAAAGTGAATGTGGCAAATGAAAAAAAAAAGTTTGCACAAGCCATTGGAAAGTGAGTTATGTTGTTTTCTACAACTGTCTCAAGCTAGAGACAAATGCTTTTCTTTCTTAAATATGACAGAAAAATCAGGATGCTGGAAGCTGAGTTGCAATTCACCTACCATTGCCACATCTGTGATTCTGATGAGGAATTTTGGTCTCATTCTCAGAGCAACACACAGAGCCCTGCAGCTGGCTGATCTTACAAGTTTTCTCTCTGCCTGTAGATGCTTGTAAAGTTACTCTTAGTCTGCAGATGTTGAAGAGCCATAAAAAGAAGATAAATGTTTCAATTCTGCAAGAGTCAAGAGGTATCCTGTGTGCTTGAAGAGGTGCTGATGAGACACTGTCCAGTTATTTAGATGAGAATGTTTGAGATTCTCTTTTTTTTTTTCCTTTCTGTTGTGTAGCTGACATTCTAAGCCTTGCTTGTGAGCTTCCTCTGCTGATCCAGAAAGGAAAGCTGCTGATTGCCTGGTTTGAAAGGGAGGCAGATTGTTCCGGCTAATCCCACCGGAAGTGTCATTGTACATATCATAAACTGATTTTTTCATTAGCTGGCAAAGAAAGCCAGAGGGTGGTAAATTACTGTTCTCTTACCTGCTGGCTACATTTGAATGAATAGGGTTGCAACCAGCTGTTGCAATACCTCTAACAGAAAGCACTCTTAGCACTAAAGACTTTTCCAAATAGCATAGTAAAAATGTATGAATGTCTTTTCACTCAGCATCATGCTAGAGAACTGTTACAGTTCCCCAGATCCCACCAGTGATGGTGCTTTTTGCAGCTTAGTGGAGAAGAGAAACTGGCTGACGTCTTTCAGCCCCATGAGTTTCTGATTATTGTTCCCCTCTTTATTCAGCCTTTCTCTGCTCCTTTCTGATCTGGGAAACATGGGCTAAACAGTCTGTTACTGCAGAATAGGAAAATGCAGTATTTTAGTACTTTCCTCATGCAGTGCCTCGTCTCCTGGGTTCATCCAGAGGCAATAGCCAAAGACTATTAGTATTACTTTCTGTATCGTTGCAGTGCCTAAAAATTCAAGGCAAGAATCAGGCCTGATTATGATGGGAGTTGAATAAGCACAGCTGGAAAGTCCTGCTCCAGGGAATTCATGAACCCTTGTAGCAGTGATCCTGATTATAATTTACAGACTTACACTAGCAGAGCCTGTGGCAATTTAGTCTGTGAAACGTACAAGCACAGTGTGGAGCAACTCAAGAAAATGGCACAAAGGCATATTCATATGGAAAGCCTAATCCATGAGGCAGGGCCTAGGAGATTAATCTCACTGTACAGCCACCTGGTGGTGGAGAAGATCCAAGAAGCAATTCAGGGTTCTTAAATTAGGGTTCTGCACTGAATTGCAACCTGGAAAAGCTCTTGCCACATGTACCATGAAAAAAAAGGATCTGATCCAAACCATATCAACACTAAATAGCTCTGACGAAACATGGAGTTTTATAAAATTTAAATGGGTTGTACAATTAAGTTACTTGTAAGGGGCTTGAAATAACAGTTGAAGTTTTAATTTCTACATTGTCATCCTGATCTATTTTTTTACCTTATTACTATATTAAATACCGATTTTAACTTTATAACTAATGTTATGAGCATACAATCTATTGCATATCAGTGTGAATCTAAGTAAAATTAATGGCAACTCCTTAAACTTAATAAAATGCTTCTATGTTCCTACAGCATTTTAAAAAAGTATTATTCACCTATATAGGTGCTGTTTGTCTCTAAAAGATAACCTAACCTATATATGATATATAGAGAGATTTATATAAAAAATAAGATTTCCCTATACAAGAGAGACATCATATCATACTTTAGCTTATTGGAAGTTTTGCAGTGTCAGTCTTTTCACCACAATTTAGAATTACTAGAAGGAAGATAAGAAGGAAAGGCCACAGCAGATCAGTCTGAAAGTCTGTACAGCTCAGTTTCCTTGCTCTGTGTTCCAGAGCAAGTGACTAAAGGAGAACATAAGCATAGGTGAGCATGTGAGCATACTGAATATGCTAAACAGATTCGTGGGTCTCAGGACTCAAAAGACCAGTGTTGTTTCTGTGTATTCAGTAACTCTAACTGAATTTTTTTTTCCTGAACTTGTCCGGTTTCCCATAAGCCCATGCAAACGTTTACATCACAACACTCTGCAGCCAGATCATCCAAATCCCAAGCTTTCAAAAGTGTGTTTTGAATTGGTCTCCTTTTGGTTGTCTTTGATGCCCCTTGTTTTTTACTGAGAGAGACAGCAAATCAACAGTCTCTGATTAACCCTGTCCCTGTGCCATTCATGATTTTATGGATTTTGAAATTTTTGGGATGCTTGAATTTCATTCTAAAGAAATCTCTGTGGAGCAGATTTCTGGTTCTCAAGTATTTAAGGAGAAGACTGTAATTAGCAATAATGTCTGCCCCTTCAATAGATCATTCTCTAGTGGCTTTGGACACAGTCCTATGGGTAGCACTCCTTTCTGTCTAGGCCTCGTTTTTTAGAATCTATTTTTGCTTAGGGACATGCAGGAAAGCAAACACACACACGCAAAACAATAAACCTTTTATTTGCTTTCTCTGACAGGAAAGGAAAATCCAATGTTTGCCAGCTTCGTATTGTTCAGATGGTTCCTAAACATAATGGAGGACTGTGAAAATTCTCACTATCTGCAGAAAAATAAGTCTTATATTTGGTTTGTCTAACAAAACTACATTGTACCATGAAAGACAGAAGATTTGCAACTTTTTAGGGTATTTTGAAGTTCAGACACTTAGTGTTATAAAAACCTCTGAATCAATTAACTCTACCTTTAGCTAGAGAAAGTGATACAAGTTCTAATAGTTCACTGGCCATTTTTCAATTAAAAAAACTTTCTATCATCTGAGATGGTTTGCTATTATGAATTTCACAAGGTCTTACTATACTTTGAAAACATTTTCAAGCGTTATTCTCCAAATCCCCCAAAATTACTCCAAAGGCTTGCTGATACTTTTTAAGTTACTGAGTAACACTGAGGTATTTGTGTGATTCATCTGCAGTGTAAAGCAAGTGGGGCAATTGAAGACATTTGAAGAAATATTTGATTTGAGTGTTGCTGCTCAGACATACAATGTGGACCCTGAAGACATTATGGAAAAGAATTGGGCAGGACAATTTGGTATAATTTTGTAATTTATCATGCATGGAATCACTATGGAAAATTCATTCTTTCGTATGAATATCTCTCTTAGGGATATCATCTGTTACCAACAAGGGTTGAAATAAGTATTGCACTTACTAGGAAATAAGTATTTACTGTTATATCAATGTTCTTGTATTAACTATGAAGATTTTGCACTTCATTTTTATTAACAAATCTGGAATACTATGAATAAGTAGCAAATTTCAGCTGAGGAGTGCTGGAACAGCTTCACTGGATAAAGATGCTCAGATTTTGGACAACCTGTCAAGTAACAGCAGCTGGGTTGCTGCTGGTTGCAGCTGGAGACAGAGGGTAGGGGACAGACCTGGAGCTGAAGTGTTTGTACGAGAGGTGCTGCTGGCTTTCCTTAGCTCCCAAGGGGCCATTTGCTGCTCTGGGAGAGCCTCAAGAGAGTGAAAAATGAGCAAAGTTTTAGGCAGAGAGGCTTTACCTCATTCTTTCAGAAATCTGTGATGTATTATGTTGTTGTTATTATTATTGATAGCAATGTGTGTGCTACATTCAGCACACTTATTATGCTTAATATTAATAACAGATGCTGCAGGTTGATAATACTAATGCAAAAGGAGAAATAAAGCAACAAGTTTAACAACTGTGAAAATGTTCATTGCTTTTTCAATACTCCATTAATCCCACAGCTCACTGACAGATATTGGCTGCGAACCAATGTGACAGATGGTGAATAAAAATCTATGTCTTTTAAAAACCACCCACAGCCATATATTTCAGTTTTACATTTTAGGCCTGCATCTCTGCTCCTAGCCATGAGGTAACGCAGCATAAATATATATCTCTGTGAATAACTGCAATGAAAGGAAGCCCAAATGATCTTTAAACTAAAATGTAGGGACATTGCTTAGAAACAAGAAAACTCATTCTGGAATTTATTTTCCAAAGCATTATGGAATTTATCTTATCTGATAATACTAATATGAAATGCAATTAATTACAAATTTAAAAGTCAAATGGAAACGAAAAATTGTCACTGAGAGACTCCAGGTGACACAAAAGGTCATACCTGAATGTTTTTTATAAGGATTGCATAAATGAAGAAATGGGCATCAAAGATTAATTCTTTTACCCTGTACACACTCTTCACTACCATACTTGTCCTGCAATCTTTGTGTTACTTCTGCTTCTATTGTCAAGCCCACTGTTGACATAAGAGTCAATAATTTTCAATAATTTTCAACATTTACAAATTTTGTAGTATTACAAAATGTTCTACAGTTGAGGTGTGGATATCTGTAGAATTTTAACATAATTAGATGTATAGATACGGTGTTTGTTTTAAAATAATAAAATTACAGTCATTGCTCTATCTTCAACTAAAACTGTTCGGGAATCCAAGAATACATTTAAATATTTTTGGATAAAAAGTGAAAAAATGTCAAAACTTCAAATGCTTTGTTTACACACCTTTAAAAAAATGGTTCTGATTTCCATTTCTAAGTGAGGTTTTTCACACTTCTAGGCTATGCAAAGAATTTGCCCTGTGTCATCTTGTCAGGCACAGGCAACAAAAAATACCTCTGAAAAAATTCCCACTCTCTGATGAAAGTCACCCACTGATTTACACCTAGCTTGCTTCCTTCCATTTTGTTATTTAACTCTGTGATATCTGACACGTTTGCCTGCAATTACTGGACTCCTTTAAGCATGTCCCTTATCTACTTTTCAGAGCATCTGTCCCTTTTCAAAGATACACTTATCTAATATGCCACTTACAATGCCTATTTAGGTTAAATACCAATGTGAGTACAGTGATTTAACATTGGTTAAGATTAACCCCATCCTGGCCAAAACCAGGATACAAAGAAAAAGCCTTTGCTGGAAAAATAATGGGCCTGGATTCCACCATAATGAAAAATGATGGATGCAGAATTCCAACACGTCTCTCAGTTCACAAACATTGAGGTAGAAAGTGGGTAACCAGTAGCAGCTCTTCAGGTGGCTTACGTGAAATAGATGTGCAGGCTTAAGCAGAAAGGTGTGCAGACACCCAGAAAATGTGGCATTATGACCTGAAAAACAAAGCAACAGACTGGGACAAAACCCAGGAGGAGGGTGGCTCCAGGTGGCTGTCCCGGCTGTGAAGCCTCATCTGCGTTCAGAGGTGACCAACAAGCTCAGTGAAGGGCTGTGCTGGTCTCACGAGTGCCACACATGTTGGGTGGATGGAGAACAGCCCTGTGGCAGGATGGTGTTGCTGAAGAATGGACCTGAGCACTTTAAAGTGCTGACATCATGTAGGGAACAACAAAAGTCGGATCAAGATCTTTGGTCTTTTCTTTTTCTGTAATGGCTATATACTAATAATACAGAATTCTGAGGTCAGGTTTGATTGGCTGGATGTAGATAAGGGTACATAACATTGTCTTGCCAATCTAAGTTCTAGATCCAGCTTTTTTCCTTACTTCTGGTACTACTGCAGGAATATTTTTTTTACCAGATATTTTACTGCTAGTGGGTTATTTTATATTTTGTCATTGCTGTGGTTTTTTTTCCTGGACAACTTTCTTAGCAGCACTCCTAAAAGAATAAGCCAATAGCTGCTCAGTTTAAACTAGTATCTTCTAGCATCCAAAGCATCCACAATTAAAGCTCACTATTCCAGCTTGCTTTACAAGATAACATATTTTAAAAAAATACTATTAAAAGTTAAGCACCAAAATGCTAATTAAAAACAAATTAAACATCTTTAGATGTTTAAAAGCTGTAAGAACCTTATATTGTGACTGAACTGTCAACAATAACCTCTTATTAGCAGGTCTCTACACAGTAAAACTGCCACTCATAAAGGAAAGGGAGCAGACGCAGTATATCTTGAGGATATGGAAAACAAGTCACAAATTGTAAAAGCAGAAAATCTTTATATGTTTTCATTACATGCTTTGATATTCTTTAATTGGTTGTAAACAGAACAACGAACATCAGGATAAAATCTATAGCATACTAAATATCTCAAACACGTTATGCTCCAAGGTCTGTGAATCCAAGACCCACATCACAGTTTTGAATCACACAACATGCTGGGTTGGAAGGGACCCACAAGGTTCATCAAGTCCAACTCTTACCCCCGCACAAGACGATCCTCAAGAGTCACACCATGTGCCTGAGTATCATTCAAATGCTTCTTGAATTCTATGACCGCTTCCCTGGGGAGCCTGTTCCAGTGCCCAACTACTCTCTGGGTGAAGAACCTCTTTCTAATATCCAACCTAAACCTCCCCTGACACAACCTCAGGTCCTATCACTGGTCACCACAGAAAAGAGATCAGTACTCGCCCCTCCTCTTCCCCTCACAAGGAAGTTGTAACTGCAATGAGGTCTCCCCTCAGTCTCATCTTCTCTACGCTGAACAGACCAAGTGACTTCAGCTGCCTGCTGCTCATACAGCTTGCCCTCAAGGCCCTTCCCCACCTTCATTGCCCTGCTTTGGGCACTCTCTAAAATAGCTTAGTGACCTTCTCATATTGCAGTGACCAAAACTTGAAGACTGTACTTTTAAAAATATTGCAACATAAACCAGGTGTTTTACTAATAGATACTACAGATGGTCCAGAACAGTGGATCCAAGCATGATATCTGGTCCAAAAGTTAGCACCAACACTGATTATTTGCAGTGGGCAACAAGAGCAAATGTAAGTGGAATTGCTGCATTTTGCAAATCCTTTGCAGGTTTTTCAAATCTGCCATTTCTCTAATTGCATGATCTTTCAATTGCATCCGTCTAACTACTTAGACCAAAGTGATCCAGCTTGAGGATGAATGGCTCTAGCCTTGCATTCCTGCAATTATTCCTTGGGAAAGCAAGCCATGGCAGAATAACCTGCTACAGCTGAAGTATTCTGTTTTTCTGCATCTTTTTATGCCAGAAAAAAACCTTGATATAAATCACCACCTGGAAGACACAAGGCAGCTGCCCACTCACCCTCTCTCCTCCTGCCCCACATAGTCCTGCCCCTCAGGTCTGCATTTATTTACACCAGGATGTTACTCTAGTGTGGGTTCTGACCACAGTACCTTCAATCCTCGAAGAAGATGCTCCAACACTGCTGCCGGAGCTCTGTGCAATAAAGGCCACAGTGAAGTGTATGAGCAGGGCACCAGGACCACACCAGAGATCTGAAGATCAAGGAGCAATCAACTGAAACAACATCACCCATATTGCATGGAAAGACAAGGCTTTAGTGTGTGCGTTTTTTCTGCCCTCAAGGCCCTTGGCAAAGAAAGCTCTCACTTCATGTCAGAACAGACATAAAAAGGACACAATCATATAGACAACAGGAGTAGCTGGGGCTTAAGACTCAAGTACTAATCAGAGGCATGTTAATATGACATACAAATATACCTGCACCTCTCTAATTTGTCAAAAAGCACTTAATTATTGTACCAGAGCATCACAATTTCCTTATCACAAAGAGATACGTATATGAAGGACAGCAAACCTAAGGTATGCATGAATACTTTCTGGATTATGTAATTCAGGTAAAAATAAAACTCAGTCCCTAAGTAAATCTGATCTTAAAAGTCTGACCTTCATCTACTACAGAATTACGACAAAAATAGAGTCTTTTGGCCAGACAAAATTATATAAGTTTCAATAACACAGCTAAAATGATCCTAGGTCTGCACCATTATTATCTGAGTTTTGAGAAAAACATTTATAAAATCTTTGTGGAGATAAACCTAATATGCAAAGTCAACCATACTGCTTCAGAGGAAGAGAACTGCATTTTTTATATTCCTGATACTAGAACTTGTAATGGAACAATGCACATGTTTTTTTCCCTTCATTTTTCAGCAATATCTGTTAATTTTTCTTGTCTTCGTTTGGTGCTTGGCAACAACTGAATTTCTTTTCCCCCTCTGTGCTGACTGAATTGATATGGTCCCTTACTTTCTTGCTCTCAACGCTGCTTGAACAGTACTGTATATTAGCAGAACATAAGAGAAGCCATCAGGTATTAACTTCACAGTGAATCAGTGGCTATTTTGCAAAGTAGAAGTATGGGACGAGTGAAGATGAATCATATGTTCTCTGACCCGTGAGTAGTCTAAATCAGAGAGACATTATGAAACAAAGCAGGAAACTTCTGCAAAACTTTAATCCTCTTTACTAGCTTCAGCTTTCTGAATAGACAATTTACTCATGAGGTGGCTGTTACCCAAATGCCTCTTCTGTAAATTAACCCATGATTTTTACCTCCAGTATCGTCAATAATGTGTGTTCTACACTCATTTGCTCTGTAGCCCGTGAGCCCTCAGAGTGATTGAAAGCCTGATATCATTAATAAACCAGTTGCTTCCTGGGAGACTGGTGTAAAACTCATTTTAGATTGCTCTAAATGTGAGAGGCCCTTATGAGGTTGCGAGCTGTGCTGGCGGTGGTATATGCCTCCGGTAGGGTCTCCCATGCCAGACAGGTCAAAACTGAAGGGTCAGATAAAATGTGTCCATGAGCAGGGTGGGCTCACTAGCCTTCTGGCAGTCATCCTAGGAGAAGGACAACTCTAACTTCAAACCCGGGTAGATGGAGCTCACTTAGCCCTGTAAGGCCATCCATCCAAGAGAAGGATACTTTAATTAAACCTACTTCCTGAGGACTTCACTGTCACTGTCCAAGCTTGCTAGGCCCTGGCAGATGAACCTTAGAAGTAGAGGTGGGACCAGTTCTGCCCACGCTGCACCTCACCTAAAAAATCCGCTGCGCAGGCT